>JARBWK010000008.1:132525286-132938011 GCA_030556195.1 Anolis apletophallus | reverse complement strand
CTCTGCACATAGGCAGATAACATAGAAGGGAGATGAAAATTCGCACTACGCCATAGATGCTAGCAAATGGGAGTAAGAGGCTAAGATTGCTTTTATAATTGGAGTATTGTAATGAGTTCATGAATGCTGGCCAATAACAATGCATGAAGATGGGAGGGACTGAAATATTGTCGCCATTGTGTGTATAAAACCTGTAAGTTGTGAGGGATCGGTGTGCTTCCCTCCCAGCGGCTCGTTCCGCAAAAGGTGTTCCCATCAGCTGATGTCATGCAATAAAGCTGGTTTCCTGAAATCGCAGTAAATTGTCGCGTCATCCGTCCTTGTGCTCGCACGAGACAGGCAGCCTAGCAAAGGTATTTGCCTTGGGAGTTCTGGGACTCCAAGTTACCGCTTCAGTATAAAATCTGATTACTGGAAGGGAGGTGGGTTCTGTTCTTGCGACTTGTTTTCGCCATAGAACAGACCCCTCAGCTGTTGTATTGAATAAACGGAGTTTCCTGGATCGTAACCAAGTTGTCACGTCTCCTCGTTCCTGCTTGCCTGCACGAAAGCAGCCTGAGAGGGAAAAGGGTTTCATTTTAAAAGGATTTTTCCTGCATCACAACTGCTACAATATCCTGGCAGGAATGGCAGAAAGACACAAACTTCCCACACAGAACTCCCATAACCAAGAGAAAATGCTATAAGAGTTTGGTGGGCATTGACCTTGAGTTTTGGAGTCTTAGTTCACCTATATCCAGAGAGCACTGTGGACCCAAACAATGTTGGATCAGGACCAAACTTGGCATGGAACTCAATATGCGAAAACAGTTCAATGGGGTGTTTCTCCGTAAACAGCAATCAAAATCAATGCGGGAAACCACTTTTCTTCAAAACTCAATATGGTTTATTTTCAATCTTTCAATCTCAAAATTTTAGTAAGTGGATAGTGGAATGCAGATCTATATGACATCACATTGGTCAGTTTCCTTCACAAAATTATAATCCATGGGATAATAGTAACATCATTTATAATCCGGATCAAAACCAATGTCGGGTCGAGGGTTTTATAGGCCCTGCCGTTTCGCCGTTTCCGGCTTCTTCGGGACCTGTCACACAATAATCCACTGCACAAATCCACTGGTCCGATATCTATTAGATAAAACATCAAAAATTCTCATCTATTATATAAATGGGTTCACGTCATGTGATGTATCCCTCAAACAAAGAAACCTTACAACGCAGATACACAATACTTGCCAACAGAAATAGGCCTCAAGCAAGGTAACGTTTGTAGCAAAGAAACTTTCCCCAAAACAACGGTAAAAATAAAACTACATTTACCAGCATCCTCCGGGGCAGCCAAAGACTCACCCAGCCTCTACATTTCTGAACAACATGATTGGCTGCCAATAAGGGCGATTTGCATAACTGCTGCACTAGCCAGCCAACATGAAAATTCCAATCCATAATAAACTGCCAATCCCCAACACAAACACCCAAAACACTTCCAACCGAAAAATCACAGACCACGCCCAAAATTAACTTGATTAACTTCATTAGCTTCATTAACTTGATTTCCTAACTAGCCCTCACTTACTGGGAAGCTGTTTACGCTCTGAATTGACAGTAAGGCTTCATTAACTTGATTCTCCCGACTAGGCCTCAGCTCATTGGACATTGTGTATGGCCTGAATTGACAGTAAGGCTTCATTAACTTGCTGTTCCTAACTAGGCCTCAGCTCATGGGACATTGTGTATGGCCTGAATTTACAGTAACCTACCTTGGCACACAGAGCCCCGACCATGCATGATGGGACTTGAAGTACCACCATGGAAAATGGGATTTGTAGTACTTCAAAACCCATCATTCCCCACAGACCACTGCGGCCCAGAACCAAGACCGATAAAGACCCAACTTGGCACACCATGCCCATGACCCACACTCCATCCAACTGCAGTTTAGAGGAGGGCACACCGTGGATGATTGGACTTTCTCGCATCTCCTAAAAAGGGCACAGCAACGCGTGCCGGGTACAGCTAGTAATATATAATCCGGTATAGCATTACACACATATATTAATAACCTATAAACATAGGCGTGATCCCACATACGAAAAACAGTCCCCCAAATGGCAAGAGGTAGTTAATACATACCAATGACTGATGATTTTTGGTATGTATTAACTACCTCTGCCATTTGGGGGACTGTTTTTCGTATGTGGATCACGCCTATGTTTATAGGTTATTAATATATATGTGTAATGCTATACCGGATTATATATTATGAGAATTTTTGATGTTTTATCTAATAGATATCGGACCAGTGGATTTGTGCAGTGGATTATTGTGTGACAGGTCCCGAAGAAGCCGAAAACGGCGAAACGGCAGGGCCTATAAAACCGTCGACCCGACATTGGTTTTGATCCAGATTATAAATGATGTTACTATTATCCCATGGATTATAATTTTGTGAAGGAAACTGACCAATGTGATGTCATATAGATCTGCATTCCACTATCCACTTACTATAATTTTGAGATTGAAAGATTGAAAATAAACCATATTGAGTTTTGAAGAAAAGTGGTTTCCCGCATTGATTTTGATTGCATGGAACTCAATATGCCCAAATATGAACGCAGATGGAGTTCAGGGGAGATAGACCTTGACATTTGGGAGTTGTAGTTGCTGGGATTTATAGTTCCCCTACAATCAAAGAGCATTCTGAACCCCACCAACGATAGAACTGGGCCAAACTTCCCACACAGAACCCCCAGGAGGCAAGAGGAGGTCTCTACTTGGGGAAAGGGAGACGGGCCTTCCCAATGCATGGAGAGGGAGAGACCAAGTAGACAACGGGTGGGGAGGAGGGGGTGTTTGTAATTTTGTGCCTTTATCGAGGTAGGTTTCTTAGGGTTTTTATACTTCAACACACTAGACCCCCCGAGGTTCCAATTTCCCACGGCACACCTGATGATCGCTCACGGCACTGGTTGGGAAACACTGGTCTAAGGGCCTAGGCTGGATCTACGAGGGCGGGTCAATAAGTCCGTGACATTTTGAATGAAACAGAGGTTTTTGGATAAAAAATCATTTTATTTTTCAACGTACTCTCCTTTGAGCTCTATACACTTTGTCCAACCTTTCTCCAGTTTTTTTATCCCTTCCAAAAAAATAAGATTCGTCGAGGTCATCAAAATAGGTATTTGTGAGATGATTTCATCGTTGGAGTCAAATCTCTTTCCGCCGAGCCATTTCTTCAGGTTTGGAAACAAGAAATAGTCACTTGGGGCTAAATCTGGAGAATAGGGCGAATGAGGGAGCAATTTGTATCTCAATTCATGGATTGTTGCCATGGAAACTGCACATGTGTGCACCCTTGCATTGTCCTGGTCCCATCTTGCGGAAAGCTTTCTCATACCCAAGTGATCATTTAAAATTGAAACCACTGAGCCATGTGAGATGCCTATGGCCTCCACAATCTCTCACACTTTCAATCTCTGATCGGCCAACACCATATTGTGAATTTTTTCAATTGTTTCGGGTGTGGAGACCTCAACTGGGCATCCAGAACGTTTGGCATCTTCCGTGCTTGTACGGCCACAACGAAATTCGGTAAACCACTTTTTTACCATTGAAATTGATGGTGCAAAGTCACCATAGTATTTATCAAGCTTAGCCTTGGTTTGAGAGCTGGCTTTTTTCCGCAAAAAATAATGCTTAATGAGCACACAAAATTCACTTTTTCCATGTTCTCCTCAAATCAGGCGGGAGTCTGCTATCAATGGCTGTCAAACACAAACTAAATGATGCAGCTTGTTCAAGTTTTGACAGGAGTCAACTGACAGATGCCTGTTGACAGGAGCAGTGTTGCCCTTTTAGTTAAGAGTCGGGAAATTCAAAAAGTCACAGACTTATTGACCCGCCCTCGTACACTGCCATTGTAGATCCATAATGTAATTTAACTGCATTATATGGCAGTGCAGTTCCAGCAATGTCCTTGTTCTTTCTACCTCTTGCAGCATTTTTTCTGTTAAAGAAGTTACACACCTACTTTGTAAATGGAGGTATACCTGTACACTGCTTCCAGTCAACAACAACAACAACAAAACTTTATTACCGTCACTGACCAGCACAAAGCAGGCACAAGCGCCCTGAGAGGGGAAGGACAACTCCCCAGTAAGCAGTTATTTAAAATTAGATTCCAGTCACCATGGTTCGTAATGTATTCAAAGAATCATCGAATCATTGAGTTGGAAAAGACCTTGTGGGCTATCCAGTCCAACAATCACAACACATGAATTTCGAAGAAATAAAGTAATTGTATTGGTAATATCCAAGTTGAAACAATCAATAAATACAATGCAAAAAGTAAATCGGTGTTAAATCACACTCATAGGGATCAAGGATGATGTGACGAATGAATCCATAAGGGTAATCACAAGTGAATGTTCACAAAGGTCAAATGAAGGTTTGTAATCCACATGTGTAATGGAATTGTAATCCATTGCGTCGTTATGTGAAATCAAATGTAATCCAAACTGGATAAGGGGTCGGTGGTGTTCGAAGTCATCTGAAGCCAACGCGGTTGCATGGGCCCCTCTCACGTTTCGACCGCAATGGTCTTTCTCAAGGCTGAACGACAGGATAGGGTAGATGTCCAAAATAATAGTTGACCAGATATATCTATAAAAACATATGCAATGTAAATAGACAGAGGCCGAAATCCATATGTCTATTTACATTGCATATGTTTTTATAGAGATATCTGGTCAACTATTATTTTGGACATCTACCCTATCGTTCAGCCTGAGAAAGACCATTGCAGCCGAAACGTGAGAGGCCCACGCACCGCGTCCCGTCGACTTCAGATGACTTCGGAACACTACCGACACCTTATCCAGTTTGGATTACATTTGATTTCACGTAACGACGTGCGGATTACAATTCCATTACACATGTGGATTACAAACCTTCATTTGACCTTTGTGAACATTCACTTGTGATTACCCTTATGGATTCATTCGTCACATCATCCTTGATCCCTATGAGTGTGATTTAACACCGATTTACTTTTTGCATTGCATTTATTGATTGTTTCAACTTGGATATTACCAAAAGAATTACGTTATTTCTTCGAAATTCATGTGTTTTGATTATTAGACTGAGCAACCATGCCCTGTTTGTTGAACTATCCAGTCCAACCCCCTGCCAAGAAGCAGGAAAATCACATTCAAAGCACACCCCCCCCCCTCATGGGCATTCAGCCTCTGTTTAAAAGCCTCCAAAGAAGGAACCTCCACCACACTCAGGGGCAGAGAGTTCCACTGCTGAACTCATACCAGTGTGAAGAATCATACTAGGACCCACATTGACTTGTGTTAGTGAGTAATGCAATAAGATTTCTAGGTGGATTACTTTTCCCTCACACTGACAGGATCTGTCTTGTATATACCTTGCAGGTCTGAAAGAACCGCTGAAGCAAAGAAGAAAATACAAGGTTCTTCTTTAGGTCATCTGTCTGCAGGCGGAATAGTAAGAGCTGTTACCATGTCACCTGGATTGGGGCAGGTAAGACTGAACAGCTGTTTTTACAAAATGGAAGGAACACTAGTATGTCAGTTTAAGTTCAGTCCTCTTGGCTTCTAGGCAAAGTTCAGGCTTGATTTGCTCTAAGATCCACTTACCTATATTTACTCAAATCTAATACTCAACTTTTAAAGCGAAATGACCTTCCCAAAATTAGAGCACGCATTAGATTTGCGTAATACACTAATCTTAGTGCTGAGCCAAAGCAAAGGGGGAAGCTACTTCAGGAGCACCTGGAGCTCTTATTTGAGGGACGTCATCTCTAATTTAATTGCCATGGCTCAATGCTATGCAATGTTGAGATTCATAGTTTGATGATGCATCAGCATTCTTTGGCAGGCCCCATTATCTCAAACTACAGCCCCGTGACCCCATAGCATTGAGCCAGGGCAGTTAAAATGGATTCATTCTACAGCATAGATGCACCACAAGGTTTTCTTTTCCATCACTGAATGCTTTGGTTTTCTAACACTTTTGTTTTTAAATAAGGAATTATAAGCAGGCAGCACACTTTTTTGGCCAAATTATAAAGAGTGCTTTTTTTGCCCCACTGTGCATTACATTCACTGGCAAATACTTTTTTTTTTTGGTTTCAGAGTCTTGAAAATTGGGGTGCTCATTAGATTTGATGGCACATTAGACTCAAGTAGATACATGTATTTGTCTTTTCAGCAGTCCATTGCATCTGCATAACTCTTCTCCAGCTCCACATTTCAAATGAGTTGATACTATTCCTATGTATTTTCTTCACTGTCCAGTTTCCATTGAAAAATCATTAGCAGGGTTAAATGTTGTGAAGTAAAATCCTTGGGCAGCTACCAAGGTATCAGTAATAGTACCCATTGCTACTCCTTGCTTTGAAGCTCGCTTAATGTGACTCCCCTGTGATGGGACACTCCAGGGATTGTCAGATGGATCTAGCTATTCTTTAAATTTTCCATAATAAAGCTGATCTGGTGACACTGGGGCATTATGGCTAATTTAAATTTAAACCCATCTGCCTATTGCTGTTTGTAGCACTGACAACTGTTGTTATTTTTAAGTTTATTTATATGACTTATGCAATGTGTTTATACAATTTGTGGTTTATTGTTTATATGCTTGGGTTGGGGGATGTTGTTGTGTTTTTGTATCATATAGTTTTTGTTTTTCACCCTTTGTTTGTCGCTTTGAGTGCCACTGGTGGGAGAAAAGCAGGATATCTGTATATCTGTATATCTGTATACCTTTATAAAACGGAATGTTTGTATGTGTGTATGCGGAGGGCGGGAGGGCAGAAGGGCGGAAGCAGCCACTTTCACAGGCCAGGGCGGATATGTGGCAGCCACTTTCACAGGCCAGGGCGGATATGTGGCAGCCACTTTCACAGGCCAGGGCAGATATGTGGCAGCCACTTTCACAGGCCAGGGCGGATATGTGGCAGCCACTTTCACAGGCCAGGGTGGATATGTGGCAGCCACTTTCACAGGCCAGGGCGGATATGGGGCAGCCACTTTCACAGGCCAGGGTGGATATGTGGCAGCCACTTTCACAGGCCAGGGCGGATATGTGGCAGCCACTTTCACAGGCCAGGGCGGATATGTGGCAGCCACTTTCACAGGCCACAGCGACCAGCGCGGTGATGGACCTGCAACAAACTTGGTACAAATAACCCCCTAACCCCCTTACGTCCTGGCGCAGGTCGGGGACGTGACCCACGGATTATGGGATTTGTAGTACTTTCCAACACTTTGGTTCCCACAGACCACTGAGGCCACCAAAAAGGACCAATACAGACCACACTCAGCACACACAGCCCCCATGACCCACTCTACGTCGTGGTGCAGTTCGGAGGAGGGTGGACCATGGATGATGGGACTTGAAGTGCCTCTACTCACTTCCCAAGTCCGCTGCAACCCTCATCCAATCACTGATCGAGACCAAACTTGGCACACATAACCCCCATGACTGCCTTCACGTCCTGGTGAGGTTTGGGGGAGGACTGACAATGGATGATGGGATTTGTAGTACTTTTACACCCCTCTGTTCCCACAGACCACTGTGGCCCCCAACAAACACTGAAAAAGACCACACTTGGCACACAGAGCCCCAGTGACCCAGTCCACATCCTACTGAAGTTTGGAGGGGGACAGAACATGGATGATGGGTCTTGCAGTACCTTCCCTCACTTTCCAAGACTGCTACAAACCTAATCCTATGATTGATCAACACCAAACTTGCCACACAGAGCCCTCATGACCCACTCTACATTCTGGTGCAGTTTGGAGGAGGGTGGACCATGGATGATGGGACTTGAAGTACCTCTACTCACTTCCCAAGTCTGCTGCGACCCTCATCCAATACCGATTGAGACCAAACTTGGCACACATAACCCCCATGACTGCCTTCACGTCCTGGTGAGGTTCGGGGGAGGACTGACAATGGATGATGGAATTTGTAGTATTTTCACACCCCTCTGTTCCCACAGACCACTGTGGCCCCAAAAAAACACCGAGAAAGTCCACACTTGGCACACAGAGCCCCAGTGACCCATTCTACATCCTACTGAAGTTTGGAGGGGAGAGAACATGGATGATGGGACTTGCAGTACCTTCCCTCACTTCCCAATCCTGCTACAAACCTAATCCAATGACTGATCAACACCAAATCTGGCACACAGAGACCTCATGACCCACTCTACAGCCTGGCGCAGTTTACTGTGAGACGGACCACGGATGATGGGACTTGAAGTACCTTCACTCACTTCCGAAAAAGAATGCATCCCTCATCCATTCACCAATACAGACCAAACTTAGCACACAGAGCCCCCATGACCCAATCTACATCCTACTACACTTGGGGGGCAGAGATGATGGGACTTGCACTACCTTCAGTAATTTCATGATACCACTGCAACTCCCAATAATGATGGATCAAGACCAAACTTGGCACACAGAGCCCCCATGACCCACTCTACATCCTGCTGCGCTTCACAAATAACCCGGGCAGGGCCGGGTCCCCAAGCTAGTAAATAAATAAAATCTACTCTAGTGTAATGAGGACAGCCACTAGGTGACATTCAGAAAATCTTTCTTGTTGCCAAATTTTTCAGGACCCCAACATTGAACTAATGAGACCCCATTTAGGGTTGGGGTCTACAGTGCTCTAGAGCAGTGTTTCCCAACCAATGTGCCGTGGCACACTAGTGTGCCGTGAGCGATCATCAGGTGTGCCGTGGGAAATTGGAACCTCCAATACCCGTTCTTCCCCCTCCTGCCGAACACTTTTTCTTCTCCACTCTCTTCTCTATTTTCCCCAAACTCCATCTGTGTTCACATTTTGGCATATTGAGTATTCATGCCAAGTTTGGTCCTGATCCAACATTGTTTCAGTCCACAGTGCTCTCTGGATATACTGTAGGTGAACTACAACTCCAAAACCCAAGGTCAATGCCCACCAAACTCTTATAGTATTTTGTGGGAAGTTTGTGTCTTTCTGCCATTTCTGCCAGGATATCTATGTTGTGTTCATCTAAACAGGTCCAGGTTTTACACTGAGTGTATAAATACATTTAAAAACATATTAACTATATGTATTACTGTGTTGGAGTGTCATTTTGTGTCATTTCGGTTGGTGGTGTGCCCCAGGATTTTGTAAATGTAAAAAATGTGCCGCGGCTCAAAAAAGGTTGAAAAACACTGCTCTAGAGTAGCATACTCTCCAACTGTCCCAATTTGGAAAGAGCAATCACCATTGATTCACTGTTATCCCACTGCTTTTAAAATGTTTTCTCTCTTCTGCACTTTCCCTTTTGGCCTCTGCTTATTTCAGTTGCTAAACATTGAGTGTAAAATACTTTCAACTCAGCTATAGAAGAGTGGCAGAATATTGCAGTTTTTAGCAGCCTCCAGCAAAAGCAATCTGCTGCAGCATCTCCAAGCTGTTCTTCCCCATTTGTGATTTTACCATCTTGACCACACTCTGATGTTGCTTGGCCATATGTGCCTCAGTGTTCATTTATGAAATATTGGAGGATATGGAGCAGTGCTCCTTAAGCTATCTGATATGTAGGACTGTCTGGGTTTCCCACATAGCCTTTGTCAGGGACCTACATTCACTCCAATTGTTTCGTTCCTGGAGACTCACTGCAGACCAAGAGCCAATGGATCATGGACACAGACCCATACTTTAAGTGTCAATCATTTTCATCGAGGACCACATCAGCCTTATGATTGCCTTCAAAGAGTCATTGAATCCATGGGCAGAGAATTCGTGGATACAGAAGGTTTACCCAATTTGTGTCCCCAGATGTTAATTGAATGTCAACTCCCATCACTTTTGATAATGTACCATGCAACTGGGGACAATGGGAATTGCAACCAAACAGCCTTGTGACTCTGAGGTTGGGGAAATAAAGGATATTTTAAACTCAGACATCATATCCACAAGCCTTATATCTCTATTTTAACCCCACTCTCCTGAGTAAACAGTACAAACTGCAGACTTCCAGATGTTACTGTAACACAGCTCCCATCAGCTCTAAAGATGTCTAATGATGAGGAATTTGTGGTCCACCATTTCCTGGAGATCCACATAAAATAATATGGAGGCCAAATTCAGCCTGTGGGCCTTGAGTTTGACACATGTGCTGTAAGCAATACCACACTGGAGTGCCCTACATTTTGGTCTTCTCAAACCTGGAGATGTACCTGAACTTATTTATTTATTTACTGTATTTGTATTTGTATATTATTTATATTTGTATTATTATATTTGTATATTTATATTTGTATTATTTCACCCTTTGCTGTGGTTTAAGGAACAAACAGCATTTTACAATAACTGTTGACAAGGGAAGACTTTCCTTTTGTGAATTCCAGATCAATTCGTGAATGCTGATTTCCCCATTCCCTTCCTTGAGCATCATTCCCACCACTGCCTATTTGAAAACATCTCAGAGATGGGATGGAGAACAATACCCATCATTGTCAAAGGCTTTCATGGTCGGAATCACTGGGTTGTCGTAGCCACACCTAAAAACTTTCAGGTCATCAAATGCTAATCAAGGTTGCCAGTTGAAACATTCACACCTAGCTGCCACAGACAAAAGTTCTTTCTCCCACCCTGGACTTTCCACAGATTTATAAACCCAATTTTCCTAGTTTCTAACAAACCTCACAACCTCTGAGGATGTTTGCCACAGATGCAGGCGAAACGTCAGGAGAGAATGCTTCTAGAGCATGGCCATACAACCCGAAAAACTTAAAACCCAGTCCCCATCATCATATCTTCATGCAGCACACAGCAGCTTTTACTTGTGACTGTGAGTTATTCCTCTACAGCCCTTTGCATGTGGAGACTACTACTGCTCCAGAAAAATAGTGGAGGGGGCTGTATTAGGTGGACTGCGGTAAGGGTGCCACGGGCTGCGCTAGAAATCCCAAAGGGCCTAATCAGCCCCCTGGAGTTTCATGTTTGACAGCCCTGCTATAAGTATGCCTAGAATATTAATGCATTAGCAGGAGGGGGAGTACCCTAAGCAGAGCCCGAACCCAGATTAACTGCCGGAGAATACTAATGAGATGATATATGCAAATTGCTTGCTCAGGGAGATAATCTGGAATGTTAATGAGGCGTGGAGACAGATATTAGCTCAGCCAGTCATATCTGAAGGAAAAGATAATCTCAAATATTAGCAGTATTTAATACAGGACAGGTAGCATCGCATCGCCAGGGCTAAGCACATTGAAGAACACTGCTGCCTCATACGTGACATTTTTTGCTTAAAGGACAGCTAGTAGGGAAGGAAAAACATATTTCATCATCAGTTGCTCACCAAGGACTATAGCGCATAATAGGATGTGGCACTGAAACCTGTCTATATTTGCAACAGCGAACAATCCATCAACATTTCTTTTGAACATTAGGTGCATAAGTCTTCTGAAACATGTTTGTTGGGTTCACATATTACATTTGTATGTGTGTACCTCTTAAAAACATGGCAAATTGTTGTAAGTAAAAGAAATTCAGCAGATCCGTCAGCTTTATCATTGGATGAAGAAAACTAACAGTACTGCTGAGTTTCTTGTCTGCTATGCAGCTGTGTAAGAGATGCCTCCACCATAAAGAGAAAAGGCAAATGGCAAAATATCTGTCATCTTTGATCACTCTCCATAAACATGGAAAGCTGGATTGGTTTTACTGCACTCTTTGAAAATTAAATCTCTGGGAGGTACTCACATCATTGACAGATTCTGTAAAATCCTTTAAAAAAATGTAAAGTATTTAAACTTCTCAGCACATCTCCGTTGTTACTTTCATGCAAGGATGATAATAGGTCTAGTTGCTGCAGTTTTACTTCCTAGCATGATGGTTATTTATATTCTCAATCTAGCTTCTGACACTACCTTTCTGCTGTTTTCAGCATTTGTTTGTTTTTTTCTAAAGGGACAATAACCCTGAATAAATACTGGCATATTTCTGTGTACAGGTGTCAAAAATTGGAAACAAGAGCTTCATTGGAACTGATACATAGTCCTGGGACTGGATGTGGGAAACTCAACTTCAGATCATATGCATCTCTAATAACCATTCCCATTCATATGAACAGTACAAGGTTGTTCAAAAAATAAAATTGCTCTTGTAATTGCAAAATAAAATAAACAATGACAATGTGTTGTCGAAGGCTTTCATGACTGGAATCACTGGGTTGCTGTGAGTTTTCCCGACTGTATGGCCATGTTTCAGTAGCACTATGACAAATTTTTATTCAATTTAGAGACAATTTACCAATGTTTAATTTTTTTAAAGTTCCCATCCAATGTAAGGGAATGTTGAATGTTCAGTTTCATTGATCAGATGCTGTGACAGCTGTTTTAGTCATTTTTAAAAACAAATTAGTATTTTAAAATTAACAAAAAAATAAAAGTGCTATCTGCTCTTGCATCTTGATAAGAAAGGAGATTTCTAGTGACATCTACCTAAGAAGATGTCATTGGGGACTTTCTTTTCCTTTCGACAATCCCTTGTAGCCCAAGAATGATGATCTTCCAAATGTAGTGTCTTGGTGGTGGGTCCGTAGTTGGCTGTGGAGCCCTATTCTTGATCCGCATGTTCTCCCGCAGTGAGGACATCGGTTTCCTCTTGGCACGTTTCTCCATTTTGCCCTTTGTTCATGCCTCTTCAAATTCTACAACACTGCTGGTCACAACTGACCTCCAGTTAGAGCGCTCAAGGGCCAGGGCCAGTTCTCGGTGTCCATGCCATAGTTTTTAAGGTTGACTTTAAGCCCATCTTTAAATCTCTTTTCCTGTCCACCAACATTACGTTTCCCGTTCTTGAGTTGGGAGTATAGTAACTGCTTTGGGAGATGGTGATCAGGCATTTCGACAATGTGGCCAGTCCAGCTGAGTTGATGGCGTAGGAGCATCGTTTCAATGCTGGTGGTCTTTGCTTCTTCTAGCATGTTGACCTTTGTACGCCTGTCTTCCCAAGAAATTTACAGGATTTTTTGGAGGCAGCGCTGATGGAATAATTCAAGAAGTTGAGTGTGATGTCCGTAGACAGTTCATGTTTCACAGGCCTATAGCCGGGTTGGGAGGACAGTGGCTTTATAAACAAGCACCTTGGCCTCCCTACGGATGTCCTGGTCCTCAAAATACTCTCTCCTTCATTTGGAAGAATGCTACACTTGCAGAGCTCAGGCGGTGTTGTATTTCAGTGTCGATATTGACTTTTGTGGAGAGGGGGCTGCCAAGGTAGTGGAAATGATCAAAATTTTCTAATGTTACACCATTAAGCAGTATTTCTGGCTTTGCAGAGGGATTGGCCGGTGACATACATATGGCTTTTTGCTGTTTAATTCACAGGATGTGGAATGGTCAGAACATAGGACCAATCTAAAGCCAAGAGAAAACATAGGCTCTTCCTAAAGTCTCATTTTCAGGCTTTTGACCTTTTAATTGGTACTAAAGTATGTGTTTCATTTGAACATTTTTTTAGAATACATTCATTTATCACTTCTCTTCTCTGACAAATACCCATTGTTTAAAGCAATTAACTTTGATTGATGGTGTATTCCCTTATTTTGACAAAATGAAGTTATGTAAATGCCTTCTTGGCAGCAGGTAATAATTTGTTAAATAAATAAATTGTTCAATTAATGTTCACATAACAAATTAACTTGGACAAATAATTTTTACTCTTGTTAGCTCACCTTCCATTTGGTTTAAGTGGTAAATGGAAGGAAAGCCAGGAACATATTACTCTTTCAAGAGATGTGTGTGCTTGTTTTTTTTAATTGGTAAGGACAGTTTCTCCCGTATTTCTCATGTAAGGTGATCCCTAGATAAGCCACCCCTGAAGAACCATCAACACATAACACTGTTACTCATCATTAGAGAGAAAAGATCCACGAGGAACAGCTGGAAACATCTGTTTATTGAAAAAACAAAAATTACAGCAAGAGAATTTTTATAACAAATGGATCTGTCCTTTAAACAACATCAAGTCTTGCGCCTGTGGGAATGTGGCGTTTTGCTTATAACTGGATGAAACCGGTTTGGTTTTCATCTGTAATGTTTTTGTTTGCTTGCTAGCTGTACATAGCATATGATCTTACCCGATAAAGGCTGCAGTCCTATACACACTTCCCTGGAGTCAACCCTGCTGAACACAGTGGGATTTACCTCTGAGTAAATGGCCATAGGGTTATACTGTAAACCAGATGCCCAGGAAGTCGTGTAAAATATTATTTCTGAACATGAGAAAGAAGCAGGGGGGAGGCAAGATATGTGTGCCTATATGAGTATGAAAGCAAACTGCATGAGGGACGGTTCTGCAACTCTTCCTTTTCTCAACATTTTGTTTCAAAGCAACAGATCTGGAGGTAATGCTGGACACTAGGGAAAGTTTGCTTAACTTATTCAGTACTCCAGTATTTTTCAAAGAACGTGTCAATTTCTTATTTGTAAGTGAAATACTACAGAGGAATAAAGGGAACTGCTCACCATGTGCAGTTTTCCAGAAAAAAAGCTTGTTCTCACCCTTTTGTCCCCATCTCAGTGTATAAAAAGTTGCTATCCCAAACTTCGCCGGCAGTGGGAGCCTCTCTAAGTGATCCAAATCCACACATCAGCAATGGTCTCCAGTGTCATAGCAGCAGAGTGATGTTGGTGCATGGATTTGGAAGCAGAGGTGAGAAAGGACTAAGAGTTACCTTTGAACCATCATCAAGCAGTAGTTTCAGAAAGGAATTCACATATTTTACATTTCCTGAAAGTGTTACTGGGAGAATATCTGAAAGAGACAATGGACTGTATGAGCAAGTACCGGAGACCTCTTGGTTATGGACAGGCTTTCTAAGTTAAGTTCTTCATGCTTTGCTTCAAAAGGTCTGGAAACCATTTTCCAACACTGACCTGAAATGACTTTGTAGTTTCTCAGATTTTTATACACATATATAAAAAAGATCAGAACTGCTACTGCTGAAATGTTGTTTTCCTCACCTCCATTCCAGAAATCCCTGTGCTGATTCATATACTACAGTTTTCCTATTCTAAAACAATCTCTGTACCATGTTAGAAGAATAATACAATTGATTTGCTCACTGAATTCACTGACTGAGCAGCCATCGCATTTACCAGCACATTGTGGTTCACCCATCACTATAAACATTTACTTTCCTGGATGGACATTATCTCCATGAAGAAGAATATTAAGTTGGAGAGATGTTATACCCCATATTTTAATATTTGTGTATTGAGTGTCTTAAAGGTAAATCTAAGATACTAACACTTCTGTAAAGAATCACATACAACTTTGTGGGTTTCCCAATAAGATTAAGTCTTCCTTATGAGTAAGTCAGTCACAGATAAGACTCTCCTACTTCATGTCTCCAGGTTTGGGTTTGCTGGTGTGACCATGTGTATGGCTTATTTTAATCTTTTTATCACACATCAGAAAGAGACAGTGTTGGCTTCCAAACAGTCTCAGATCAATACAGATACAGATATATATTTTACACAGTTCTTTTTCTTCTATTATTAAAAATCAAGCAAAAGAAAAACAATGACCGACAGAATCATAACTGCTGATGTATATGCATGCCATCAGGCAATGGAAGTTATCCAAAATGTCATCACACAACAGGGCCTCTGCTTGACACCAAAAGTAGTTGGAAATATATGGTTTGACCCAACCGCAAAGCAGGAGAAAAATCAACCCAAATCCAGAAGAATATAGAACGCTGACCTTAACTGTAAAACAAAGGGTATTTTGCATAAGATACTCAGTTTTGTTCTATAGGAAGAGAGTAAGCCATATCTGGAAGGAGGCAAATACCAACTCAATTTTACAAGGAAGAAAGCGAAAGAGGTGAAGATCTGGTCAGTTTTCTACTCACAAAGATCCCATATTATCTTCTGAAGTTTGGAACCTTCAGCAGAATCCTAAACATCTCCAAATTGATTCTGCAGGAAGTGAGAATACAAATCTGCTTTAAAAAGGAAGAAACTCCAGTGGAATTCTACAGGAAGGGATTGTATTATTCACTATATCACAAGGACCCTAAATTTTAAAAGAAATGCCTTTAATAAGCTTATTTTTAGAAGGTGTGATGAATGCTAGCTAGAACCAGCAACAAAAGAGGGGAAGCAGTCTATCTTTCATACTAATGAATGCAAACTTACACTGCCTACACTCACATACATTTTTTCACACGATTTCATAACAAAAAACAATTACTTCACATACATTCCCGCAAAGGATGCAAACCAGCTCACAAATATTTCTTTCTCACATACGCATCCGTCTCATACATACTATTCCGACATATAGCCCAAAGGTATACCAATCACTCTCCAACTTTTCCCATCGATACACTCGTACTCCTTGCCTCTCCTATTACTTGAGATTCCGCTCCACCCACTGTCATTTGTGGTGAGCACATAACCAATTCAATGCCTTTTAGGAGACATCTCATATGGCTTGTTGTATCGTAACAGTGAGATGGAATGGGAATCACTTCTACTATATCATGCACTTGGGAAGGAACCAAATAGAATTTCCATAGTGTGAGCCAACAGGACACACCTAACAGCCACTAGACAAGCATTATTTGCTACCTCAGCCCTACATTCATGGAATCATAGAATCGGAAGAGACCTCATGGACCATCCAGTCCAACCCCCTGCCAAGAAGCAGGAAAATTGCATTCAAAGTACTCCCGACAGATGGCCATCCAGCCTCTGTTTAAAAGGCTTCAAAGAAGAAGCCTCCACCACACTCCAGGACAGCGGGTTCCACTGTTGAACAGCTCTCACAGTCAGGAAGTTCTTCCTAGTGTTCAGGTGGAATCTCCTTTCTTGTAGTTTGAAGCCACTGTTCCGCATCCTAGTCTCCTAGCCTCCCCATCATGTTCAATGGGCCTCAGTTTCAGTTCTCTAGCACAGCACACCACAGCTACTATCCACATTTGTTTTGGAGGATTACGATCTTGGGAGTTGCAACTAACCAATTTGTAAGGTTTGAACACCCAAGTACAGAACGTTTGCAAAATAAATCTCTACAGTAAATAACAAGTCTTCTCTCCAAACACATGCTTCGTCTTCACACTGGGCACAGTGTGTTATCATGGATCATTAAATAATGACAGAACTTCTAAATATATCCTTTTGTGTATTTCAAAACTAGTGTGAAAACTAGCACTTTTGGAGCTAGGGCCCCTGTCTTTCACAAGTTTATGACCCAGGTTTTTTACGAGGTATCTGAGGAAATCACGGAAGCCTGAAAAGTCTCCTACTCTTGAAAGCCTCATAATGCGGTGTTTCCTCAGGTTCTTGTTGGATAATAAATCTTATAAACATCCAGCATTACGTTAATAAGATTAAGAGTACAAACTAGCTGTTTCAAAAACATGTTGCTCAGGACAATCCCAAGGCATCTTATGAATTAATTCAGAGCAGCAAATGTCAACAGTCAAACTTTGATCTTTCTCAACTGAACCCAACAATAAGCACTACACCACATCGCTAGTTCCTTGTTCTTTCATAAAACAGCAGTTCATCGGGATATTGGGAAGGCATAAAAGATAAAATGATTTTAACAGGGTAGTAAAGACATGTTTGAAGGTATTTCACTGTTTTGTAACTGGGATCGATCTAAGTTTTATGAGGGATTCTCACTGAGATGTGTCCCAGTGCTACTTTGTCCCACTAGATAGAAAGGCCTTAATGAACTAGAGCAGTGTTTCTCAACCTTCCTAATGCCGTGACTCCTTAATACAGTTGATCAGGTTGTGGAGAGCCATAAAATTATTTTCATTGCTACTTCATAACTGTAATTCTACTACTGTTATGATTTGTAATGTAAATATCTGATATGCAGGATGTTTTTTCATTCACTGCACCAAAATTTCGCACAAATACCCAATACGCCCAAATTGGAATGGGGTTAGTGGCTGGGTTGATTTTGTCATTTGGGAGTTGTAGTTGCTGGGATTTATAGTTCACCTACAATCAAAAAGCATTCTGAACTCCACCAACAATGGAATTGAACCAAACTTGGCACACAGAACTCCCATGACAAACAGAAAAGGGTTTGGTGGGCATTGATCTTGAGTTTTGGAAGTTGTAGTTCACCTACATCTAGAGAGCACTGTGGACTCAAACAATGATGGATCTGGACCAAACTTGGCAAGAATCCTCAGTATGCCCAAATGTGGACACTGTTGGAGTTTGGGGAAAATCAACATTGAATTTGGGAGTTGTAGTTGCTGGGATGTACAGTTCACCTACAATCAAAGAGCATTCTGAAACCCACCAACAATAGAATTGGGCCAAACTTCCCAGACGGAACCCCCATTACCAACAGAAAATACTGTTTATTCTGATGGTCTTTGGTGACGCCTCTGACACCCCCTTGCAACCCCCCCTTCTCGGGGTCTCGACCCCCAGGTTGAGAAACACTGAACTAGAGGAATTAGAGGAAACCAGTAATTAATCACACACACACACACACACACACACACACACACACACACTGCAGGAACGGAAACTGTAAAAAGTCTAGTGACACTTTAAAGATTAAGATGTTCTATTTGGTATAAGGTTTTTGCAGATCTAGGTCTAGTTTACCAAATGCATGGGCTGGAATCCATAAACACTTATGCCAATTAAAACTTCTAAAGTCTTTATTACATTCTATGGCTACAATCCTAGAAATGTTCAGAGCAGAAAATGCAATTCACTGAAATAACTGCAAGGACCAATGCAAAGGCTATTCATAAGTAATTCCCACTACATTGGTCACCAGGAAAGTAATAAAACAGTCTGAAACTACAAAAGGAAACGTCTTAATGAATGTTGCTGGAATCCTTCTTCTGAACAAGGCTTTCTTTCCAGTGACATTATAGCAGAGTCATGTCCATGAAGGAAGAGGAACTACCATATGAAGAACTTGTATTGTTTGAATTCTGCTTTCAATCTAATTGTGGGAAAGCAGTGCTAAAGGGTCTAAGTGCTGAAGCAAGCTGGAATATAAATCTAAAGCATGGCTCCTGCATCTTCTGCAGTGTTCATGGATGAGGCCATATTCAAAGAGTTCTCCAAAAGATGGATGTTTGAAAAACATTGGCAATACAATGTGTTGTGTTGACTTGGCCCAAAGCCTTCCCGAGTGCAAATTCTCAGGGTATGTACCAACTATGTGTCCCTTCCCCCAAATCTACCTTTTGAGAGAGTATCCCCCCATCACTTTGAAAGAGTGCCCCATCTTTTGAGAGAGTACCCCCATCATTGCCTTCTTCCAAGTTTTGCATCAAGAAGTTTAAAAACGAAAAATGTAACCCCACCAGCCCCAGAAAAAGAAAGGGGTGGAGTGGGATCATTAGCCCTTGATTAGACTTTGGTGGGGAAGAAAAAAAGGGGTTCGGTACTAAGGAAAGGAATGAGGCAGAGATGTGCACAAGATGGCTTTAGATTGCAACAGTATTATTATTTACACTCCCAGGGGCTACTGGGAATAAAAACAGCATCCTGAACATCATCTTCTACATGTAGATATGTACAATTATTAAGGACCCATCAGGTTAGAGGCTAAAATAAAAAGAGAGCGTAATTGTGGCTATTTCCAACTGGACAAAGACCTCTGATCTCGGGATGTTACATAGGAACATGACTGAACATTCAAATAGGAAGGAGGAAAGGTTGGAAAGAGAAAACAAAGTGCTACAAACAAAACAAACAAATCGATTTGGGAACAAATATTTGAAATACTATAGTCCTAAATGTCCACAACCTTAAGCATCTTATGCTTTTCAAATCTTGGCAGCAACATTTTTGAATACCACTCCAAGTTTTGTCCCCAAAACTTATTCACATAAATAAACTCACTATTTCAAATTGGGTTCCTTATATATAAAAATTGTTTCCCCCAGTTCTTCCCCATCTGAATAAACAAAGTACAAAAAAAGATACAAAACAAAACACTTTCCCCTACCAAATATTCTTTGAAGAAGGTGGAGAAAATGAAGTGCAATCCACATTTATATATAAGTCTGTCCCACTGAATTAAGTAAGACTTTTTCCCAGGTAAGTGTGAACAGGATTGCAATCTAAACAATAGCTGATTTGAACCACAGTTTAGTGTGTAAAGAATGAAGCTAGGCAAGCACTGGTTCTCACATTTCCATTTCTCTCTCTTAAAAAAAAATATCCATGGAACAGATGGATTTGAGATCCATGTCAGATTGGCCATATTTCAGTCTGCCATTCAACCTGAACTGTTGTTTTGTTGTTGTTGTTTTACCTTTCCCCGTGTCAGGAGAGACTTGAGAAGCAAGCCACTTCTGGTGTGAAATAATTGGCTGTCTGCAAGGACGTTGCCCAAGGGACACCTGGATGTGTTACCATCCTGTGGGAGGCTTCACTTGTGTCCCGCATGACAAGCTGGAACCGACAGACGGGAGCTCACCCTGCTCTCCAGATTCGAACTGCCGACTTTTCAGTCAGCAGACCTGCTGGCACAAGTCATTGCGCCACCTGAGGCTCAAAGCTGAACTGTGATTAATCATAACTATTACCGGTAAATTATTATTTGGAGTTGGCTTGTTTCTTCTAACCATAGTATAGATAAACTGAGGTTTGTCTGGTTTGGCTTACATGACTACAGTTAATCTAAAGTGAAAACTTCCAGACTACTTTTCATAGCCAAATAACAGGAGGAATGGATTCAATGCTTGCCTGCTCTCAGTCTTGTAGTACTGAACTATGGTTTAGCACACAGTTCAGAAAGTTAGTGCCAATGCTAACATGCTAATATTAACCAGTTTAGTTAAAATGTGTAATTAATTAGTTACATCAATTGTAACATATTACTTTTACTGTGAAAAAATTAGAATGACTAAAAATGGCCATAAAACTGCAGCTCCTCAAAGGTAATAAACCAGCATCACGTGTACTCATTACTAGCCCCATTAATACTATTGTCATTATAATGACTACAATCACAATTTCTAAAATCTTGTTGAAAAAATATTAGGCATTAAAGAGAATTTTAAATCAATTACTTTCAAGCTTGGCATAATGTAACATTCAATCCAACTCATAAGAATCTGGGGAGATGGGAATGAATGGCAGTTAAAAGTTTACCAACCAGAAACTGTTGTGGGTTTTTCTAGGTATTATAAGTGAAAATTTTCAGCATCTAAAAACTGCAATAATTTAAACTGTTAGTTAAAATAGATATAAGAATCTAGTTCTCAATATCTTATGGACCATGCAGATTAAATTTGAAAGTCAAAGTTATTAAGAGTAGGAGCTGAAAATAGCACTGTACTCCAAACACACCTTTCAGATCATATTGCCCATATATATTCCGAAATGTTAATTTACGATTGGGAAGGGAAGATAATATTTTAAAAAGAAAATAAATTATTAAAATATTTTATATTGTTTTGATTTTTTTTTTTGTAAATCAATACCCTGACGACGAGGTGAATGTTTGCCATACTTTCTATGTCTCATTGTTTAATTAGAAAAGATTCAATATGGAGTAAACTTTTAAAGAGTCCTGAGCCTCACTAGAGGGGATTATGGGGAGGTTTGTCTGTCCTGAAAGACAGTGTTTGAAAGAGCTGAGACGTTTTACAAACCACAATCACATGAACTGAAGAGGAGGCACTGATGCATACCCCTAGTGATGGGAAAATAAATGAAAAGCACTAGAAAATTTGACAGGATAGTGCTAGCAATATATAAAGATATGTACAGCAAAAGGGGATGAACCTGATCCTGCCCTAGATCTTTTTATGGGCAGAGATACGTTAGAGTTATAAAAGAAGGGTGGGATGAATGTGGCAAAGGGCAGTGTATTGTGTGATAACCCATTTTCTGCACCTTTGACACTGACCAAACTTGATACTAAATGCAACAAGACAGCATGGCCAGTTGGCCACCATTCTCCACTTTTCCTGTTCAAAAGCACATGGAACGACGAAGTGAGGAAGGGGCTTTTATCTGTCCACTTGGCCATAGAGTGAGCAAAGTGTATCATCACATCAACAGGATAACATCCTTTTCTCACTGTGTGCATTGTCAGGGTCAGGAACCCCTTACATCCTACAAAGGTCAGATCTGAACCAGGTTCAAAATGCTGACCCATACTGTAAAACAGATGAAGCCTCCGAGAGGTCATTTCATCCAAGGTAGAAGACCTCAGAGTGATGTCAACATGCTGGATGAGGCCTACAGTGATGAAGTCACCAAATGTCAGCATCACTGTCAAGCCTGCTACTTTAATATGTGTAGCTTCTGGCTGAGTCCATTGTGCTAAAATCATCAATTGGTGACAGGCACAGGAACCGTGACATCATTCTTAATGATCAGGATTGGCAGTACTTTCATCAAATGTTGGCAAGGCCTCTTCAAATATCAACATGATTGATTTGCCCCAACATTCTATAATACTAACAACACCTGCACAACTGGCTTTATCAGTCCATGTGATGCACTGTAAGGTTATATCACATATACTGACAAACCTTTTTCTCCATTGACATCATCTGTAACTGACAAGTGACACAACGTTGATGTCATCAAAGGTCCACAGTGCTGAAACCATCAAATGTTGATGGTGAAGACATCAGAGGTCAACAAGACCCACAGCGCGTGTATCATCTGCAGCTGAGTCCACAGTGTTGACACCTCTGCTGGTGTCGATGGTATCAGATGGTTAATGGAACATCCATAAGGGTTGGCAAAGCTCATGGTGCTTAAGAGGCAGAAGATGCCAACCTCATGATAAATCCACAGGTGTTGTCTCCAGTCTTCAAAAGTCTGAGACAAGGCTCACATCAACAATGCCATCAAATGCTGATGAGAGAAACTAGTATTATTATTTTTTATCAAAGATAGGTGGGACCTGGCAACTGTAACATCCAGAGTTATTACCAAGACTACATTACTGATGTCATGAAAGTCCACACACCCAGTCAATGACGATCAATTCAGCCTTGGGATCATCAGATCTGGACAGCAGTGATATCAGCAGACATAGGAATGGATGGCGGCAACCTCAAGCCCATGAGATCGATTCAACTTGACATTTCAGAAGTTGAACAAGACAGCACAGTCAATGCCCTCTGAGAAACCAAGCAGGCCTTGACATTGCTATGCCTTGACATTGCACTGATATCATCAAATCCCTACAGCCATCATCATCATCATCGATTGTCAAGACCTGGCAGGTCAGATGGACATCATCAAAAGCCAGTGAAGGCCATGATGGCACCATTAGCAAATACCAGGCTAGGACTTGACATCAACCAAGCTGATGGCCTTAGGACTAAAAAAAATAAATGGGGGTACCCCTAATAAAAAATGGTGAGCACCAAAGAACAAGTGTGGGGCACAGAAAAGAGTGAGAAATATGGCCTTCGAAAGTGAAATCAACCTGAGTTGGGAAATAGGGATATCTCACACGGTGACCTCATTCTTACTGCCAGTAGGGAGGTGTTGGGTTGGGTGATGCCCAGGGATGAACTGGACTTGATCAATGGTGCTTTGCCTCTTGGTTGCAAAGCCTTGACGCCGGGCAGCAGCCTGGCTAGTAGTACCACTACCAGCTTCCCAAGGAGCAGTTGTCTTGGGAGAATTATTGGAGGTGGCATGAGAGTTCTTAATTATCATGTGATGGTGGTCAAGCATGGGGGTACTGCTGGCACACACGTTGGTTTGAGAGAGAGCCTTCTGGTGGCCTAAATGCATCTCCTGGAAGGGCCCTGTGCGCTGATGGAGACGTTCAGGTGACAGCAAGCGCTCCTGTGAATGCAAGTTTTCACGGGAGAGGAGGCGCTCATGAGATATGACACGCTCTCGTGGAATCGTGTAGTCATAGTGTGAGGGACGATAGGTTCCCCCTCCGCCGCCTCCATCTGAAAGGATGTGTTCCTGTGACATGACACGCCGAGGGTTGTGTGACTTCTCTGAGTAGTCATCCCTGTCGAAGTTCATCTTCATTGCATGTAATGGCAGGGTCCCGCGTGTCAGTTCAGCAAGATGCCGCCGCTTGGCATAGAATTCATCCAAGTCCTTCTCAGCTGCTGGGAGACAGAGGAAATGTGTACAACGTCATTGGATGGTGGTTATCAGAAAAAGAAGACAAAGGAACAAAACGTATGTGCGTGGAAAGTGTACGGAATGGAATTCCCATGACTCATTTTCATATCCTCATATGCCTTCTTCATTGTCAACTGTTTTTAAAAAACTTTTTTCATACAACAGAAAATTCAATTGTTCTGACAAAAGAACAATTTGTACAGATAGCTATACTATATTTTATAGGGAGTGGGTGCTTTCGGTGGGTGCTCTCCAATAACGCCATTTATTTAATTTTTGATCAATATTTCACATGTATATCAGGCATTGAATTTTGCCATGATTATGTTGGAAACCACTTTGAGTCCCCCTAGGGGTGAGAAAAGTGGTATATAACTACAGTAAATAAATACATACATACATATTTTTATTAGCTCTTGAACTCTTTCCCAGATATTTTTTTCAGTTGAAGGAGAGGTACAACACTAACAACAGATTACATAATGTTATGTTTTTAAAGGATTTTAAAAATACCCATTCTATTTTTAACCATTAATTATGTTGCTAAATGGTAATGACTGCAAAGGTTTTCTTAAATAATCCTTTTCAAATATTCAAAATCTAAAATTATAGCACCCAGTATTACATCCATCGTTCTTTTTCTCCTTTTTTTTAAGGAGGGAAAACATTTTAATGCACAAAAGACAGAGAATAATAATAAAATAGTGCCCACTATAACAATTATAGCAGATCTTGGAACCAATTATCTTTGAATTACAATCTCTCATTTATTTATTTTTTCAAATTTAAATGAAACTGTGGAATAAGCTGTGGGATAACCTGTCGTTGTGTACCTTCAAGTAGTTCTGAACATATGGTAACCCCAGCACAAATTTATTGTAGAGTTTCCTTAGGAATATATATAGAATATACAGATATATTCAGAAGTGGGTTAGGTAAAGGTAAAGGTTTCCCTTTGACATTAAGTCTAGTCATGTCTGACTCTGAAAGGTAGTGCTCACCTCCATTTCTAACCAAAGAGTCAGCATTATGAGTCAGCATGTGGCCAACATGACTGCATGGAGCGTCGTTACTTACCCGCAGAAGCAGTACCTATTGATATACTCATATTTGCATGTTTTTGAACTACTAGGTTGGCAGAAGCTGAGACTAACAGCGGGAGGTCACCCAGCTCCCAGGATTTGAACCACCAACCTTTCGGTCAGCAAGTTCAACAGCTCAGTGGTTTAACCCGCTGTGCTACCAAGGGACCCTTTAGAAGGGGGTTGCCATTGCCTTAATCTAAGGTTAAGAGAGTGTGACTTGCCCAAGCTTAACCCAGTGGTCTTCCATGTCTGAGTAGAGAATGGAACCCTTGTGCCCCAGAGTCCAGCACTCAAAACACTATACTATGATTGCTCTCTAGAAAACATAGAAGGATAATAAATGGAGAATACCATCTGGATCCCTTCTAATGTCCTGCAAACTAGGCAGATTGATTGCACAGTAAGAATTTAACCTTGTAGTGTTCAGGGTCAAAACACAGACAGCTACAAATATATAAAATCAAGGAAAGTGAAATACCTTTCATGGAATCAAGGACTGGGAACTGCCAGACCCAGGGCCCTTCCACACAGCCATATAACCCAGAATATCAAGGCAGAATAACCCACAATATCTGCTTTGAATTGGGTCATCTGAGTCCACACTGTCATATATCCCAGTTCAAAACAGATAATATGGGATTTTATTCAGCTGTGTGGAAGGGGCCCCAGTTAATAATCTTGGGAGAAAAATATTCTAGAAACAAATGTCCCTGTGCTCCATTCTAAATGATTTATCTTACCCAAGCGTTTGAGAGAAGAATAGCGGTTGAGCTCTGACTTGACAGCCGTCTCGTAGGACGGGGGCAGATGGGAGAGGTTGTGGAAGGAGCGAGCGCAGCTGAGGGTGTTGTACTTGGTGCTGGAGTGGCTGGGTGTGTGGTTCATGTGCCAGTCTTGGAAGGAAAGAAGACAAAAAGGAAAGAAACCCCATTAGTTCAACTCAGACTGGCTTCCAGTGTCTTAAGTATTGTAATTGGGGCCAGTTACTGGGTTGTTGTGAGTTTTCCGGGTTGTATGGCCATGTTCCAGAAACATCCTCTCCTGACGTTTCGCCTGCATCTATGGCAGGCATCCTCAGAGGTTGAGAGGTCTGTTGGAAACTAGGAAAATTGGATTTACGTATATATCTGTGGAATGTCCAGGGTGGGAGAAAGAACTTTTGTCTGTTTGAGGTACAGTAGGTGGTGGATGTTTCAATCGGCCACCTTGATAAGCATTTAATGGCCCAGTAATTTCTGGCTTCTTACTGCCTAATGGGATCCTTTGTTAGGAGGTGATTAGCTGGCACTGATTGTTTCTTGTCTGAAATTCCCGTGATTTTGAGAGTTGTTCTTTATTTACTGTCCCCAGGCAGTAAGAAGCCAGAAACTTCTGGGTCATTAAATGCTAATCAAGGTGGCCAATTGGAACATTTATACCTATATGGCTCAGGCCCCACCTATCTCCACGATTTATCTCTCCCTGTGAACCAGTGTGAAATTTACGATCAACCGGGAAGGCCCTCCTCTTGCTCCCACTACCATCTCAAGCATGGCTGGTGGGGACAAGTGAAAGGGCTCCCCATGTCTGGAATGCCCTCCCCAGATAATTAAGACAGGCCCCATCACTCTCCTCTTTTCGTAGGGATTTGAAGACCTAGTGGTTTCATCAGGCCTTCAATAATTATTAGTCTTAGGCCCAAGGTCATCAGTTACGGCCCAGCCAGCACCTTACCTGTTCCCCACACCTCCTCCATTTTGTGGTATTGGCCCTGACCTAGATCTTTCCTCAAAACTGCCAGGAGTCCCTGGAAATAAGTAGCACCAGGCCCTATCCTGGGCATTATTTAGGTCCACTTCCTGCACTTTATTTATTCCCCGACCTATCTTGTCACTACATGAGCCCCAACCAGCCCTTCAAACCGTCCAGCCCACGTGTAGATAGGGCCATTAGTAACTCATTTGCACAATGGAATAATGTGGAATCAGTTGTGTTGATGTATAGGATTATGTTTATAGGTTATGTTTATAGTTTAATGGCCACTTTCTATGTTTTATGTTCACTTGTGGAAACCTCCCTGAGTCCCCTAAGGGAGATAGAGTGGTATATAAATAAAGTTTTATTATTACTTACTAGCTGTACCCGGCACGCGTTGCTGTGCCCTTTTTAGGAGGTGCGAGAAAGTCCAATCATCCACGGTGTGCCCTCCTCTAAACTGCAGTTGAATGGAGTGTGGGTCAAGTTGGGTCTTTATTGGTCTTGGTTCTGGGCCACAGTGGTCTGTGGGGAATGATGGGTTTTGAAGTACTACAAATCCCATTTTCCATGGTGGTACTTCAAGTCCCATCATGCATGGTCGGGGCTCTGTGTGCCAAGGTAGGTTACTGTAAATTCATGCCATACACAATGTCCCATGAGCTGAGGCCTAGTTAGGAACAGCAAGTTAATGAAGCCTTACTGTCAATTCAGGCCATACACAATGTCCAATGAGCTGAGGCCTAGTCGGGAGAATCAAGTTAATGAAGTCTTACTGTCAATTCAGAGCGTAAACAGCTTCCCAGTAAGTGAGGGCTAGTTAGGGAAATCAAGTTAATGAAGTCTTACTGTCAATTTAGAGCGTAAGCAGCTTCCCAGTAAGTGAGGGCTAGTTAGGGAAATCAAGTTAATGAAGCCTTACTGTCAATTTTGGGCGGGGTCTGTGATTTTTTGGGGTGTAAATTTTCGGTTGCAAGCGATTTGGGTGTTTGTGTTGGGGATTGGCTCAGGCCTGTTCCTTATTCTGTTTTGGCAGTTTATTATGGATCGGAATTTTCATGTTGGCTGGCCAGTGCAGCAGTTATGCAAATCCGCCCTTATTGGTAGCCAATCATGTTGTTCAGAATGTAGAGGCTGGGTGAGTCTTTGGCTGCCCCGGAGGATGCTGGTAAATGTAGTTTTATTTTTACTCGTTGTTTTGGGGGCCTTTTAGGTTTTTTTGGGGGGGGAGTTTCTTTGCTACAAACGTACCTTGCTTGAGGCCTATTTCTGTTGGCAAATATTGTGTTTCTGCATTGTAAGGTTTCTTTGTTTGAGGTATACATCACATGACGTGAACCCATTTATATAATAGATTACCTCAAACAGTTCTTTCTCCCACCCTAGACATTCCACAGATATATAAACCCCGTTTTCCTAGTTTCCAACACACCACACAACCTCTGAGGATACCTGTCATAGATGCAGATGAAACGTCAGGAGAGAATGCTTCTGGAACATGGCCATACCGCCTGGAAAACTCACAACAAGCCAGTGATTCCGGCCATGAAAGCTTTCAACAATACATTGGGGTCAGTTACTTTCACACTTGCCATTAAATCCGTTTATGTTCCCTCTGTTTTTACAGATAGGTTGGCCAGTTGACACATTTCCAAAAACAAAGAAGAAAACGCATCACCTAAAAAAGAGGTAATTGATTTGCTAAATGCAGATTTATACATTATTGCTATCATTTAAAGAGAAGCATAACCTCCCTCTGGTATTGACAACTGTGCTCAAGTAACCTGCTTACCTGGTCGGGGTGTACTCTTATAAACATCCAAGCTCATCTCCTCAGTACCTTATGATTTTTTTCAAAAATACCACTTCTCAGATCAAGGACACCTTCATGAACAAACTATTCTCTGTACACAGGATTACTCTATTTATTAAGTACCCAGAGATGGTTTAGTAAATAGTTCTCTGTATCATCACGTTTTCTGTGTTGTCCTCCTATGTTTTTGTTTTTTCAGTTTCTGGTTTGCCATAAACACCCCCTCCTCCAACCCCAGGATATAATTGTAGCTCTAGTCGGTCCAGTGTGGATTAAAGAAATGCAATTGATGCTTACTGGGATCTGTTCTGGCAGCAGCCCCCAGCATCGCTGAGTGGCTGGTGTGGCCTGACTGTCCCAGCAGGGCCTACAGGTATTGCCATTTGGGCTTCCTGCCCAAATCCCATGGCTGCGAGATTAGAAAGGCAGTGCCTGGAGAGCTGCCCGCCGCTTAAATTCCCACAGTTGCCCCGGAGCCTGCAATGAGATGTCACTCTGAGGCGCAGCAGGATGATTATAACAGCGGGTGGCTTTCTAGAATCTTTTGCTGCCAGCAGGTGAGCCCACAACCAAAGGGGGAATGCATGCACACCTCAGTTAATAAAGCTCTGTTTTATAATGGCTTTTTACACCCACTACACTAAGCTAAACAAAAAGAAAAAGGAAGACAGATAGGCCTTGTATTGTCGAAGGCTTTCATGGCCAGAATCACTGGGTTGTTGTAGGTTTTTCGGGCTGTATGGCCATGTTCTAGAAGCATTCTCTCCTGAGGTTTCACCTGCATCTATGGCAGGCATCCTCAGAGGTTGTGAGGTCTGTTGGAAACTAGGGACATCTATATAAATAAAAATGCAATGTTCGTTTGTGGGATTAACATAACTCAAAAACCTAGACGAATTGACACCAAATTTGGGCAGCATACACCTAACAATCCAACAAGGACCATCACTCAACCCCCCCCCCAAACAGTGAAAGGGACTTAAAAACCCAAACATGATAAAACAAGGTATAGCGCATGCGTGAAAATGACCCACTAGCCACATATCTCTCCTGCAAGAGTGGGAAAAAACAAACAGCTGCAGGGAGCATTGAAGGCGCCGGTGGGCTGGGCAGGCTGACCCCCGGCTTTCCCAGGCCCCCAATTTGGTGTCTACCCCCTCTCTCTCCCACCCGCTACCCCCATGGGGCCCCTTCCTTCCTTGCCTCCTCCACCACACCGGGGCCTCACATGGGCCCTCCTCTCCTCCCTCCCAGTCCCTGTCCTCTGTTGCCCCCATCAAACAGGGACCCCTCCTCCTTCTTTTCCCCAGTGAGGCGGGTGGATGCTCCATGCGGGCACCGTTCATCAGACTTCGCCTTCTCTTGCCTGGACACTGACATGAAGGGAGCTTTGCAGCCCTAAGCCTTGCTGGGCCCAACAGGGGCAGGAGGCATTATTCGAGGTGGGCCTTCCTCACCCAGCACTGGCCCCTTCTTTCTGCTGCAGCCTCAGGGCCTCTTTCATGTGACGCCACCTGCGTGCTCAAAAGGCGGGAAGGCACCCCGCAGCCATGGCAGAAAGAAGAAGGGCCGGCACTGGGTGAGCGAGGCCTGCCTCGAAAAGCGTGTCCTGTCTGCCCCGTGCCCGGCCCAGCACGGCTGAGGGCTGCAAGGCTCCCTTCCTTCCAGTGCCCAGGCAAGAAGTAGAGAAGGAAAGAGAGAGAGAGAGAGAGAGAGAGAGAGAGAGAGAGAGAGAAGGAGAGAAGAAAGGAGAGAAAGAAAGAAGGCAAGAAAGAAATCAGGAAAGATAGAAAGAGGGATAGAAGCAAAGAGAAAAGGAAGGAAGGAAGGAAAGGAAGAGGTAGAGAAGGAAGAAAGGAGAGAAAGAAGGAAAAGAAAAGAAAAGGGGGGAGGGAAGGAAAGAAAAAAATATGAAGGAACGAAGGAAAAAGGGAAGGAAGGAAGGCAAAAGAGAAAGACCAAGGTTGGCCACAGCAATGCGTGGCAGGTACAGCTAGTTGGGTTTATATATCTGTGGAAAGTCCAGGGTGAGAGAAAGGACTCTTGTCTGTTGGAGCTGGGTGTGAATGTTTCAACTGGCTGTCCGATTATTGCATTTTGAATAGCAATTCATTAGTCAGCACAAGATATATTTTCGCAGTTTGAGATGACCTGCAATGTGACATGTTTGACACCAGATGGCGCTGTCTCAAGACTGCTAAATGGAACCTTGAGGAATGTCAGTTACAAAGTGACAGTTGGGTTTTGTCAGTTGGGATTTAGTATCTGTGAGGAAAGGATGTTTAGAAAGGTAGCTGTGATGGCTGTTGTTTTTCGATGTTTTGCCAGTTATTGTTAAATACAATTCAATACAAAGTTATATATTTACCTTTTGAATTGAATGAGAGTTTCATTATTCACACGAACAGAGACTGGAGTTTTTGGGCCGATGGGGAATTAAACTTCTATATTTCTGTTGCCTATCCGCTGTGACATAAATACTCAACGCCGAAGACTGGCCACCTTGATTAGCATTTGGTGATCTGTCAATCTTTTTGGTGTGCCTTGATCCTGCCTGGGGGAATTCTTTGTTGAGCGGTGATTAGCTGTTCCTGAATGTTTCTTCTCTGGAGTTCCCCTGTGTTTGAGTTTTGTTTTTTTATTTACTAATCAAGGTGGCCAATTGAAACATTCACACCCAGCTCGAAACAGACAAGAGTTATTTCTCTCACCCTGGACTTTCCACAGATATATAAACCCAATTTCCCTAGTTTCCAACGGATCTCACAACCTCTGAGGATGCCTGCCATAGATGCAGGCGAAACGTCAGAAGAGAATGCTTCTAGAACATGGCCATACAGCCCCGAAAAACCTACAACAACCCAGATAGGCCTTCCTCATCAGCTCCCATCACTATGCTTTAAAAGCAGAGATTGATCGTTTTGGCTACGACATTGGAATAATAGGAAACATGGAATCTGAAAGAACAAATCCTCCTTCAATGCATTTTGCAAGAAGCCTTCAGGCGATCTCTGAAAGTTCAAAAAAAAATGTTGGTGACTTATCCAAGGCTTACCTGTTTTTTTCATTTCACGTATTGTGTGCGTATTGTCAGTTTTGCAATAAAAGATTTGTCAGAAATATTAAAAATTAACTGGGTATTTTTGATTACAAAAGTGTGAGTCAAGCACTAAAAGCCTGTTAGAGTCAGTGGGTCAAAGCTAGGGTCATCCTGAGGAGACTGAGTAGGCCGAAGCCTGTTAGAGTTAGTTTGCCTCAGTGAGGGAAGTCCTCAGTCTGTATGAGGAGGCTGTCAGTGTGTAAGACAGTGGTTCTCAACCTTCCTATTGCTGCAGCCCCTTAACACAATTCCTCAGGTTGTGGTGACCCCCAACCATAAAATTAATGCTTCATAACTGTCATTTTGCTACTATTATGAATCGTAATGTAAATATCTGATATGCAGGATGTATTTGCCTTCATGGGACCAAATTTGGCACCAATACCCGATACGCCCAAATTTGAATAGTGGTGGTGTTGGGAGGAATTGATTTTGTCATTTGGGAGTTGTAGTTGCTGGGATTTATAGTTCGCCTACAATCAAAAAAGGATTCTGAACTCCACCAACAATGGAATTGAAGTCAACTTGTCACAGAACTTCCATGACCAACAGAAAATACTGGAAGGGTTTGGTGGGCATTGACCTTGAGTTTGGAAGTTGTAGTTCATCTATATCCAGAGAGCACTGTAGACTCAAACAATGATGGATCTGGACCAAACTTGGCATGAATACTCAATATTCCCAAGTGTGAACACTGGTGGAGTTTGGGGAAAATAGACCTTGACATTTGGGAGTTGTAGTTGCTGAGATTTATAGTTCACCTACAATCAAAGAGCATTCTGAACCTCAGCAACAATAGAATTGGCCCAAACATCCTACGCAGAACCCCCATGACCAACAGAAAATATGATTTTCTGATGGTCTTTGGTGACCCCTCTGACACCCCCTCGTAACCCCCCCCCCAGGGGTCCCAACCCCCAGGTTGAGAAATGCTGGTGTAAAAGAAGCCTTGTGGGGGATCTCCAGTATAAAGACTGCTGGATGTAAAACTACTATGTATTTGTTTATTTGTGTTGTGGAAACCTTGTTATTGTAAATACTGCAACAATATTATTTTACTACAAAGAAAAGCCTGCTATGGAAGATATAACATTGGTCTGTACGTTTTTGTTCTTTTTGTTACTTTGGCTACTGGTGCTGGGTCACGCTGCTGCTGATAAGCTACTCTGCTATATGTTTATGGGGAGGGTCTTTTGTTATTAAGCCCACTCGCCCAACACGGTTTGCTGAATCAGGTTGAACTCTCCTTCTTTGTATTCTAGGAACCTATCTTTATTCTTCCCACGTTATTGCTGCCACTGCTACCAACATTTTTTAAAGGGAAGTAATGATCAGGAACACACTTATTTGGTTAATTGAGCTATACCTGGAATGCCTCAGGGCAGCCAATGTCGTAGGTGGGCACCCACCCTCTTCCAAATGGCACTAGTTATGCTACTATCTTTTCAAACTTGAAGGTAAAAGGTAAAATCATCATAAACAACATCATCTACTCACTCATACCCTCTTTGTAGCATGAGGAACGTCTTGCTGTCTTGCTTATTATGTTCTAACTGCGTAACCCATAAAATATGAAATAAGAACCCCCACCCAACCATGTTGGAGCATGCAAGGAATCAGTGTGTGTGTGTGTGCGCGCGCACGTGTGCGCGCACGTGTGAACTGCAAAATAAGATGCATGAAACTGATTGTTCGGGCAACGCCCGGGAAGCAGCTGAGCTTGGGACTTTGGGATACTGTTACGTTTTTGTTCAGGCTTGAGTTATGCTTGTGTTTTGAGAGCAAAGAAGAGTGAAGCAGAGACAGACAAATTTTGGAGTGTACTCTTGCTTCATGAGTTGTTGAAGGAGTTTATCCACATGGACAAAGAAATACCATTTTAAATCTCTCATTAAAAGATCTTGTGTGAGTTGATGCAACTGATCAAATTGTACATATGTTGTTCTGAATCAAGAGAAGTAAACTACTTGTTCTTTTCTGTTCACCTGCATGGCTTATTTTCTTTCTCTGGCAAGACAGTGTGTGAGCTGATCAAATGTGAACTACACATGGTGTGATGACCAGAGTTTTATAGGGGGATCTTTTTATACCAAGGGAGCAGTGCAACTGAGCAGTCAATGCCGCGCAAATAGGCGAGAGGAGACCAGATCATTTTAGATTATGCCACAAACCATGCCTTCAGGCCACATCTACTGTATGCCTCTGTGTGTGTTAAGACTGCACTGCCACCACTTTTACTGCCATGGATCAATGCTATGGAATCCTTGGAGCTGTAATTTTATAATGTCTTTAGACTTCTCTATCACAGGGTGCAGATGCCTCGCCAAACTACAACTCCAAGGATTCTATAGCATTGAGACATGGCAGTGAAAGTGGTGTCACGCTGCATTAATTCTACAGTGAAAGTGCACCCTTAGATTGTAGCACAAAGTGTTTTCTTAGAACTGGTAGTGAGGAGCTTAGGGACGCTATAAGATTCGCTTTTGATTCCCACTCTCTTCCCTCTCTATCTCCGCTCAGATCTACTTGCATTTTTGTTTGCCAGCAACCAAGAAGCCAACAAAAGGGTGCAATTAGAGCCCCCACACATTAAGAACACAGAAGCAATAACGGCACAGTGATGAGACAGAGAAGGAAAAAAAGCAGAAGTTATTTTCCTGGAGTGGAACAATATCCCTGGCTCTTAGAGCCAAGACAGACATAATATTATTCATGCAATTAGTAATTTTGTGATTAAGAAGTGGTTCAAGTAATTGTGGTGCCCCCAGTCTAGATCATCAGCATTGCAGGGAAAACAGCTAATGCCTCCCTTAACATGAACCTGGAGACACACTCCCAAGGTTGCGATTCATATTAAAACACATTAAAGTTATTACTAACTGCATGAATAACATCACAAATGTTTTCATTCTGACTTTATTGCTCTATGCTGGAAGACTTCATCCAACTGTGAACAAATGAAGAAATCATATAATCCAGGGGAAAGATGCATAGGAATAAGACTGTAAGGGAAGAGCAAAAGAAATTCGTCTCTTCGCATTGCATTTCATGTATTTTTTGGAACACTATGGGATCTGGAGGTTTTCAAAGTAGGGAGATAGTGTGGCCATTCCAGGGTTTAGTCTAAACTAGCAGTCCTTAACCCTTTCTATGTCATCCCCATTAAATACTATTTGTCGTCATGGGCTACCTAGATTTAATTCAAGATTTAAAAAACTAAGTCTATTAAATATGTATTTCAAGTTGCTCGTCAAGAGTCTTCAAATTTGAAGAGAATGGCAAAATATGTAAATGTGCACAGTACTATTATAATATTTTATTAGAATAGTCTGTACCCATTAAAATAATAGACTCATAATATATTTTTCAAGCCTTTGTGGAACCCTTGTGAAAACATTACATCTCCCCCCAAGATGTTTGCAGACCACAGAACTACTAATATAAACCTGAAAGGAACGATCCAAAGTGAGCATATGGTTCAGCACCTTGGATAACTCCCTTGTAGTCTAGGCCAGTGTTTCTCAAACTCTGCTCCTCCAGGTGTTTTGGACTTCAGCTCCCAGAAATCCCAGCCAGTTTACCAGCTGTTTGGAATTGTGAGAGCTGGTCCAAAACACCTGGAGGAGCAGAATTTGAAAAACACTGGTCTATGCCATTGCTTCTTACATGGTGGGTTCTGACCCCAAATTGGGTCCCCTTAGATTAATTTTGGCAATAGTAAAAAAAAAATACTGAACATCAACATAGTGGTTGTTTTAGACATTTACACGAATCTGTTGGGCAGTGTTTACACTGGGCTCTGCAGAAAATCTTTCAGCTGCATATAATAAAAAAGAAAATCAGCTTATTTAGCAAGGGGTGCTGTGAGTTTTCCAGGCTGTATGGCCATGTTCCAGAAGCATTCTCTCCTGACATTTTGTCCACATCTATGGCAGGCATCCTCAGAGGTTGTGAGGTTTGTTGGAAACTGGGCAAGTGGGGTTTATATATCTGTGGCATGTTCAGGGTGGGAGAAAGAACTCTTGTCTGCTTGAGGCAAGTGTGAATGTTGCAATTGGCCACTTTGATCAGCATTTAATGGCCTTGCAGCTTCAATACTAATCAAGGTGATCAATTGCAACATGAAAGCATTTGACAACACTATTTAACAAGCCTTGAAAATTCTGGTTTGTTATCAGCTAATGTTTCAGTTTTATACCTCTTTTATGTATCTATTTAGCTGGCGTCGCATAAACATTTTTTGGGACCAAAAGGGGTCCCAAGTAACCCTGGCCTGGCTTGAAGATCCTGGTGGAATTAATGAGGAAACCAATTCAAAAGGCCTTTCTTAGATCTAAAGGATGATGCCATTCATCTTAGGCATAGCATTCATGAAATCATCTCTATAACTCTCCTCCTGATCTCTGGTAGAGGAGTATTTGCCATTTTATGAATTTATATTATTTAAAGCAGATGCAGCAATTTAAAACAAACACACTTTCATCATGATTATAACCATCCCAAAAAAGCAGACTTTCAACCAAGGGAGGAGCCCTGCATATATTCCAAGATACAACACTCCACAAAGAGGGAGTCACTGTGTAAAGGTCCTGTCAATTTGATTTATCCTAACAGAGGATACATGAGCCTGGCTCCTTCTTCCTGCTCCCCTTTTGTTTTTAATAAGAACTGGAGTTATAAAGCAGACCTCTCATTAAATAGTTAGTGGCCAGGGACAAGGTGAAAATGCTAATTAAACTGCAATCCTATGCAGACTTACATAGGAATAAGTCATATTGAACATAGCAGGATTTCCTTCAGAATAAATACGTATAAAATTTATGAGTGGGGAAATTATGACAGAAAGCACATGTTCCTGATGCATGGAAGTCACATCTTCAATCTCTCTGTTATCTCCAGCTAAAGCTAGGAAGGACACCTCCTAGTTGTCTTTTTGCTGTATTGCTCTATTAATGCTCTTCTTCAGTCAATTACTTAGAACCAAGAATATTCACTTAAACACAGATCAAAACAACAAACAGCAAAAAAACAGACACAAATAACAAAGGATTGATTAAATCAGGCTTTGTTAAAATCAAAGCAAAGACAGTCTGGATGTCATCTTCATGAAAACCCTGGCTAAGATGCCAGATAGTCCCATGCTACTTCCCTGCACCTTTTGTGGCTCCTTGCTCCATGCGCTACCAGGGATGGCCCTGGTCCTGGCACTTACCCAGAGTGGCTGTGTGGTGCTTAGGGCTGTTGACATTCAAATGGATGTAATTGTGATGCATGTTATCTGCAAGGCAAAAGAGAAGAGAAGTACTTGTGTGGGGCAGGGTGCTAACTTTTATCCACTTGCGAAATGGAGATCTGCTTGAAGTGGCCACGAGGGGTCACCCGTTTCAGATCTTACGAATGTCATCTCCAGGATGCATGTAACTAAATGCCTGGCTGCCTGCTTCATAGCCCCGGAGGAGGATGGTGTGAATTTGGTGTCCCTCCTTTTTGCCAGGCCAGGGACTGTGTGTGCTGCTGAAGGGACAGACTCTCTGGTTCCTCTTGGTATTTAATGGCCTCTTAAGGGTCGACAACACAACTCACTCTATCTGAATCTCAGTACCTTGACTTTACGTATTGTGTCTTACACCTTGAAAAATTAGTCCCTTCATATACAAAGATAAGAGGGATTCATAACCTCAGGCTCAATTAGGGTCCTGAAAAAATACTTTGAAGCAAAGATAGATGTTGGGATTTTTTCAGGTTTTGCTTGGACACTAAATTTCTAGTTATAGGTCCTGCTCAATGAATATTGTAGCCACTTACCGATTGGCCAGGGAAAAGAAAACAAGCCTGGCCCATTCCTCAGCCTTTAAGACAGTGGTTCTCAACCTGTGGGTCCCCAGATGTTTTGGCTGTCATCTCCCAGAAATCCTAACAGCTAGTAAACTGGCTGGGATTTCTGGGAGTTGTGGGCCAAAACACCTGGGGACCCACAGGTTGAAAACCACTGCTTTAACAGAAGCTTAGTCTGGAGAGATAAAGCTTTTCAATGCAAGATGATAAAACTGCCAAATAATGTCTTCATATCAGGGATATATGGATGAGTTGAAAAGGGGGTAAGCCATTGTGGTCCAGAGGTTTAATCTCTCCCTTTCTCTCTCTCTCTCCTCCCTTCGCCTTCAGCATTTCTTGAAACAGTTTAGACAGACGGAAAGACAGACACAAATAACATTCCTAGTGACAGAGAGCAATTAAGTTTCTGAGTCTTATGAGTTACGTTAAAACACTTGGCTGTTATTGAAGACCTTCATTCATTTTAAAGAACATTTGAGTTCTGGTGATAGCTCCCTCTTACTGATCAGTATTCCTCATTTGGGTTATGGTCTTGTTGGCATCCATTGCCAAAGACTGACATTTGAACAAGTGATTAAAACCAAGCTTAGTCTCCTGGTATTTCTGTCAGGAAAGATCTTTTTTGTTTTCGGAGTAGAGGAAGCTGCATAACCGAGTTGTCTTTTTCGGTTCCATCTGGAAAGGAAACAGTTCATGCCTGAATAAGGACCTCCTTCCCCCCACCCCACAACCCTAATATTAATGTTCACATCGACACAAAGACAGCCAGACAGCTTGAATCGGTTGTCATGGCAAACAGGCTGTTTCCCCACAAGCTTTTGCAGCTTAATTCCTACTGCTTATACATATATAATTTAAAAGATGAAGTCTTGAAAGAACAAGAGTACACACAAGATAGATTATACGAGAATATTGCTGTGATGGGGGAAGGGGACGCAGGTTGGAAGGGAAAGAGGAAATGTGGATAAGGAGCATTATCCAGGTCATGTAATGGCTGGCTCAGATTACTGTCAGGAAAAGGGTGGTGGGTCCTTCATCTCTTTTAAGCCGTGCCATCTTTCACCCCAGTTTTTCTAATTTAGACGAACATGTTATGGTTGGTTTTACTATACCAGTATGACACTCTTTATTTCAAGAAGAGTTTGTTGGCGCATGTAAGGAATCAGTTAATGTGTGTGGGTAACCTATAAAATAAGATGGATGAAGCTGAATGGTCAGGCAATGCCTGGGGAGATGGCGGAGCCTGGGACTTTTGGATACTGTCACATTTTTGCTCAGGCTTGAGCTATGCAAGTGTAGAGAGACAGTTTAGAAGAGAGAAGCAGAGAGAGACAGAGTTTGGAGTGTGCTCTTGCTTCATGAGCTGCTGAAGGAGTTTATCTACATGGACAAAGAAAGACTATTTAAATCTCTCATAAAAAGACATTATGTGAGTTAATGCAACTGATAACATTGTACATTTGTTGTTCTGAACTATGAAGAGTAAACTACTTGTTCTTTATTGTTTATCTGTGTGGCATATTTTCTTTCTTTGGCAAGGCAATGTATGGGTTGATCAAACGTGAATTACATGTGGTTTATTTCACATTACGCCACAAAGTTGATTGGGAATGCTAAGATGATCCCTCAATCAAATCTTAACATCAAACCATGGTTTGTGCTAATCAGCATTTACATTCTATATCACAGTCTGCACTCTACATTTCTAGGGAAACCATTGTGGTTCCAACAGATGCATCCCAAGCAACAGCTTTTAAAAAATAGCTCAAATCATAGTGCCTGGTTCAGATGATGAAACAAATGAGCAATGCCCAAACTATGATTTTGAAGACTTGTAGATTAAGGTCATGCTTTGGTGCCCTACTATGATTTGTAGCACAGTGGTGATTCAGACAACATGACAAAACAATGGCATGAATTCCAATGCATGTCACTAATGCGTTAACAAGACCCATTCCTATTCACCTTTAGCAACAGAGTCCCCTTATTAAAGGGGCAGAGCTAGGTGTTGCCCTATCAATTAAACAATACATCCCTTAGTTGTTAAGAGAAATTGGGTGTATGTAATAGACTTTTTATGGGCTTGGGAGGATCAGTTCATCTTAATGGATTGGGTCTATTAGAGAAGCTCATTCTTATCTCTGCGGGCATGGTGTATAGAGGAGCTATTTGTCTCATTTTGTATCCTTGTCTTGATTTAGATTTGAGATCTAAGTGAAAGCTCATGTAGATATAGATAGGTATTTATATTTTACCACGAAGCTTGTTGTAAATCTACTATCTTGTATTTTAGCCTAGTTAAAACTGTGCCATATCACAGAAAGTGAGCCATGTGTAAGCCTGGTTATTCCTAAGCTTTTTTCTGTGCTTTAGCCTGGGCCTAAGCTGTCTTTTCAGGGCAGGGAATCCATGTAATAATCTGGGCTGGTGAAGGAACAAGGGTATTGCCATGGCAGGGGGTATCGTGCAAAGCATGGTTTCCACACAGTTCATTAATGTGAAAGGCAGTGTGAACAGAGTAAGAGTAAGAGTAAGAGTAGGGTTGATTGTCTCCATGGAATTCTCCACCCTTCAGATTGCCATGCTATTCTTTTAAACATGGCTGTTAGATCCTTCTTTCAGCCTGGAGTTCATCGGCAAAGTATTGGAGTTGACATGCGAATAACAAAAACCAAAATGTTCACCCTCCTCTACTGTCTTCAACAAAGCACCCCATCAAGGCATCACTCATTTTAGTACAAGATTTTTGTTTTACTACACAATCTTTTGTTCTACTGAACAACCATCTTGAAGCAAAGGAAATTATGCCAGATCAAGCAAAGGAAATGTTGACGGCATCTTTGACACACGCCATAATCATACAAAATCCTGTTGGTTAGTTCTAATTAGACTGGGCTCATTGAATCAATTGTTGAACGGTGAGTCAACATGTAGATAGATCTCCAGAAATGACCTTGTTCCTGATTAAAGCCTACACTGCCAACTGTGCAGTATCCTATTCCCTACTCCACACTTTATGTTCCTACCACACTAGATGTGCCCAGCTGTATAATAGAATAAGCTGTATAATAGATGTGCCCAGCTGCATAATAGAATAATTCTTGCTTTAGCATATTCCCCAACCACGCCCTCTGCGGAGTCCAATGCACCACTTAGGTTACCCATAGACCTGGAAAAGGCACACATTGTGGACTGTTGTGCCCTTGAGCAACTAGGAATCAAGAGAAGATTAACAAATGAATAGCAGTTTTATGTCCAGGTAACACTGTTAAACACATTGCTATGGTTGCTGCCATTAGAAGTGAGGAACCACAGGCCTCTTCTGCCTTTATGACAGCCCACACCCCTCCTGGGTGCTTCTTACCATGGCTGGTTTTGGACGGTTTCACTGTATTGTACATGTTCTTCGGAGGACGAGCTGAACCATTGTCTTGGAAGTTGGAGTTAATTACAAGGCTGTTGTTGCGTTCAGAACATGTAGTGGTGCCTGCTTGATGCCTCAGAATGTCAACCAGAGCCCTATCCATGAAAGGAAACCAACAGTCAGAAATATGGTAGTTGGAGTTTTGCATACAATAGTTAGGCAGGCTAGATTGAGGTGTAATTTATTTAACTAGGGATTTCTCTTTAGGGAATGGTGTAGCGTACTAGTGCAAGGTTAATATGTGTGTTTGGCAGAACACGCTAGTGTCTGAACCTTGGTGAAGGGAAACAGAATCAAAACAATATCCAGTTTTAGGTGCTGCATGTTAAGAAAACTGTAGGCAAAAGGAAACAAGGTTATAGAATAGGCATGAGCAAACTTCGGCCCTCTGGGTGTTTTGGACTGCAACTCCCACAATTCCTAACAGCCAGTAGGCTGTTAGGAATTGTGGGAGTTGAAATCCAAAACACCTGGAGGGCCGAAGTTTGTCCATGCCTGTTATAGCAGGTGGTGATAAAGTCACAGATACAGAAAACAGGACTAAAAAGATGGCTTGAAAGAACTGGGGATACTTCACCTGAAAAGGGTTAAAATGGCAATACTCTTCTAAAATCTAAATGACTCTCACACAGAAGAGGGCAAAGACTGGTTCTCCACCCCACCCAACTACCCACTCTTTCCCTGAGAGCAGATCCCTATCTATTGGGCATAGTTTAGAGGAGGATGGATTCAGAACTTGGAAATGTTTCTCCAAAAGAAGCAACTATCATGTCACTTGTCAATTCTTGCAAAAGAGTAATTGGTCAACACATTTCACATATGCTCTAGAGTCATAGTCCAATGCTTAAACCACTATATCACGCAGGCTCAAGCCAAAAAACCCCAAACAACCAATGTTTGCCTTGTTTTCATTACATGCTTTTGACTTTACAAAAGAACAACACATTTATGTTTAATGTGTCAACTAGTAAACATTATGTAATTTTTGGATGAACTTTAGAAGTAACATATTGATAGTAAGCACAGTTTTCCAATCAAAGAAATTGCCTAGAGAGATGGTTGGATCTTGAAGCAGAGGCTTGTCAGCCATCTGTTAAGGATGCCACGACTCTGATTTCCTTGCACTGAACAAGTTCTTGGAATAGATGACCTACAAGAACTCTCCCAACTCTGTGATTCTATATAAATTGCCAGTCCCAGAACCTGTTTCATACCTTCTTGCATGGAGGTTTTCAGGAAGAACATTTTTCACAATATATTTCTTCCAAGAAGCCAGTGTACTCTTTCCCCCCCATACATATTTTAGAAGATTTTGTGGGATTTTTGATAGTGCATGTCCCTGGCAAGGAGGGAACTTGTCCAGGCTGTTAGAGCTATCATGAAGTGAAAAAGTAGCCTAGGATGCATCCAGTATTGCTACTTCTCTTGTGCTATGGAACAAGATGGAAAAGCTGTCTCTCAGAGAAGTTTACAACAGCTCAAAATGACACAAGAAGTTCCAACTCCCACCCCTTTTTGTCGGTTGATGGACACAGGCATGTTTACACATCCGGTTCAGTATGAAGGGGGCTTTTTAAAACTAGCTTAAGCTTTCAAGGGCCTGCCATAACCTGCTATATTCAAAGCAATATCTTGAACCTTCCCCATTTGCCTTCTTTGCTTTGATCTTCATAAGCATGATGTGGAATCTCACTCCATGCCCATTCATGGCAAAGTTTGAAGCCGTTGCTCCATGTTCTAGTCTTCTGCTGCCCTGGAGACTAGGATGTGGAAAAATGGCTTCAAGCTACAGAAAATGAGATTCCACCTGAACATTAGGAAGAACTTCCTAACTGTGAGAGCTGTTCAGCAGTGGAACTCTCTGCCCTGGAGTGTGGTGGAGGCTCCTTCTTTGGAGGCTTTTAAACAAAGGCTGGATGGCCATCTGTTGGGGATGCTTTGAATGCAATTTTCCTGTTTCTTGGCAGGGGGTTGGACTGGATGGCCCAAGAGGTATCTTCCAACCCTATAATTCTACGAAAGTCTGTTTTGACCTTATCCAGTGGTGACTGGTGGTTCCCACATCAACAAGGTGGTGAATTTGCTTAGGTTTTTATGATTTTTTTGAAAAGCTATCCGTGGTGCTGAACCTTGAATAGGTTCAGTTCTTTATTTAGCTCCATTAAAGGTGAAATAAAGCCTTGTGTGGATCCACCACTCTACTGACAAAATTCATTAACTTCCACCACTATTCTGTCTAATTACATTGATCAGAACTGGATTCTAGGAAACTTGGGAGAAAAGACTGAACAAAAACTCACAGAATTTCGCAGCCTAACTAGTCACTGACCAGACTGCAATTGAAGAAATGAACCAACATCATCCTACCTTAAAATCATCTTGGTCTGATAAAGAAGACTGAGTTTAAAAAAAGTTAAATAGGTATCTACGACCCTGAAGAGCTACTACTGTTCTATGGAAAAATATTGCCTTTCTTAAATGAATCAATAGTAAGATTTGGAATAAGGCTCCCTGTGGTTCCATAATTCAGGGATGAGAATTGTGTCCCAGCAGCCCTGGTCAGCATATCCAATGGTGAGAAATGCTGAGATATGTACTTCAACATTTGGAGGGCTGCATTATTCCCACACTTGTTAACATTACTTCCATTTGTACATGTATTTGGCAGACCAAACGAAAAATAGATCGGAACTTGTGTAGAATATTGCAATATTACACACATATTTTTACCTGGGTACATTGAGTTCTCTTCCATGGGGTCTCCTTGAAGCTTTACTGAAGAAAAACTTGAGTCCAACTCCCACAGCTAACGTGAAGCTAATGACACCACAGATGACATAGACAGTGCTGTTGCCCTGTTGCTTGTTCCCATTTGCTATATCAGGTCCACTTGTGGCTGCACCCGCAACGGTCGTGGCAAACCACTGAGGGCTGTCGCGACACTTCCCTTGCTCCAGCCTCCTGGATCGGTCATCACAGCAGAAGCGGTACTGGCACGTGCCACAGCAGAAGCGGTATCCCCCCGTAGTACAGTTGAAGGCAGCATCGTACTGCCCCATCACGTCATAGTAGCCTTGGCATGTTTCCGAGGGTCGGGCCTTGCTCACACTTGTTGTTGCATTGCTATTTGACGACGTCAAGCGCTTCAGGTGGGCCAGCAAGCTCGGTAGCCCCCAACTCTGGTTTGTGTGATGTGGCACCTGAATGACAGCTAAAGCCGTGCGCCCAGCAAGGGCTTCCAGGGTAGCATACAGCATTACTGTCAGCAATTGGTACATGATCAGTGGGAAGAATAGAGCCAAGATGCTCAAGCAGGGTTTGCCGATGTGGATTGCTTCAGGTAATTAAAAAGTGTACAAAAGAAATCCAAGAAGAAACACTGAAAAGATAAAAATAATGTAAGAATATTATGAAGAGCTTCTGCTGGATTAGAACAAAAAGTTATTCTGGCTCATAATATTGTTTCTCACAGTCAAAGCAAAGTAGCAGATCCTGGGATCAAGATTCTTTCCCAATTGTTTCCCTCTGCTGAAGGACAGAAATGTGAGGGCTATGATATATAGCAGTGGTTCCCAACATTTTGTTTTTGACCAGGGACTACTTAAACAGGGACCACTTAAACAGGGACCACTTTGTCCAGGCATCACTTGACTAAGGAACACTTTGACCAGGGACCACTTGACCAGGGACCACTTTGACCAGGGACCAATTGACCAAGGACCACTTTGACCAGGGACCACTTGACCAAGGACCACTTTGACCAGGGATCACTTGACTAAGGAACACTTTGACCAGGGACCACTTGACCAGGGACCACTTTGACCAGGGACAACTTGACCAAGGACCACTTTGACCAGGGGTCACTTAAACAGGGACCACTTTGACCAGGGGCCACTTAAACAGGGACCACTTTGACCAGGGATCACTTGACCAGGGACCACTTTGACCAGGGACTACTCGACCAGGGACTACTTGACCAGGGACCACTTTGACCAGAGACCACTCTTCAACATTAGTACCAAAAGGGTTACGAATCAGTTTTTGGTCAACTTTAGATTCGAATTGGTTATTTGCTGATTCAGAAAACTACAGGGAATAGACCACATCAGCTCTAGTTTCTGATACAGAACATATGCCATGGTCAGTGACAGGGAAGAAGTGGCAGGTGGCACAAAAGGAGTGGAAATAAAATAAAATAAAGAGGAATGAGGCTCACAGACCAGATTTTTGTCCTTGCGGCCCACTGGTGGTCCGCAGCGCACAGGTTAAGAACTCAGACTGATATGTAGGGAGCTTCTACTTATATGATGGATCAGGGATATATGATGTCAGAAAGCGAAATTGGTTGAAAAGTGAAACCCAAGTTATTTCAGCATGCAAATACATTTTGGCTATTGAAATACACTTTGTTTCATTTTAAAATATGTGATAAAGCTAAGAGACTGTTTGTATGCACTCAAAAATTATTCAAGATGTAGTCCTTTCTTTTCATAGGCATGTGTGCAAACAAATCCCAAGTGAGCTTTGTGTCCAAAAAGAAATGATGGAAGAAAGGACCCCTTTTCAAAGTAATGGAACTTAGCAGTAATTTGCAATCATTGAAAGAGTGATATGTCAAAAGCAAGGTATCAAAAAGCAGGAGAAATCTGTATATCCTAGACTGCCCCAGTGTCCTCAGGAAGAATGGAGGATCATAGTCCATCATCAGTCTTGAAGTGAGATTCCAGTGACAGTTAATTTTCGGAAGATTGCATCACCCTTTGACTCAGATGGCAAAATATTATGGGCCAACTCTGCCTAGAGATTTAGTAGATTCTCCCAAGAAAACCACAAATAGAGATTGAATGTGAATAACTCATCCCATAGTACAGGGGTGCTCACATTTTTCAGCATGCGCGCTACTCTTAAAGCAACCAAGTCAAAAAGATCTACCTGCCCCCGCGCGCTCCTGCGTGCTCCCACTGCCGCACGCTCTTGCCGCCACGCGTGCTCCTGCTGCTGTTTTCCGCCCGCGCAGCGCTTCTTCCTCCTGCGGGGCATTGCAGGAAGGAGAAAGCATGAGGCGGGGCATCCAGAGGGAGCGCTGCTTCTGGACAAGAGAGAGGCAGGGCGCTCCCTCCAGAGGCCCCGCCTCGTGCTTCCTTCTTCCTGCAATGCCCCGCAGGCGAAAGAAGCACCGCAAGAGCGGAAGCCAGCAACAGGAGCGTGCGTGCACGCAGGGTGTGTGCACACATGGCAGGAGATTCCCATCCGGCTGGTGAGGCCCGAAGATCACCTGGAAGAGGGCCGAAAATCTACTAGTACAGTAGCTCCCAAGCTACCTAATGAGCACCCCTGCCATAGTATATCACCAGCATCCAACATTGAAAGGTAATCTGCTTATAATAGAGGTTCTATATTACCATGATGATTTATCACAAGCAAGTTTTCCACACTCTGCAACTATTGTAATACGCACTGATACACTTCTCAATTGATCTCACACTTTAGATCCTAGCCTCCGCAACATCTTTTGGAAGCAAACTCCATAACATAAGCTCCTTTCTTTTCTCTGCCTTGAATCCAGCAAATTCCAAAAGTTAATTTCCTTATTCTACTATGACTCCCAGAATCTCCAACCAGTATTTCCAGGTTCCCTTTATACTGCACTAGCTAATGGTTTGTGTCACAAAGAGAAACCACAGTATATGATTAAAGAGAATAATTATTTCCTTTTTCCATACCATAAATAATTGTTCAAATCTTTATCATGTACCCTGCCCCTCTGACGTAGTTTAAAACAGGAAAGCTTCCCATTCTCTGTCCCAGCTTCTGCAGCCCCTGCCATCTAGATGTATTGTACTATAGCTCCTATCCAAGTGGGCTGAGGGTGAATGGAGTTGCAGTTATGTAACTGGAGGGCTCAGAGAGAAAGCTACTTTAGCATTTACTCACAAGGAAATTTCTCCAATCCTCTGGAAAAAAAGTGTGCCTAAGTCGGATGAGAATGATGTTTGTGTGTATATGCCTTCAAGTCGCCTGTCAACTTATGCCAACCCCATTAATCTCATAGGGTTTTCTTAGCCAAGGAATACTCAGAGGTAATTTTGCCAGTTCCTTCCTCTGAAAGATAGCCTACAGCACCTGGTATTCACTGGCGATCTCCCATCCAAGTACTAACTTGAGCTGACATTGCTTAACTTATCACAGGGATAACACCATGAAGGAAATAAGAAAACAGGGTTCTCGCAGCATCCCCAATTAGAATCACAAAGTCACAGGGCCATCGAGTCCAATCCTCTGTTCAATGCAGGATCTCTAGTTAAAGCAGTGGTTCTCAACCTTTCTAATGCCGCGACCGCTTAATACTGTTCCTCATGTTGTAGTGACCCCCAACCATAAAATTATTTTCGTTGCTACTTCATAACTGTAATTTTGCTCATAATGTAAATATCTGATATGCAGGATATATTTTCATTCACTGGATCAAATTTAGCGCAAATACCGATACACCCAAATTTGAATACTGGTGGGGTTGGGGGGATTAATTTTGACATTTGGGTGTTGTAGTTGCTGGGATTTATAGTTCACCTGCAATCAAAGAGTATTCTGAACCCCACCAATGAAAAATTGAGCCAAACTTCCCCTATAGAACCCCCATGCCTTGAAGGGGCTTGCTGGCGCGAGCCTCCCTCCAGCCTCACACACTGCCCCTCATCCACACATGCACACCATGCTGCCATGCACCAAGCACGCCTGCTCTCCCCTCCCTGCTTGGAGTCTCAGAAACCGCCCTCCCCTTGACTGAGAGGCAATCAATCACAGCAGAGGACTTTTGGTGAGAGGATTCACTGTCTGTTTCCAAAAAGGAAGAGAAGGACAGAAGGAGAGATCTAGAGATTTCTTTGCCAAAAGGGTTCCTAAGACCATCAGAAATAAGTTATCTGATGGTCTTTGGTGACCCCTCTGAAACCCCCCTCGCGACCCACTCAGGGGTCCCGACTCCCAGGTTGAGAAACACTAAATTAAAGCATCCCCAGCAGGTAGCTGTCCAGTTCTTTTCAAATAAAGATGTCTAGGAGAAAGAGATCCCACTATCTTTCTAGGCCAGTGCTTCTACTATTGAACCAGTCTTAGTGTCAAAAACCTCCTCCTAATATTCTACTCCATTAGACCAGTTCTACCTGCTGGGGCAGCAGAAAGCTTTCTTTTGTGGAGAGAAAAAGTGGGATGATGATGATGATGATGATAATAATAATAATATAAAGTGAAATCATGTCACCTCTCAGTCATGTCTTCACCAAGGTGAACATGCCCAGCTCCTTTCCTCATAGGTTTTCTTATCCATATCTCCTTTATCTTCATTGTTGTCCTGCTCTAAACCTGCTCCAACTATTTTTCTTCCTATTGAGATCAGGCTGACTGATCTGTAGTGGACACTGATAGATGGCTGTGCTATATATCTAAGCAGTTAGGTGGGCAAGTGAAGAATTGGCACTTTGGTACATTTCAGCACCAACCACACTGTGAAATATAGTCCTAGAAGTCAAAGACATTAAACTTCAGAGCCCTCTATGACAGTCCTTTGGAAAATACGAGCAGTTTCACATAAAAGGGCAATCATATTATTAATCTCACTGCATGGATGAGGCTGTCAGAAAGAAAAAGATTTATACTTTGGGGTCACCTTAGCCTGGGGAGAAAAAAAAACCTCAAAACATACATTGGTTGGTTGATTCTGTCAGACAACCCTCAAGGGAACTTTTATATTCCCTAACCTCCAGACAAATGGAAACATACAAAAAATACTCACTTTCATTGCATAAGCACCTCAGTTCCATGTACGATCCCTCAAACACCTGTTTCTTTCATATAATTCCTTGCAGAGGGTAAAATTACGGCAATAATAATAATACTATAATAATAATAATACACTTTATTTATATTCTGCTCTTTTCACCCCGAAGGGGACTCAGAGCGGATTACAGGTGCACATACTTAGCAAACAATCCCTGCCGTTTCCACATACACACATATAGACGAACAGAGGCAAACTCTGGCCACCAGGGGGAGCTGATGCACTCTTAATCTCTCAGCCTTCCCAACGTCCCTTGTGGTTCCTTCCGCATTCCTCAGCATTCCTGGAGTTCTTTAATGGCCTCATAAGCTAAATAACTGTGGCCTTTGATCTTTGAATGGGATTTCCAAATCCAGCCCCTTACAGCAGATAGTGTAGCCCCGGTGGCACAATGGGTTAAACTGCTGAACTGCCGAACTTGCTGATCAAAAGGTTAGTGGTTCGAATTTGGGGAATAGGGTAAGCTCACACTGTTAGCCCCAGCTTCTGCCAACCTAGAAGTTTGAAAACATGCAAATGAGAGTAGATCAATGGGTTCCATTACCGGCAGTCATAGTGACCACATGACCTTGGAGATGTCTCCGGCTCTTCGGCTTAGAAATAGAGATGAGCACCACCACCCCGCAGACTAGACTTAATGTCAAGGGGAAACCTTTGCCTTTACCTTTACTTTTACAGCAAATAGCACCAGCCTTTTTGAAGTCAATGGGCTCCATTTTAGCTACTCCAATTTTTCCTTTTAATTTTTAATTTCCTCTTTCACCCCATCAATGCTTGACTTAAATTCATACTAGCCATAAAGCATCTGTTTTCACATTTGAGCAAAGAACAAGGCGTCCCACAGCTCTGTTCAAGCAATAAGATGGATAAACATCTCTTGGGGCCTCGGAGTGCAGGGAGGGGAACCTTTCAAGGAGGAATTCCATTATATGCTATTTCAAGCCATTTATTTTGCCACAAATACTGTAGTCCATAACAACAATTCATCCAGCCATCAGGAAAGGTGGTGCGGGGTTAGCCCTGTAGTTGAGGCAAATGAAGGTTCTGCCCAAGCGATAGACGAGTGTGAGAAAGATGAAGGAAATTATGCATCTCTGGGCCAGACTAGATATGAAGTTAAGTAAGTCTCTGTGTTAAATGAGCTGTTTTTCTTTAATGGACATAGCATTAGTGCAGAGGCAGGAGTAATCATTATTAGAATAGAGTTTGATTTTAGAAGCAGCGCAAAAGGTAGGACAACGACAGTTGAGGGTATGTTATATTGGAAAAATCCATAACCTATTGGAATGAACTGCACCATAACCTTATTGAAAAGGTAAAAACGATGTCACATCTATTTGGCAAATGTACTCGTAAATCTCCATGAACATGTAGAGACCACCTTTTGAAAACCACTAGTCAAGAACAGCATGAGCTTGTTAGAAGTCAACTCTTTGAACAAGTGATATTCAGAAGCATTCTTGTAACAGCACATGGGTAACTCAGTTGTTAAACTGAAGAACCATGTCTTTAAACTGCCAAGGAAAAAGACATGCCACTACAAAAATATATTTGGTTAGCAGAGGATGGTTGTTTCTTTGAAGCTGAAGTTGCCCATCTACTCTCCCTTAAAAACCTCTTGTTTAAAATATGCACTAAAGAGACCAAACAAAGTAGTCTTCTTTAAATTAACATCTCAGGTTTACTAACAAATTTCTTGTATGTATTCAGCATACTAGTATACCGTCCATAAGTATAGCTGTACTCATTGAAGTGCATAAGTCATACTTCTCTACTAAAGTCTAAACAGCAATATGCACCCACCTCCACTGAATGCAAACCAAATACAAAATTGAGTCCTGTGTCTGAAGCCCCTCCCACACCAAAGGGGTACAGTCAAACTGGCAAACCAAAATGTACATACAATATAGGTTAGCAATTATACACATTTATAAACAGTTAGTGGAAGCTTGGAAGGTTGCTATTTCCAACATATTACTGGTCGTATCTCAATCTATTACGAATACTCAATGTACAATTCAGGACAACCATAAGAAACCAGATTTACTCAAATCATCTATAATAAAATCTGGTTTGGAGATGAAATATTGATTGGCAAAGGACTGGAGCTCAAACACCACATATTTGGGATGCGAATGAAAGCATCCCAGGTTCAATTCCTGCTGATATCTCCAGTTAGAAATATTCCTGTCTGAATGTTGGAGACCTACATCTAATCAGTGTTAACAGTATTGAACGAAATGGACCAATAGGTTTACTTGATATAAGCCAGGTTTTTTTTAATGTTCCTTTTATTTCAGCTTGACTGAAACCTCCCTTCAACTTATAAAACTACTGGTTTGAAATAGTTTTAATAGGTTAGATGACTAGATTACAAAAAAAACCCATTTTGATCCACTGATAAAGAGGTGTCCATGATTAGTCAGCCCATTTAAAAGCAGCCTCACAATAATTTTAGATAATTTCAGTATCCTGTGAACATTATTATGCATTATTTATTATTCTGCTTTTTTAAAAAAATCCTTTGCAGATTTTCACAGACTTTTACATTATGACATGGAGACTAACAGATGGACAGCTTAAGCGGATTTTGCAAGCCCTCAGAGGTGTGAGAATACTTATAGTTCATGTCATAATGAGGAACACCATCTATGCAACGTTCAGTTATTGCTCTGTCTTTACTTAAACCTGCTTTGCATTGTATGTATGTAGGTAGGTATGAGCCCTGATGGCACAGCGGGTGAAATCGCTGTGCTGCTGAACTTGCTGGCTAAAAGGTCCGTGGTTTGAATCCGGGGAGTGGGGTGAGCTTCTGCTGTTATCCCCAGCTTCTACCAACCCAAGAGTTTGAAACATTCAAATGTGAGTAGATTAATAGTAATGGTGCGCCATGCAGTCATGCTGGCCATATGAATTGGAGGTGTCTACGGACAACGCCTACTCTTCAGCTCAGAAATGGAGATGAGCACCACCCCCCAGAGTCAGACACGGCTAGACTTAATGTCAAGGGAAACCTTTACCTTTACTTTGTATATGTGAAATATGTTATTTACACACACACACAAATACCCAAATTCTGTATAAACTTAATTTGTGAAAGTCTTTACAAAATTATCGTAAACTGATTTTGAAACAAATAGCACATCTCTACTTCATGGACATACTGTCATATTATGAGACAATCTTTAACTACTCATTTAGTCCACCAACACCCTACTTCTGACATCATCCAGTGGAATGCCTTTAGGAAGCCCAAATGCAGAGTCTGAAGGCAATAGCTCTTTTCTGATTCAGTATAGAGTCAGTCTCAGATGAAATGGTGTCCTTGGAGGGTAATGTTTTTGCACCACCCACCCCCATGAGTTCAGATTTAAATATCTTGTCCTTTTAATTGCATTTGGGGGCCATTTCACAAGGCTGATACGTGAATTGCATGGCTTCATTATAAAAGATTATCATACACATAAATCCAATCATAAGCACTAACTCAGTGCTTCCTAAGCATCCTAATGTGGGAGGCTGGCAGTTTATTTTTCCTAATTGTCAGGGACTGGTACCATATTTGTGCCCGTCGGCTATAAGTATTTCTTTCTTTCATGGATGCTCTTTAGGGACTAGTAGCAGACGGCTCATAAACCAGCATTGGTTCACAAAATACAACTGAGCAGCAATGCATTAAGTTGTACGCTGGGTTGCTGTGAGTTTTCCGGGCTGTATGGCCATTCCCAATCTAGTGAATGGATACCAAAGCCTATATATTAGTCTCTTTTAAAGAAAAAGTGGTATATAAAGAAAGACTGAGGTGCTGAATGGTATCTCTGCATTAATGTTTAGGAAAGATGCCAAGTTTGGTTACCCCCAAATCTTAATCTGCTGTGGCATCATGTTGAGCAAAAAACCATTGAATAAAACCATTATGGAAAATTATTTTAACAATGAGACACTGAAGATTGTATTTTTATGGTTTTAACTGCTAATTGTATATTGTTTGTATATGGTTATTGTTTTAATTGTTGTGATTGTGTTTTATATGTGGGCATTAAATGCCATATGTAAACTGCCTCGAGTTGCCTTCGGGCTGAGAGGGGCAGTATAGAAATATAGTAAATAAATAAATAAATAAGTATGGGTTGTTAATATGCATCCTCTAAGAAATTGTTTAGGACAGTGTTTCTCAACCTTCCTAACATAGTTCCCCATGTTGTGGTAACCCCCAACAATAAAATTATTTTCGTTGCTGCTTCATAACTGTCATTTTGATACTATTATGAATCATAATGTAAATATCTGATACGCAGGATGTATTTTCATTCACTGCACCAAATTGGGCACAAATACCCGATACGCCCAAATTTGAATACTGGTGAGGTTGGGAGTTGTAGTTGTTGGGATTTATGGTTCACCTACAATCAAAGAGCATTCTGAACTCCACCAATAATGAAATTGAACCAAACTTGGCACACAGATCTCCCGTTACTAACAGAAAGTACTGGAAGGGTTTGGTAGACATTGACCTTGAATCTTAGAGTTGTAGCTCACATACATCCAGAGAGCATTGTGAACTCAAACAATGACAGATCTGGACCAAACTTTGCACAAAAACTCAATGTGCCCAAATGTGAATATTCGTGGAATTTGGGGAAAATAGACCTTGACATTTGGGAGTTGTAGTTGCTGGGATTTATAGTTTACCTACAATCAAAGAGCATTCTGAACCCCACCAACGATAGAATTGGGCCAAACTTCCCACACTGAAACGCTATGAGCAACAGAAAATACTGTTTTCTAATGGTCTTTGGTGACCCATGTGACACACCCTTACGACTCCCCCAGGGATCCCGACCCACAGGTTGAGAAACGCTGGTTTAGAACAACAATCAAAACTAGTTACATCTTGTAGCAGTGAATTCCATATAGTACTACAAGTAAGTCAGTAAAAATTGGCCTTTTTAGCAGTCTATTAAAAGGCTAGTGGTCTGAATTTCCATACTGGCCACAAAGAAAAGGAAGCCCTTTTTCTTCATGACAGTGTGAGAGTCATGCAAACTGGTAGAGGAGAGATAGGCAGCCATCAATCCTCTGTCAGCCCACTCACTTGCCTTGGTGAAATTCTGGATGGATAGGGACATTACTCAGGGCCCTACGCTAATCGCAGCTTCATCTTGCAGAAGAGTTGAGAGGAAATGGTGAGAAGAAGAGAGGTGAGAAAACATTCCTAAGAGTATCCGTTTACATTGCAGATCTCTAACACAAACTGTTTTTCCCCCAGGCATTCTGGACTCTTTAATGCAAAGTGTTGTTCCATTTCTGACAAATTTTCATCACCTATGGAGACCTGGCAAGTTCTTAAATTCAAGTCTCCATTGATTGTATAGTGTGCAGAGCTCCTTTCTTTTGTCCAATTTGCCAGCTGATTTCATAATCACGCATTTTACTATTACAAGAGCTGCAAAGACCTCTCTCTCCCTCGTCACATTCTCAGCACCCAAAAATATTTTTACGAAAAGTTATCACGCTTTTACCCCTGCATCTAGGAGTCTTTTTCCTGTAGAAGAAAAAAACATAAATGTTTCAGCTTTTGCATGTTCTCCAACTATTGAAGTTTGGCAAGGACAGTCCTGATGTCCAACTCTGTTGTCCAACTTTTCAAGATCCTTCTAAAATGTCCAAGTTTCTTCTTTTCTTATTTACCTTCTTTCTCCTCAGCTTACTTCAGTTGCTGTAAACTGAAGTTAAAATGTTAAAGGAGGTTGCACTTAGTTAATTCAGGGGAAGGGGGGGGGATAAGTGTAAGGAGTGCAGCTACACTATAACATTAATGGAGTTTGACACCATTTCAATTGCCATGCCTCAATGCTATGAACGTGTTGTTTGGTGAAGTATCAGTACTCTTTAACAGAGAAAGCTCATGAACTTGTAAAACCACAATTCCCAGGACTCCACAGCCTTGAGCCATGGCAGTTCAGGTGGTGCCAAACCAAATTAATTCTACAGATGCACCCTAAGTACCAGGCTGTGGCGCAGCTAGCTGGGAGCTAGCGGCATTGAATCACTACAGACTGAGAGGTCATGAGTTTGAAGCCAGCCTGGTCGGAGTGAGCTTCCTGGCCATTAGTCTAGTTTACTGTTGGCCTATGCAGCCCAAAAGATAGTTGCATCTGTCAAGTAGGAAATTTAGGTACCGCTTTATGCAGGGAGGCTAATTTAACTAATGTAACTAATTTACAACGCCATAAAACCTTCAAGCAGCGTGCAGAAGAATGAGGAAGTACTCCATCAAAGGACTCGGTGTCACAATGGACGGTGAAGCAACAGCTCCCCCTGTGGCCGGAACTGAGCTGGAATCGAGCATACCCTCATGAAGCCGGAAAAAGCTTGGGCACAGCTGGAATGTTAAATTGCCTCTGTATCTGTCTATATATGTTGAATGTCTAACTAGCATTGAATGTTTGCCATGTATATGTGCAATCCGCCTTGAGTCCCCTGCGGGGTGAGAAGGGCGGAATATAAATACTGTAAATAAATAAATAAATATCCTTCCTTTTACACAGGTAAAAGCAAACTGCTGCAGCATTTCCTACCTTTTGTTTTCTCAATAACTTGTGTCATCAGGACTACAAACTAATGATGCTTAACTAGATGGGCCCTGATTTTTGTCTGCAAAATGCTAGATAGTATGCAAGACCAAGAACAAGCCACGAGAGTAAAGACAAAGATCCACCCAGAGGAAAAGTCTTCTTACCATAAATCAAGGGAACCACTGACCACAGAGGAAGCTGATGAAGAAACACAACCTGCAAACTATCTACAGACCCACTAAGAAAATCCAACCAATGCTTTGTTCAACAAAGGACAAAAGAGATCCTCTCACCTCTGCAGGAGTCTGCCATATACCATGCAGCTATGGACAAGTCTACTTAGGGACCCTCACACGCAGCATTGCCCAAAGACGAATCAAGGAACATGAAAGGCACTGCAGACTAATTCAACCTAAGAAGTCAGCCATAGCAGAACACCGGATGAACCAACCTGGACACAATATATTATTTGAGAACACAGTAATGCTGGGCCACTCTAATAACTACCATGTCAGACTACACAGATAAGCCATTGATATTCACAAGCATGTGGACAATTTCACAGGAAGCAATTATGAAAATGAACAAAATCTGGCTACTAGTATTTTAAAAAACCTCTAAAATCATAACAGTAAATAAAGACCAACACTCAAAAAGTAGGGGAATTCCAGACAAGAAACAATCAGGGCCGGCTAATCACCTCCCAACAAAGGATTCCCCCAGGTATCAAGAAGCCAGATCTTGAAATAGCTAGGCCATTAAATGATAATCAAGGTAGCCAATTGCTACATTCACATCTATCTCAAACAGATAAGAGTTCTTTCTCCCACCTTGGATATTCCACAGATATATATAATCCTCACTTGCCTAGTTTCCAACAGTCCTCACAACCTCTGAAGATGCCTTCCATGGATATAGGCAAAACATCAGGAGATAATGCTTCTGGCCTTGTTGGCCATACAGCCCGGAAAAATCACAGTAACCCAGGTATGCCTTTCTTCATAGGGAAGCAGTTCCAATACCTCAATCATTATATCTGTTCCTTTTGTTTGTCCTGATGGAGTTACCAAAACAAACTGTGATTTTTAATCTGGTGTTGGTCTTGTGTGTATTTTGTCATATATATTTTAACAGCGTTGTGTTGTATTTTAATAGTGTTCCGTTTTAATCATGTTGGTATCCCGCCTAGAGCCACAAGGGGAGGCAAATACCAAATATATTATTATTATTATACTACTACATAAAGTTGCCTGCAACATGAGTTTGTAGATCTAAAAGCATTAAAAGCCAGTTTGTGCCATAGGAATTCTTGGAAAAGTGGGCTTTGAGGAAGGTAGAGGCGAAAAGGAATTCGATTTCCTCCCTTACTATGCCAATCTCAACTTGCCAAGTTGAACACAAGCTTTGCTATAAATAATACTATGCGAAGTTAAAAAATAAAATAAAAATCAATTCTAGACCCTTGCCCAGAGCAAGGCCCGGCTCCCCTACTGTATGACCGCCCCTAGACAGAGACCTCCCAGCCAGGGACCCGGTGACGCATGCTTTCCTTCTCTATCGTTCACAACCTTGCTCTGTGCAATGAACGTCTTTCCATCTCTGTTGAGCCCTAGAGCCTCCTTTACGTAGCTGATGCTCGCCTCCCTGTTCACATCCCTGGCAGAGCGAGAGGGAGCGCACCCCAGGGCAGTGACACACTGCAATGTGGTTGGAGCATGTGGCCGCACATTGACTCTATCAAGGTAACAGGCCTGTGGAGGACCTGTGTGTGTGTGTGTGTCTGCGCTTGTGTGCGTGTGTGATGGGGGAATTCAGTTCCGTCTCCTGTGATCAGACACCAACCTGATCTGACATGGTTCGAGGGGATTTGTCTGCTAGCTAGCTACCAGCATAGGTACAGACGAGCAGGAAAGTGGGTTGAAATGAAACTGCATGTTTCCTCCTGGAAACCATCCACGGTGTGATTTTGCAATTATTTTGTCCATCCATTGGTAGAACATCTTAGCACCCACAAGAGAATGCTGCTTCATATATATATATACTGTGTGTGTGTGTGTGTGTGTGTGTGTGTGTATAGGATTAATCTGTCCCAGGGTTGCATTACAAAGCATACCAAGACATTTAATGTAATTGTCACTGTAGGTTTTTTTTAAATTACCAAAGCTACATTCTCAATTAAAGCTAACTATGGCCCCATCACAGAACCGTAAGCGTTAGAAAAGACCTCAATGGCCATCCAGTCCAACCCCTTCTGCCATACAGGAAAAACACAATCAAAGCATTTCTAACAGAGAAGGAAACCCCACCATGCTCCAAGGCAGCATCTGGGGACTCGGTAACCAGGAAGATACGGAGTCCCCAGTGGCACAATGGGTTAATCCCTTGTACCAGCAAGACTGCTGACCAAAAGGTCGGCAGTTTAAATATGGGGAGTGGGGTGAGCTCCCATCTGTCAGCTTCAGCTTCTCATACAGGGAAATGAAAGAAGCTTCCCACAGAATGGTAAAACATTTGGGCATCCCCTGGGCAACGCCCTTGCAGACGGCCAATTCTCTCACACCTGACACACACACACAAAGCTAGGAAGTTCTTTCTAATGTTTAGGTGGAGCCTCACAGGCCCTATCTACACTGACAATTTAATGAAGTTTCAAACTGATATTGAAGAAAGTAATTTGATATGCAGATTATTACCTGGGAAATCCTTGAACCATTTTGAGGCTCAGAAGGTGATTGCACGAACTACAGATCACTGATGCACATGAAGGTCTTTCTTTCACATACTTTCAAAAGAGTTTGTCGTCTAACCGCTGCAGTTTGACGCTCGCTTTGAATTGCATTAAATGGTCTGTGCAGATGGGGACTATTAAATGGTCAAAGCTGTGCAGATGGGGCCCCCAGAATATGGTCAGCTGTAGAGCTGTAGTTATATTCAGAACTCCTAATAATGTCTCAAAAAATTGTTTTCCTCAATAAGTCACATTTCTGCTAATCAAGTAATTAATCAGTTAACAGCAGGAATACATATTTATTTAGCATAATATTCACCTGAAGGCACACAACAATAATTTCCCATTATATTCAATGAAGCTTACATATCAGTGGATATGTAAATTCCTAACCTAAATATCAGAACAATTACACTGCTAAATAACAAAAATATATTTTTTGTTGTTTTTGTTTTATTGCTACGTTTAGCACAGTCTTGGAAATATTCTCATAATCCAATAGATAGACACTCAAACAGCTACATATTAACCTGTGCACAACACATACACAGTTTTTTAAAAGTTTAATGATCAGAAATGACCAGACATTCACTTCTGGGTGTAAGAGGGACTGAGAAAGGCATTGAATCAAAGTCCTACTACACCTTGCTTCAGAGGAGAATTGTCTCTCCTTGAGATTTCTAGGAGTTCTCACCTTCCTTACAGGAGAAAATCTAGGCAAAGAACAGAAAGCAGGAGGAATCAAGGTTTGTTTTGTTTTGGAGGGGGGGGGGGGGGAGGCAGGATGCCAACTTTCTAAATTTGTGTCTATATATATAAAGTACAAGTATGTATATTGGTTGGTGGTTGGTTTGTATTACAAAGGCACCTGTGCAGCTTGATGGATCTAAATCAAACGTAGCATACATACCCTTCATTATCCAGCTTAAAATAATTCAGGGGTTTGAACTAAAACAATACACCTCTTTTGGTCCCAGAGCTGAAAGAAAGAAGGGGAATTAAGTAGGTTGGATGCTGTTAGTTGACATGTCTATTGAGGGAGGGAAGAGGGAGAGAGAATGAAGGTAAAGAAAGGAAAGGAGAAGGGAAAGAGAGAGGAAGGAAAGAAGGGAAAGAAAGAAATATGAAATGAAAGAAAGGAGAAGAGGGGAAAGAAAGGAAAGGGAGGAAGGAAGGAAGGAAAAGAAAAAGGGAGAAAGGTATGAGGGGATGGAAGAAAGAAAAGAGAAAGAAGGGAAGAGAACAAAAAGGAAGAGAGGAAGAAAGAAAGGAAAGAAAGGCGGGAGGGAGGAAGAGGAGGAAAGGTGTATGAGCGAAAGCAAGGCAAGAAGGCAAAGGAAGGAAAGGGAGGGAGGGAGGAAAAAGAGGGATAAGTTGTATGAGACAAATTGAGAAAGAGAAAAATGAAAGGAAAAAGGGAGAAGGGAAGGAGAGAGGAATGAAAGAAAGAAAGAAAAAGAAAGGGAAATGAAAGAAAGGAGAGTGGGAAGAAAGAAAAGGAAGGAAGGAAAAGAGAAAAGGGGGAAAGGTATGAGTGGATGGAAGAAAGAAAAGAGAAAAAAGGGAAGAGAACAGAAAGGAAAGGAATAGAAGGAGGGAAGAAAGAAAGAAAGAAAGAAAAAAGAAAGGGAAGGAAAGATGAAGGAAGAGAAAAGAAGGAAGGAAAGGAAAGGTGTGTGGGAAAGCAAGGCAAGAAGAGGAAAGAAAGGGAGGGAGGGAGGGAGGAGGGAGAGCGGGAGAAGATGTATGAGAGAAATGGAGAAAGGAAGGAAAGAATCACAAAGAAAATGCATACAATGCCAGGGAAAGACACTAGTTTGGGAATATAACTACCTTATGCCAACTCAGAACATTATGCCAAGTCATAGTAGTGTGTATGCAGATGACGTCCAGATCTGTCACTCCTTCCCACCTGTCACTAAGGAGGCTGTCCAAACTTTGAACCGGTGCTTGGCTGCTGTGTCGGACTGGATGAGGGCTAGCAAATTGAAACTTAATCCAGACAAGACAGAGGTCCTCCTAGTCAGTCGAAAGGCCGAACAGGGCATAGGGTTACAGTCTGTGTTGGATGGGGTTACACTCCCCCTGAAGACGCAGGTTGCAGCTTGGGAGTGATCCTGGATTCATCGCTGAGCCTGGAACCCCAGGTCTCGGCGGTGGCCAGGGGAGCTTTTGCACAGTTAAGACTCGTGCGCCAGCTGCGCCCGTACCTTGGGAAGTCTGATCTGGCTACGGTCGTCCACGCTCTGGTCACATCCCGAATAGATTACTGCAACGACTCACGTGGGGCTGTCTTTGAAGACAGTTCGGAAATTACAACTAGTCCAACAGGCGGCAGCCAGATTACTAACTGGAGCTACATACAGGAGCATACCACCCCCCCTGTTGTGTCAGCTCCACTGGCTGCCTATCCACTTCCGAGCTCAATTCAAAGTGCTGGTCTTGACCTTTAAAGCTCTATACGGTTCTGGCCCATCTTACTTGTCTGAACGCATCTGCCGCTACATTCCACCTCATAATTTAAGATCATCCGGGGAGGCCCTGCTCTCGCTCCCGCCGACTTCTCAAATGCGGCTGGTGGGGACGAGGAGACGGCCTTCTCAGTGGTGGCTCCCCATCTGTGGAATGCGCTTCCTAGTGACATACGATCAATTCCATCCCTCCTGACATTCAGGAAAAAAGTAAAAGCCTGGCTATGGGACCAGGCGTTTGCACACTAGCACAAGGCAGCACCTTTTTTCTTTTTTAAAAACTTAAATGAATGTGTATGATATGTTGATGTAATTGTATTTTAATGTGTAATGTTTTGGGGGGGTTTATACTGTGTTTTATGTGTTTTACTGTGTTGGCATCGAATTGTGCCTTTTTGGAAGCCGCTCTGAGTCCCCCCTCGGGGGTTGAGAAGAGTGGGGTAAAATGCCAGAAATAAATAAATAAATAAATCTACACTTCCATATCATCCAGTTTATGAATCCAGATTATCTGCTTTGACCTGGATCATATGGCAGTGTAAATTCAGCCTCGGTGACAGTGCTGGGCTTTGAATCTGGAACTTTCTTCATGCAACACAAGCACTCAGTACTCAGCCACAATACTCCACACAACTCTCTTACAGAGCAGGGTTACTGGTGTGATAACATGCCACCAATAAAAACCAATCTGTTTATGACGGTACTTTTTAAGACTGAAAGGTAGCATACCTAACATCACAAACAAGAATCATATTAGTGGTGGCACTTTCATTATTACTATCAAAGAGAATGCTTCTTTTGAGATGGTGCTTAGAAAACTGTTATCCGACTAAGACTTATCATACATTGTATGTGAAACTAAAGGTGCCTCAATACAGGAGGATGCTCTATTGCCAAATCTGTGGAGCCTCTGAGCCTAAATTGCAGCTATGTCAAGGAAGTCTGGATTCTGTAACTGGAATAGATTTACAGGCATTGAACTGTTGTTTCAATGCTTCTTCGTTTTTGGGGTATGTTGTGTGAAAGAAGTGACCGCATGGTCCTGGAAGTCAGTATGACATGCAAGGGATGAGGAGAGAATACAAAGATCGGAAATAAAATATATAAAAAGAGATGGCATCTAAAGAAAGAAGCAACTCGAGGATTATTTTAGATTGTACATCGTGGCCAGCATTTGTTCCTCTTGAGAGTATGGGAACATGAGCCAATTCCTATTACATAAAAAGTCTCCTTATTTTGAAAGATTTGCTCACATTGTAAGGCCATAAAACACAATCTTGGGGATACTGGATAAATTAGCACACCAAATCTCACACAGACATACACGTTTACATTTTGTTCTTTGCAATGAGATGAAAGCCATGCAGATTTCTAAGCCCCCTGAGCTAGACTGTGAGGAAGCGGAGAGATTGCAACTCATGTTTATAACAGTCTGTTCAGTGCCTGTTAGGATAAGAGTCTGTGCATATGTGAGGAAGAGATGGGCATAATTTTGTATATCTGTGAATGATCCTAGCCATTTCAAGCATATATGTGTGTGAAGAGGGAGAAATATGTATTGCATCACCATGCTCTACGGTTCTGCAGGTATTTTTAGGAGTTTATAACCAATTCTCCCTCTTTCTCTCCCTTGCAGTATGCAGCTATAGATGTGCTGAGTTATTTCCAATTACAAGGATTTCTTCTCATAGTTTTAGGCTAACTTTCTTTCCATTCTAATATATACTCCTTGCGTAACTTCCTTTCTTGCTTCTCCACCCTCTCTCTTTCTCTGCGTGGAAACATGTGTCTGCCTTTTCTGCGGATCACTGTGTGCCTTTGCCTCCATGGAGCAGGTGCCTATCTTTTCCTCTCCATCTGGTTGAAAATCCGAGTTATTCAAATGAGAAATAGAGAAAGGAAGATAGAGAAAAGGAACATCCCCTTCTTTTATTTTCTTTTTCATATATAAGGGAATTACGGGGGAGGCATTGTACAGGCAAAAGTTATTTAACTCAGATTTGTAAAAAGCTACTCAGCTGGTCATCTGGGGCAAGGTAGAAGTGTCTCTAGGCCAGCAGAACAAGTGCATTTCATGAATCAATCTCTCTCTCTCTCTCTCTCTCTCTCTCTCTCTCTCTCTATATATATATATATATATATATATATATATATATATACTTTCCCATCGTGGTCAGTTGTGAATCGCACATATGGTATTTCCTGCGCCTGCACAGACAGTTCGGAATCTTTTAAAAAGTTGTTATCACTTTAAATGGTAGCCCCGCCCACACTCCCCTCGAGCATATATAGCCAGTGGGAGGGGCTAACACCTCAGATCCTTTTATCCACCGCTAAAGCGACAGCTAGGAATCTTAACTCAATTTAATATTCTTCATTAGACTAGCGTGTATGTGTGTGTGTGTGTATATATATATATGAAAAAAAGAGAACCTAATTATTTACTTTGGTGGCGATTGTTACCACCATTCCCTAATTAATAAATTCTAATATTCTTCATATTAGAGATGATTTCTTACCACCACTAATTAATTATTGATTTATTCTTCATCTTGGTGGAGATTTGTTACCACCATTTATTATTTATTAAGGTTAAATCTCTTCATTTTGCTGGTGATTTGTAAAAATAAATTTATAAATATATATATATATATATATATGCATGCAATAATAATAATTTAAAAAATTCCCAACGACTTTTGTACATATACATACATACATACATACACAGTGAGTGTGTGTGAGAGTTGGGCGAGCACCCAGCACCAGTAGCCAAAAGTGATAACACAGAGACCAATGTTATCTCTTCCAGATTTTTCTTTATAGCAAAATAATATGGTTGAACTATTTACAAAAACAAGACTTCCATAGCACAAATAAAGTTCTTTACACTTCCTTCTTTGCTTCCACGCTGGACTTCTTTCTCATACAGAAAAACAGCTTAGCTCTCACAGAGCCTCCTCTCGCATCAAAGTTACACAGGAGCGTTCCAGAGTAGCTTTTTACACATAGTAGCCTTCACACACAATGGCTTCAACCTAGGGCTTCCTCTCACTCTGAGGTCTACTAACACTGAGGCCTACTTCACACTGAGCCCTTTCTCCACTGAGGCCTTATCACAGACTGAGGCAAACTAACACTAAAGTCTTCTATACTGAGGCCCTTCTCCCACACAGACCTCTCATAGACTGAAGCTACTAAGCTACAGGCACACCTGCTCATGTTGAACTGCTGCTTTTGCTGAGTCATTGCATCCATTTAACCACAGAAGACTCACTGGGATCCCCATATTAAAACTACATTCTTAATGGCTGGCCAGAATGCTAAGATAACACACAAAACGGCCCTATTTCTACATAAAGCAATGCAGCTGAGAACAGCATATTTGGAGGCGATTGGGGTAAACGGCAGGGGTGACGGAGATATCTGAAATGGATCGGGATTGTTCAATAGCTGGTCTATTTTAACCTCTGTTTTAACCTTCACTCTCAATTTCTGTGGTATGTAGTTTTACCTTGGCATTTTAACAATGATATTTCTAATTATGTTTAACTTTTAACTTAATCAAGTTTTAATTGTGTTTTAATGTATGTTCACTATTACAGAAGTTTTAGAACAGTGATTAATATCTACTTGTGTATTTCCCTGTTTTTGTCTTTTGCTGTTGATATGGTCAGTGGACTAATCAATAAACTTTACTATCTATGTACAATGAATCGATTTAACCCTTTCAGTGCTTGACTCACATTTTGTAATTAAAAATACTTAATTAATTTTTAACATTTCTGACAATATAGATTTTCCCTTAACATTAAGTCTAGTCGCGTCGGACTCTGGGAGGTGGTGCTCATCTCCATTCCTAAGCCAAAGAGCCAGCGTTCTCTGTAGACGCTTCCTAGGTCATGTGGCTGGTATGACTGCATGGAGCACCATTACCTTCCCACCGGAGCAGTACCTATTGATTTACACACATTTGCATGTTTTCAAACTGTTAGATTGCCAGAAGCTGGAGCTAACAGTGGGAGCTTACCCTGCTCCCTTTGGTCAGCAAGTTCAGCAGCTCAATGGTTTAACGCACTGCACCACTGGGGGCTGCTATATGTTTGTGTGTGTATCAAGTATATGTAGGCAATCATACTAATTACTCCTGGAAAGCTTATTGATTCTTGTTAAACAGAATATCTGGAAGACTACTCCCTCCCATATGAAAATCTAAGATCATTAATGGAGACCCCTTATGTATCCCACCATGCTGTGGATACACAGGGCATGGGTTTCTCTTAGCAGCATTACAACATCCCTCCTAAGTTGGCTTGCCACAGTGAACACACGTAATGCTTCTTGTAACTTTAATGAATGTATAGATAAGGGAATTTTGATAGATGTTGCTTGTCACTGAACCAGGCAATAGGGAACATGGGCTGAAATTACTTCTGTGGGCCGAGTTTGGTCTGCCACGTCATTTTATGTGGCCTGCGAGGCTTTCAGTGCCAGGGCAACATACAGTCGTTACATTTATTTATTTAGTTATTTAGTTATTTATTTAAATTTCTATCTGCCACCACTCCCAGCGGCTCGGGGCGGCTTACATAAATTAGTAAAACACAACTAAAATCTCAAAGATCTAAAAACAAACATTTCAATTACATCACATTAAACCAGGAACACAATAGGAGTGTTTAGCAAAAGAAGGGCCATGGCCATTCATGTTCCGAAGGCCTGCCGAAACAGCAAGGTTTTGCAGGCCTTCCGGAATGGGAGAAGGGTCTTAAGAGATCGAATCTCGGCCGGCAGCGCATTCCACATGTCTACCATCTTACAATATGCATGGTCCTTTGAAGGCAACCATAAGGCTGATGTCACACTCGGTGAAAATGAGTTTACACAACCATTTTTAATCTGGCAACCCTACCGACTGACTCTATCTCTTCTGAGTTTCCGGTGGGCAATGAAGACTGCACTGTTTAATGTGGCCTTTGGCTCTGGCTGTTTTTCAAAACTGTTTGCCTCGCTTCACAACACGATTGGGTGATTGCTAATTGCTTTGTATGTAATGTCCCTAAGATGGGGGTTTTTTTAAAACCAATTGTACATTATCTCAAAGTCCTTCATAGTTGAAAGGCAATAAATAAATACTGCGAGTGAATAATAATATATTCTCATTACTGTATTCACGAAATCACATTGTACACAAACAGGAATGAACAGCGTTGGTTCAGGGAGAAATAAGGCAGATTCACTGGCCTAGATTAGATAGAGAGAAGAGCACACAGCCATCCCTTCTTGGATGAAATGATCCCGGAGTAAGTACTAATAACTGTTTTCACATTTGTAATTTCTAATGCACTCTATAAGCTGCACCAATAAATGAGTGCAAAAGATGACTAAAAGGTTTTAAGGGGTTTTAAGTAAGATGAATATATGTTCAATGTATGCAATAGTGACAGTAGTGTAAATTTCTCAGATTTGGCAACACGGAAAACATGCAATCTTCATCCATCTGCTTTTGACAAAATGACACCATTGAAAACTTCCACTAATGGCCAGTCTCTGTTCACACAAACACACCTGCACCAGAGTTTACACATCCAAACTATGTTCACGTCACAATGCTATCCAAAATATGGTTGAAAGGGGGGTTGCAAGCTTCACTAAAGCAATGTTTCTCAACCTTCCTAATGCCGTGACCCCATAATACAGTTCTTCATGTTGCGGTAACCCCCAACCATAAAATTATAACTGCTATTTTATAACTGTAATTTTGCTACTGTCATGAATAATGTAAATATCAGATATGTAGGATATATTTTCATTCACTGGACCTAATTTGGCACAAATACCCAATACGTCCACATTTGATTACTGGTGGTGTTGGGGGGATTGATTTTGTCACTTGGGAGTTGTAGTTGCTGGGATTTCTAGTTCACCTACAATCAAAGAGCATTCTGAACTCTACCAATGATGGAATTGCACCAAACTCGGCACACAGAATTCCCATGACCAACAGAAAATACTGAAAGGGTTTTGTGGGCATTGACCTTGAGTTTTGGAGTTGTAGTTCACCTACATCCAGAGAGCATTGTGGGCTCAGACAATGATGGCTCTGGGCCAAAATTGGCACAAATATTTAATATGCCCAAATGTGAACACAGGTGGACTTTGAGGGAAATAGACCTTGACATTTGGGAGTTGTAATTGACACCCCCCCCCCCTCGTAACCCCTCTCCGAGGGGTCCCGACCTCCTAATTGAGAAACACTCTAGTAAAGGAAAGGAATAGGGAGTTACTTTGACCAAATGATTTACAGTATATAATATAAAGATCTAAACTCTTGCACAAGTATTATCTATGAAATGGTCTGTTTTACACCCACTTCTCTGGCAATAGGTCATTGAATTAAATGGAACTAACCCAAGCATGGGCAAATTTGGACTCCAACTCCCACCATTCCTAACAGCGTCAGGGCCCTTCCTTTCCCCCCACAGCCACTTAACCAGCTGAGGGGGGAAAGGAAGCAGCCTGAGGCTGTTAGGAATGGTGGGAGTTGGAGTCCAAAACACCTGGAGGACCCAAGTTTGCTCATGCCTGAACTAACCCCTCAACAAACAAATGCAAGGTTGTCCTGTTAAACATGGAGAATATGATTTGTCAGAGCCAGTGCTTTTGGGGTCCACCTCATCCACTTAATGGCCTCTGACCAATGCCCACATCATTGTCCAGTTGGTAATTTCTCACTATCATCCAGTACCGACACTTCTATTATGAATGAAATAGTGCCCTAACTATACCTTTGGTATATAAGACCAAAATGAGTAATTACTCTCCAGTGTTCAATACATTTTCAAGAATTTTTTTTGTGTGTTCATGAATCATCCGCCTTTTAAGCAATTCATAACTGCTATCCATTCATCCAAATTCCTTTGTATATTACTAAAATATGATTGTACATTGCTTTGTAAAAATATAATACTAAAGGAAGCAGAAGTGAAGTTTGAGTAAAGCTGGCGCTATCCCTCCAGAGCTTCTGCCAGCATTCAGAGTGTTTTATTTTGCCCTTCTTTTTGGCTTCTAAAATGGTTTTGGCCTGTTACTAAATAATGTTTTGTTTTCATATTTGGATTTTATTGTACAATGCTCCAAAACATTGATTTATGAATAATAAACAGAGGCAATGAAAGGAAGAAAGGACATGGCAAAACTAACCCTGGATGTTCTTTGCCTAATAAATCCTCATGAAGTTCATGGGGTTGCCATAAGTCAGAGGTTCTCAGCCTTCCTATGCCGTGACCCCTTAATACAGTTTGTCATGTTATGGTGACCTCCAACCATAATATTATTTTAGTTGCTACTTCATAACTGTAGTTTTGCTACTGTTATTAATCGTAATGTAAATATCTGATATGCAGGGTGTGTTTTCATTCATTGGATGAAATTTGGCACAAATACCCAATATGCCAAAATTTGAATAGCCGCCCTGAGTCCCCCTTCTGGGGTTGAGAATGGTGGGTTAGAAAAATGGTAAATAAATAAATACATACATACATACATACTGGTGGGGGGTTGATTTTGTCATTTGGGAGTTGTAGTTGCTAGGATTTATAGTTAATCTACAATCTAAGAGCATTCTGAACTCCACCAATGATGGAATTGGTCCCAACTCGGTACATAGAACTCCCATGACCAACAGAAAATACTGGGAGGGTTTGGTGGGCATTGACCTTGAGTTTTGGAGTTGTAGTTCACCTATATCCAGAGAGCATTGTGGACCCAAACAGTGATATATCTGGACCAAACTTGGTACACATACTCAATATGCCCAAATGTGAACATTTGGGGAAAATAGACCTTGACACTTGGGAGTTGTAGTTGCTGGGATTTATAGTTCACCTACAATCAAAGAGCATTCTGAATCCTGCCAATGATAGAATGGGGCCAAACTTTCCACACATTAGAACCCCCATGACCAACAAAAAATACTGTTTTCTGATACACTCTTTGTGTTTTCTGATACAGGGGTCCTGACCCCCAGGTTGAGAAATGCTGTCTTATGTCCAAATGTGAACAATTTGAGGGCACACGCATGCTATTCCTTATTAGAATAAAGGGATATTTTTAACATCTTCTAAATTCTCCCTTAGCGTGGAAAACCAGAACAAACATGAAATAAATGAATGTGCTTCTAACTTGCAGCCAGAATGATTAAAATGGGCTTCTGTTTTATTAATTTACTGGTTCAATTTGATCGATTTACTGATTAAACCAATTCAATTAAACAGTAAGTACAGAAGAATACGGGAAAAGGATTCCAAGAAATCACTCCCGACATGGCCCTGAAAGTGATGCCATTTATTATCAGAACCATTGGTTACCCAGAAATCTTTGCCCGCTGACACATGCAGCCAGAAAGAGGATAGGGTTACTCACAAATCTCCATCCTGAGCATCGTCACTGCACGGCAGCGGAGGGCTGTCCGCACGCTTGTGCCCACGAGAGGGCTAATATGATATATGGGGATCTGATGGAAGCAATCTGACAAGAACCGACTTCCAATCATATCCGTCATACTCACCATATTACTACAGGGAGAGGAGAAGGAGGATTTGCTCCAGGATGAGCTTTACCTCTGAACTTGATGTATACTGTACTTGTTGTCAGCAATCTGCCTAGAATGCTGTGCATGATATTGGCCATGTGAACCACCAGTATTGGCTGCCCTATATGGATCATGTGCGCTCAGTGTTAACGTTGGAGTGCATGATCGCAAAAGACTGACAAGTCACTTATAAAATCATAGAACCCTATAATTGGAAGATACCACAAGGGACATCCAGTCCAACCCCATTCTGCCATGCAAGAAAACACAATCAAAGCACTCCCTACGGATGGGCATCTGGCATCTGTTTGAAAAACCCCAGAAAGGAGCTGTGTCCAAAGGAGGGTGACTAAAATGATCAAAGGTCTGGAGAACAAACTCTATGAGGAGCGACTTAAAGAGCTGGGCATATTTAGCCTGAAGAAGGGTAGGCTGAGAGGAGACATGATGAGAGCCATGTATAAATATGAGGAGAAGTCATGGGAAAGAGGGATCGAGCTTGTTTTCTGCTGCCCTGGGAACTAGGACACAGAACAATGGATCAATGGCTTCAAACGACAGGAAAGGAGGTTCCATCTGAACATGAGGAAAAACTTCCTGCCTGTGAGAGCTATTCAGCAGTGGAACTCTCTGCTCCAGAGTGGCAGAGGCGCCTTCTTCGGAGGCTTTTAAGAAGGATAGATGGCCATCTGTCAGGAGTGCTTTGAATGTGATTTTCCTGCTTCTTGGCAGGGGGTTGGACTGGATGGCCCACGAGGTCTCTTCCAACTCAATGATTTTATGATTCTACTAGCCATCCCCTGCCACGTGTTGCTGTGGCCCAGTCTGTGTATATGTGTTTTGTGTATGTGTATATATGTGTGTGTGTGTATATATGTGTGTTTGCGTATATATGTGTGGTTTTGTTCATGCGTTGTAATGTATTTTTTGTTTTTGGCTTTTTAATTGTCTTCTGCTGTGTTTTCCAGTGTTTTAATGAGTGACAGTCACTCGTTGGCCTGATAGGTGCATTGTGTCCAAATTTGATGTCAATTTGTGCAGTGCTTTTTGAGTTGTGTTAATTCCACTAACGAACATTACATTTTTATTTTGCTCCCAAGCAAAATAATAGATAAGACTCTACCATGCTCCAAGGCAGTGTATTCCACTGCTGAACGGCTCTTACTGACAGGACGTTCTTCCTAATGTTTTGATGGAATCTTCTCTCCTGCCATTGGAATCCATTGCTCCATTGTGTCCTACTTTCCAGAATCATCGTTAGACAAACTTCCCCCCTTCCTCAAACTCCATGTTTGTGATCTTCAACTTATTACATGGAGCCCCCAGTGGTGAAATGGGTTAAACCCTTGTGCCAGCAGGACTGAAGACCGACAGGTTGTAGGTTCGAATCTGGGGAGAGCATGGATGAGCTCCCTCTGTTAGCTTCAGCTCCCCATGCGAGGACATGAGAAAAACCTCCCACAGGATGATAAATCATCAAAACATGCAGGCGTCCACAGGGCAATGTCCTTGCAGATGGGAGAGCGTGGATGAGCTCCCTCTGTCAGCTCCAGCTCCCCATGCGGGGACATGAAAGAAGCCTCCCACAGGATGATAAAACATCAAAACATCCAGGCATCCCCAGGGCAATGTCCTTGCAGATGGGAGCGCGTGGATGAGCTCCCTCTGTCAGCTCCAGATCCCCATGCGGGAACATGAAAGAAGCCTTCCATAAGGATGGTAAAACATGAAAACATCAGGGCGTCCCCGGAGTAAGGTCCGTGCAGACAGCCAATTCTCTCACACCAGAAGCGACTTGAAGTTTCTCAGGTCGCTGACATGGAAAAAAAACTCATTACATACTACTATTACTATTACTTCATATACCAAAAGTCATCGAAACCTACAAAAAAAACCCTAGCATCCTCTTCTCTCTCTCAAAAAAGCCCACAAACAATCCAATTTAAATTGTATACAAAACATGTGGCTTAAAACCAGGACTCCGTGGCCTCTAGAGACTAATGGGATTCGAATGGGAGTTGTCTCCCCACCGCCATCCCTTTCCTCCCCTCTCCCCATCTTCCCCCAATAAACTGGTCCTCATTCATCTGACAGGATCCAGGCAGCCTTGCTGTTTCCATGGCAACGTTGCCATGGAAACTGCAGAGTCCATTCTCTCCTCCCCATCATCACCCTCCCTTCACTCACAACCACAGACTTTCCTCAGGGCAACAAAAACCATCGAGGGGGAGACTCAAGAAACTGGACGGGGGGATGTGCAGAAGCTTTATATATCTCCTATATATTACAGGGCATGCTATTTGGCTTCATTACATATCAAAGCTGATCCCAATCTCTTTGTTCTCTCTCGCTAGGAGCGAACCAGATCCACTGTCCCTTTCAAATCCCTCTCGTTTCATAGTTTTTATCACGCCTCATATGTCCTATTAGACTCTGCCCCACTTACTTCCTTCTGTCCACCTGCCCCCCTTTCTGTCACACCTGTCAATCACAGATCACCTGGAGTGCCCCCAGATAACCTCCTCCGGTGAAAGCTCGCTCCTCTTACTGTGTATGATTCCCATTCCAGACACTTGTGTCTGTGGCAGATGCTTCATTGGAAATGGATAGAGGAGAGGCTGATGTTTCCATGAGTTATGATGATAATTTAGTCATATAGAGCAGGTATGGGCAAAGTTGGGGATCCAGGTGTTTTGGACTCCAACTCCCACCATTCCTAACAGCCTCAGGCCCCTTCCTTTTCTCCCTCAGCCGCTTAAGCGGCTGAGGGAGAAAAGGAAGGGGCCTGAGGCGGTTAGGAATGGTGGGAGTTGGAGTCCAAAACACCTGGATCCCCAACTTTGCCCATACCTTATATAGAGACATCACTACACCTTACTACACCTCACTACACTCAAAGTAAGAGGAGTCTCAACTCCTGTGTTGCCCCTCACACCACCCCCATTGTCATGCACATGTGTTGCTGTTCACCTAAGCATAACCCAGGGTACAGGTAATCCCCAAGTTGCAAACAAGTTGAATTTGTATGTAAATTCATACATTTTTAAGTGTAATTCCAACCACAAACGTATATAATTTTAGTTTTGGAGAGCACAGGGAAGGCTTAACACCCCTGTGACATTTGCTTTGCTGCCTGTGCCCCTGTTTCAGAAGATTTCACCTCACTTTCTGTCCCTGTGAGAATTGAATTTTGAAAAATCCAGCTTCTTGTGGGAACAAGGATTGGTGATAAAGTTTCAGTGGAGACATCTTTTGTTAGAGCATGTAAAGCAATCAGTTAGTGTGTGTCAACTGTAAAATAAGATGTATGAAGCGGATTGGTTGGGCTTTGCCCAGGGTGATGGCTGAGCCTGGGACTTTCGGATACTGTTACATTTTTCAGGCATGAGCTATGCAGGTGCTCAGAGGGTAAAGCAGAGGGAGACAGAGTCATGAGCTGCTTTATCCACATGGGCAAAGAAAGACCATTTTAAATCTCTCATAAAAGGACATTATGTGAGTCGATGGAACTGATCAGATGATTGTAAATATGTTGTTCTGAAACTACGAAGAGTAAACTACTTCTTCTTTATTGTTAATCTGTGTGGCATATTTTCTTTCTTTGGCAACGCAGATTGTGGACTGATCAAACTTGAACTACACATCATTTTCATTTCGTTACACCTTTTCCCTATGTTCACTCTTTCCAGAGTGAATTTCCCTTCCGAGGGGTAGATTTCTCTCCCTTTCTGCTGTCTCTCCCCCATTCTGAACTATGAGTCGTTTGTAAGTCACCTGTTTGTAACATGAGGGCTGCCGCTATACACTTAAGAAGCATGTGTTCACTCCCAGCATAACTCCATGTGTACGCAAGGACTTCATACACATATGGCTCTCTTTTCCTGTGCATTAGATGACAAGCACACATTACAAGCTCTTTTCCTGATGTATGTGTTAATGCAGTCCAGCTCATGCTCACAATCTGTGTGTGCATTTGTGTGGATTCATGGTTATCTTTGATCACACGAAAACACAGACTTGTTAGTACAAATGCATGCACAAATCCCTCCCTTTTGAAACACACACACACATATGTGGGTGTGTGTCAGGAGCAACTTGAGAAACTGCAAGTTGCTTCTGGTGTGAGATAACTGGCTGTCTGCAAGAATGCCCAGGGGACGTTTTTGATGTTTTACCATCCTTGTGCGAGGCTTCTCTCATGTCCCCGCATGGAGAGCTGAGGCTGACAGAGGGAGCTCATCCATGCTCTCTCCAGATTTAAACCTCCAACCTGTCGGTCTTCAGTCCTGCCGGCACAAGGGATTAACCCATTGCACCACTGGGGACTCCACACCACAAAGAAATAAGAGCCCGATGCACCTGTTTCTTTTTGTTGGATCAGCTCCTCTGCTAAAATTCAAGCACTAGTGCAGTGCGGCAGCCCTCAGGGAGTCAGGGAAAGGGGGAGGGAGTGGTGAAGTGCTGTGGTTAATTTATGCCGGCTTTGCCAGCCGGTGAAATATCAGAAGAGTCAGCTTATATCATCTTCATTCATTGTGTGTGCGTGTGTGTAAAAGAGATTAAGACTGGGAGAGAGGAAGACGCAAGTAATCCTCATGTGTAAATGTGACAGGAAGCAATCTTTTAAAAACGGTTAATCTCAACCAAAGAGATGTGTCCCAAAGGAACACAGGCACAGCCAAGTAACATATTCCCAACCTGCCCAAATCCTACAGCTGAAACGGCCACAGATCCAAAGCCGAAAGAGACGTAATGCACAACCTGTGATTCGATATGCACAAACACACAAAGGGTCTGTCACATGCCGAGAACTGCAGCAGTGGTCACACACACGCACACACCAAGGAAAGCACACAGAGGTGCAACACACAACAGTCTCCAACACATACAAACAATCCACCAGGATTAAGAAAAGGCATCTATATCAATGCAAGAGCAGGCATTCATACACACATTCGAGAAAATCTATAAGAATTCGTAAAAGGACTGAAAACATTGCCATATATACTCAGTTATATTTTAGACACAACTAAAAATCAGTTGTACAGTGATCATCTAATCTCACACATGCATCAGGGGGCACTTTCCTCCCAAACCATCCCAAAGAGCAAAGCCACATCTGATCTGAATTCCAACACAACCCTTCCACCTGAGACTCACACTGGGGTTGCGCTTGCACCAGAATACGATCTGTCTGTGTTGCACAACCCTAGCCAACCCCTTTTGCAGCAGAGAGTGGTTAACCCCTCTCCCACCCCCACCCCCAAGTAATGATGGTCAAGGGATCCGATTTGGTTATAACGACATGCATAACCTCAGAGGCAAAAATGTACACTTTGAAACAGACATACAGAGTGCACTCCTATGTCTTTGAAGAAAGCATGTTCGCATGAATTGGGTACATTACATGTACACATAACCATATCCTTTAAAATATAGTTTCCTTAACCAACAACCAACAACAAGCCCCCCTCTCTCAGCCTTACTTGCTATTTTCTACTTTCTTGAACCACCTTAGCCTCATTTGGCACATTCAGCTCTGGTTCCTATCAGCACACAGTCTATCCCATAGTCCCTCACACAAATATCACACTTACCTTGATCGATTTTTTTTAAATAATCCCAAACAAAATATTTCCTTCGTTGCTGTTGATTCTTTCCTGCTGCAACCCCGTCGGCGACAAAAGCTATTGTTTAAAGGGGGAGTGCCTGAAACTCCCTCACACCTTCAGTAAGGAAATATTTAATTTTTCCTAATAGAAAAAAAAATCCCACCTCAAAAGTGGGTTCTTCCTATTAAAACATAGAATTCCACTCTGGGAAAGGCAAGGCAACACATGAATTAGACATGATGCTTGAAGTATTCCATTGGCTGCTAGGCAAGCAGAGGGCTGTTCCGATTGGAGCAGGAAAGGCGATAGATGGATGGATAACCACAGCCCCTCACCCAAATCTGTGCCTCCCTTCCTTCAAACCGCTTCCAAGTCCCAAAGGAGTGAAGAGGTTGAGTGGGAAGAGCTTTCATTAACAAAAAGAATGAGTCTCCAGCAAAGGATGGGGCCGAAAGAGTGGGATGCAGGAGCATGGGATTGGACAGGGAAGGCTGTCAATCAGGAAGGAGAATAAATTTACCTTTCTGGCCATCCTTCTCCATCTCCCTCTCGCTTTACTTTCTGCTTTGAGGGAAAGAGTAGAGGAAAGTTTGTCTTTCTGTCCCATTTGGCTTAATCCTACAACATGCATTCTAGGAACCCTAGAAGTATTGATTCCTTGGGACTATGCACATTGTTTTAATACTGCAAACTGGATCAGCTGCTTCAGTACATCATATTCTTGTAAACACAGAGAGGGTATAATGGGATTATCTGTGTGATAATCTCATTTTTTTAAAGGCTGCTTAAACTACTGTTTTTAGAAAGCTTCAAGAAAAAGCACAACGTGGCAACATTTTGTGGAAAGATAAGAAAAAATAGATTTTGGCAATAAAGGTCCTCCCACTATCTTCTCAGCTTCTGAAATCTGACAACTGTAAGAATAATCTTGTATTGTTGTTGTTGTTGTTTATTCATTCGATCGCTTCCAACTCTTCATGACCCCATGGACCAGTCCATGTCAGAGCTCCCTGTGGGCCGTGGCCACCCCCAGCTCCTTCAGAGTCAAGCCAGTCACTTCAAGAATAACATCCATCCATCTAGTTCTTTATCGGCCCCTCTTCCTTTTTCCTTCCATTTCCCCCAGCATAATTCTCTCCAAGCTTTCCTGTCTTCTCATTATGTGGCCAAAGTACTTCATCTTTGCCTCTAATACTCTTCCCTCCAGTTAGTTTTGTATTAGTTTGAATTAATTGGCTGGCACAGTTGGGAACTGGAGCTGTTAGGCTCAAAAAAGAACCCTCACTTGGGGTGATTCCACTGAAAATATATCAGAGTACTAGAAGCCGACTTCATAACCTGCAGAAACTTACATGAGGAGCCCCCATCCTAACCCTTCCTTTTATACCCACCCCCCTCTTCCCTACCTCACTTTACGTCATGAGAAGATATACTATCTTTTGTCAATGCGCAAAACTCAATAAAGATATTTTTTTAAAAGAAACTTACATGAGGTGAGCCAGGATAAGCTTCAATTCAACAGGATGGAACAGGATTGCAGAGACTGAACTTTAGGTTCGAAATATTTATTAAACAAATAAATCCATTCTAGATAGAAAAAGGTTTTGGAACTAAATAGTTTACTAAACTTATGTTCTAATCCAAGGAAGGTAAAAAGGATAATAAGTCAAAATATCCATGCAGCTACATTTTGCCTGGAGAATGGCAAAATGCGTCCTCACTGGAAGGGAGACCAAAGCAGAGAGAGTGCAATGCAAAATGACCAAAAGATCAGGGGGGCAATTAAAAAATACATTCAAAGAGGAAGTTACCTCATCCCTCACAGAGATTCCATTGCTACATCTTCAAAGCAGAGAGGAGATAGTGGCAAGCAAGAAGAGTAAGACAAAGCCCATTCTGGGAAAAGCCTGCATAGGAATGTGGGGAAAGGAATCCCTCACTAATCTTATATCGAAGTCTAGCTACTCATTGAGGACAGGAGACTTGTGTAGTCCAGGGTGAAACCCAACAGGCACTTACTTTAATTTCAATTTGGCACCAAGTTACAGTCTTAAAATACACATGCACGGCATGCACAACAAAAAAGAAGGTATTTAATCTAATCTGCACGATTGCCCTCATAGATGACTCTTGTGCTACTTTATCTTGTCTTGATTTCTCCTTATGTACATATTCTTTGAAGGTTTCTCTTTTTACTTTGCTGCAGCCAGCTTGCCTGCCAGCTTATGTAAAAAGGTTTCTTTGTTTTACTTGCTACGGAGAGAGAGATGTACTCTGTACATGCTCAGCAGTTATCACCATTTTCATGATTATGGCACAAGCAAGTTCACAGACTAAGCACTGGGGAAGCCAAAGAGAAGCACCAGGAATTCAGCAACAGAGAAATATCATTTTACTGTAAATCTGTGGAGCCCCCAGTGACGCAGTGGGTTAAACCCAGTTCAAATCTGGGGAGCAGGGTGAGCTCCTATCTGTCAGCTCCAGTTTCTCATGCAGGGACATGAGAGAAGCCTCCCACAGGATGGTAAATCGGAGGTGTCCCCTGGGCAACATCCTTGCAAACGACCAACTCTCTCATCCCAGAGGCGACTTGCAGTTTCTCAAGTCACTCCTGACATGAAAAAAATACTGTAAATCTATAGCCCATGTTTGTGAAAACAGGGTATATACATCTGCCAGGTTGGAATAAGGACCCCTGCTTGGACGATGGGGTACAATGAATTTCTGCCCATCATGCAAGCAATTTGGGTGTAATGACTGTTGCAGAGAGAGCAAGAAGCCAAGACACACACTCACAAAAATTTCAGAATCACCTGTGGGAAGAAATCACACATTGACACTCTTTTCCCAGTAGTCTTTGCTTTTAATATGGCTGGAAAGAAAACAAGAGCTCAACTGGCTAGAAATTATTGTTCGGGGCAGTGCTGCCAAGTTCAGAGGCTCAAAGTACCAGGAGTCTTTTTTTTAAAAAAAACGTACAATTATGTCATCTACTGTTTCCCCCATGGCTTCTCTGTTCCCTCTGAGCTTAGCCACAATGCGCACAGTAAGTGAGTGTGGGTTGCAGAATGCATTTCCCCAGCAACAATATTTGCTGTGAGCCATCCGCTGTTGCAGCCCAAGATATTTTGGAAATGGGCAATTAAGACTCATTAGCTTTACAAAGGACCTGCTTTTTGTGAATATGCAGAGAGCCAGATTTAATTTTCTAATGTGAGTGAAGAGAGATGCCTATATTTTTGGGCTGAACTTCCAACATGCCTGTTCCCTCATCAGCCCCCAATTTATTTCTGTGTGCATTTATATTGTCTAGATTGGAGTACAGTTTTGATGAGTTGCCTGCCTGACTGGACAGGGTTAGAAATCAGATTCTGTATTTATATATATATTTGGTGAAGGGGATTACAGTACTAGCATACTACATCAGTTGAAGCTTGCAAATGTTGTCTGAAATCCTGTATCAGCTTATACTCAGCTTCATACTAAATTAAAGAATATCTCCTGGCTCAACCCTCCCAAACCAGATGGAAACATCATTCAACCATGCTCTGATTGTTGGCAGAATCGCCTTCCTTCTCCCCAGGCAGCTGATGCCTTATAAAGTAGGTTGGGAGATCATGGCAATTGTATCAAAATCAGAGTGGGAGGATCAGAATGTTGAACTGGGACTCAGGAAGTCCTGTTTCAAGTTCTCATAGAACCAAGCGCTTCGCTCAGGTCCCATCTACACTGCCATATAACACAGTTTGAAATACATTATTGGGTCAGTGTAGACTCATATAATACAGACTGAACTGCATTGAACTGGATTATATAGTCTACACTGCTATGTAATCCAATTCAATCTGCATTATAATGGCCTCATTTACCTGGGATTAGTCACTCCCTTGGCCTGGAATGCCTCACAAGTTCATGCCTTCTAACTGTCCCAATTTGGCCACGACAGTCCCGATTAATCCTCTGTTGTTCAATTTTTCATCTGCTTTTAAGATGTACTGGTTTATCTCTCCACCTCATGCTTTCCTCTTTTGTCCTGTGTCTTCTTCATTTGCTTCAACGGGATTTCAAAGTCCAAAAGTCACTTCTTGCTGTTGCTGATTCTGACTTGTGGTGATTCGAATAAGGCAAACCCATCATGAGGTTTTCTTGGCAAGATTTGTGCAAAGGGGGGTTGCTTTTGCCTTTCCCGAATTGAGAGAATATGACTTATCGCTCGGTGGGTTTCCATAGGCAAGTGTTCACCCTTGTGCTGCTGAACTGCTGACCTGAATGTTGGTGGTTCGAATCCGTGAAACGGGGTGAGCTCCCATCTGTTAGCCCTAACTCCTGCCAACCTAGCAGTTCAAAAACATGCAAATGTGAGTAGATAAATAGGTACCGCTTTGGCGGGAAAACGCAAAGAGATGCTCCAAGCAATCTTGCTGGCCATATGACCAGGAGGTGACAATGCAGGCTCCTCGGCTTGAAAATGGAGGAAAAACACCTCCCAGAGCCAGAGGTGAGCCCTGCCTGCAGATGCTGGAAATGAAAGGAGAAGCCTTACCTTTGTTTATGTTTGTGTGTCTCATGTGATTATAAAGGCATTGAATGTTTGCCTATGTATGTAAATGCTGTAACCCACTCTGAGTCCCCTAGGGGAGAAGAGTGGAATATAAATAAAGTGTATTATTATTATTATTATTGGATTCAAATGTGGTCTCCACAGCCATAGTCCAGTGCTCAAACCATTACACCACCATAAGTAGTTTACACTCGGTTAACTCAGCAGGGAGAAAGGGGTAGAATCATGTCCTTCCCTGTAGACTGGGGAAAAACAGACAGATGTAGCCCATCCTAGTTTATTAATGTTTTTTGCCATGCTCTGATGTAGCTTAGCCACATATGTCCCAGTTTTCAGCAGTGAAACGGAGGGCATGCAAGTTCTTCTGAGGAGAGGCATGTATGTAACACTTATGAATGATAGGTATGGCCCAGTGGGTGAGGAAACCCTAAAAAAGAGTGTACTTGCTAGGTCAGTCCAGAAAGAAAACGTGAGGGGGAGAAATCTGGGAAGAAGAGGAGCTGTGTTTGCCAGGGACTGGAATGAGGCCCTTCTCACTTTGAACTGTGACTTTCAAGTTGTCTAAAATAACTCCGAACTGCAAGATTCCTGCAAGCAAGTCTTGCTTTGTGGAGTGTGTATTGACTGTATGTGTTCTGGATTCATTACAAAAATGCAAACTTTTTTCTGTTTTAAAAACATTTTATATAAATCTTAAAATAGCTTCAAGCTCTGTAAATATATTTGCAATAGTAAAGGTAAAGGTTTTCCCCTGACACGAAGTTTAGTCATGTCCAATTCTGGAGGTTAGTGCTCATCCGTGTATGCTGTGTATCGTACTTATTGTATTTTACTGTGTTTTATGGTGTTTTTATTCTGTTTTTAATCCTGAATTTTGGTGTAAGTCGCCCTGAGCCACCCGAGAGTGGCGACTCACAAATTTGAATAATAAATAAATTAAATAAATAAATAAAATCTCCATTTCTAAGCCAAAGAGCCGACGTTGTCCGTAGATGCCTCCTGGGTCATGTGGGTGCATGGAGTGCCATTACCTTCCAGCCGGAGCAGTACCTTTTGATCGATTCACATTTGCATGTTTTTGAACAGGTATGTTGGCAGAAGCTGGGGCTAACAGTGGGAGCTCATTCGGCTCCCCGGATTTGAACAGCCAACCTTTTGGTCAGCAAATTCAGCAGCTCAGCAGTTTAACCCACTGCACCACCAGGGGCTCCATCGCCATGTATAAATGGTCCAATGAGCCCATGGAAGTGGTGCATACACACTGCCTTGAGCAAACTGGCAGGATATAAATGTAACTGTTACGAGATGTAAAGAATACATTGAAGTCCTGGGGTTTGTGCTAGGAATGGGCAAAATCTGGCCACCAAATTCCTTAACGCTGACTATCCTAGCTAGGTATGATGGGGGTTGTAGTTAATAAATCTGGACTGGCACAGCTTGCCCATCCCTATTTTACATGGATGCTATTCTGGTAAGACGTTGGGACTTGGCCAACAAAGACAGATCTGTGAGTTTTCCAGGCTGTATGGCCATGTTCCAGAAGCATTCTGTCCTGACATTTCACTGACACCTATGGCAGGCATCCTCAGGGCTTGTGAGGTTTATTGGAGACTAGGCAAGTGGGGTTTATATATATGTGGAATGTCCAGGGTGGGAGAAAGAATTCTTGTCTTCTTGAGGCAAGCATGAATGCTGCAATTGATCACCTTGATTAGCATTGAAAAGTCTTGCAGCTTCAAAGCTTGGCTGCCTCCTGTCTGGGGGAATCCTTTGTTGGGAAGTGATTAGATAGCCCTGATTGATTCTTGTCTGGAATTCCCCTGTGTTTGAGTGTTGTTCTTTCTTTACTGTTCTGATTTTATAGTTTTTTAAAATATTGGTAGCCAGATTTTGTTCATTTTCATGGTTTCCTCCTTTCTGTTGAAATTGTCCACATGCTTGTGGATCTCAATGCATTTCTGTTTTCCCAAATAATATGCTGTGTCCAGGTTGGTCCATCAAGTGCTCTGTTAGGGCGGACTTCTCTGGTTTGATTATTCTACCGTGCTTTTCATGTTCCTTGATTCGTGTCTGTGCTTTGCTGCGTTTTGTGGTCCCTATGGAGACTTGTCACTGGAGCGACATACAAGGAGCATACTACTCCTCTGTTGTGTCAGCTCCACTGGCTGCCTGTCCAATTTCGAGCACAATTCAAAGTGCTGGTTTTGACCTTTAAAGACCTATAAAGGCCAGCGTACTTGTCCGAATGTATCTACCCTTATGTCCCACCTTGAAATTTGCAATCCTCCGGGGAGGCCCTGCTCTGGGTCCCACTATCGTCACAAACACATTTGGTGGGGACGAGGGACAGGGCTTCCTCGGTGGTGGCCCTTTGCCTGTGGAACTCGCTCCCCAGCGAAATCAGGTCAACCTCTTCCCTCCTTTCCTTTAGGAAAAAGCTGAAGACGTGGCTATGGGACCAGGCGTTTGGTTAGATATTGGGAGCAGACGAACAATAAAACGTTGACAGTGTGTGAAAACGGATTGTGAGTGGCTTTGGACAAATCGAGACTACGGAACTCGGACTTTGTGGATTTTGTGTATTTTAACTATGTGTAATTTTAACTGGTTTTTAATCTGTTAATGTATTTTATGGTGCAATTAGTTGTATTCATTGTATATGCATTGTTGTTGTTAGCCGCCCTGAGTCCCCCTTCGGGGGTGGAAAAGGGCGGGTTATAAATAATTAAAATAAATAAATAAATTGTCCATAGCTGCATGGTATACGGTAGACTCCTGCTGAGGTGAGAGGATCCCTCTTGTCCTTTGCTGAACATAGCATTTGTTGGATTTTCTTAGTGGGTCTGTAGATAGTTTGTCCGTTTTATTTTTTCATCAGCTTCCCTATGCGGTCATTGGTTCCCTTGATGTATGGTAAGAACAATTTCCTCTGGGTGGATCTTTGTCTTTACTTTACTGCTTGTTCTTGGTTTTGCAGCTCTTCTGATGTCCACTGGCCTGTAGATCAGTTTAGATGGTTCCGTTCACCTTGGAGGAGGTGGGGTTCGCAGATTCTTTTTGCACGGTCTGCAAGGGCTTTAATTGTGCTTCTTTTTTGACTTGGGTGACAGATCATTTGACGTCCTTTGGCCAAGAGAAGATGTCAGTCTAGGAGCGCAATATGGCACCTGAATTTCACAGATGTTGTTGGCTCCTTGCCTTGAGCTTCTAAGGGACAGCTTCTGTCGCCAGAGTGGGTAAGTGGGGAAGCATCTATACCTCCACAAACTGTTGTCTAGACAATTGTCTTTGCCTAACCTCCCTCCCACTTCGTCGCACTGCCAAAGCAGCCTCTTGAATATCAGCTCTGATCGTTGGCTGCCTGCACAGAGGCTCCGTCGAGAGCCCTGAGGGGGGCTGGGTAACCTTTCCAAACATGCTGTGATGATCTCTCCCTGGCTGCTTCAAGCCTGCAGGGCAGCTGCAGCGTTTGCGGCATCAAGAACAGATCCTGCATCTGGGGTGCCGGGGCAGGAGGGCAGCATCCTAGCAGCGCCTGGCCTGCCTCTTTGGTCCCTCCAATATGACCCATGCCTCCAACCTTCCTCTCTGAGTCCCCTCAGACCCCAAGGCTCTACTTCCCTCCTTCTTGCTTCGTTCAACAAGCTCCCTTTCTCTCAGTCCTGGTCCTGGACTGCAGCCATTTCCCCTAGACAAGAAAGAACCCAGATCACATTTCAGGACACTCTCCCTGCGTACAAACAGCCGCCCCCATCCCATAGGCGGCTACATGGTGATGCCGGGCGAAGGATCCCTGCTTCTTTTTCCCTTATTTTATTCCTCACTCCTACCCTGAGTTTCTCTGGCCTGTTTGGAGGAAGGGGGCTGGGAATCAGCAATTTTGCTCAATTAGCTGATGTTTCCCAGTGTGTGGAATATCATCCAGTTGCCATGACAATGGGAGTACCACAGTAACCCAACAGGCTCCCTTTTCTTGTTCGCTACCTACTTCTCCCCATGCCACGCTGGCACGAGGAGTTATACAGGGATAGGAGTGGGAAGGAACCCCAGGAACGGGGTTGGGCCCAGCTCTTTTTTTTGCCTCTACAAGGGAAACCAATTTCCCTTCTCCCCCCTCCCCAACTTTTCTTTTCATCTTGAGAAATTTCGGCACACGTCCTCCTTGGATCCTATAGTGAGAAGTAAATGAGGCAGGCTCTTAGCAGGAAGTTCCATTGACAGGGTAATTTTCTTGCCATCATGGGCACGTGGGCGGTTGACACCTAGGTAACGCCTGCCCTGGATTTTGTGCCAGTTCTTTCTCCAGTTCCACTTCCTCCTCATATTAGCAACTTTCTGGACACCCAAGACACCAAGGCAGTCATATTCATGCTATATTCTTGCCCCCACAAAGCCTTTTGTGGTACCCTGATTGATCAAAGAGACTACAGGTAGGTTAAAGGACTTGTGGAGAAGGGTAACTCAAATCCAGTGAATTCTTGATCAATCCCGCATGCCATCTGAATTTCATAGATGAAAACCAGGCCAAACAAGATCAGAGTGTGATCAAGATCTTAGTGAAGAAGACCACATAAGCCAGCAGTTTGCATTTGCCTGAATCTACAGGGAAGGGCAAGAGTTCTCTGTATAGGCTACTTTTGCCCTTTACATTCAGTTTATAGTAGGGGTCCCCAAACTAAGGTGTGCAGGCCAAATGCAGCCCTCCAAGGTCATTTACCTGGACCCCTCACCCTAAGTCAGAAAAAACTTGCAGGCACACAACAAGAATCCTAATTCACTTGACTATCCCATAAGCCAAAAACAGGGCCACACTTCCAACCAAAATACTAGCATGTTTACGTTGGTCAAAATGGTTCATTTTCAATATTGTATTGTTCTTTCATGATTGTTTGCATTACAAAAAAAATATGTGCAATGTGCATAGCAATACATTCAATTTTTTCAACCTATTGTGTGTGTGTCCCCGCCCCCTAGTAGTTCTTAACCTGTGGGCCACGGACTACCAGTGAGCAGTGAGGACAAAAATCTGGTCCACAAGCTTCCGTCCCCTTTATTTATTTTATTATATTTCCGCTCCTTTTGCACTGTCTGCCACTCCTTCCCTGCCGCTGACCATGGCATATGTTCTGTATCAGAAACTAGAGCTGATGTGGTTGAGCCAATGCAATTTTCTCAATCAGCACCCCAAACTGAATTTATAGTTGACCAAAAACTGATTCATAACCCCTTTGGTACTAATGTTGGAGAGTGGTCCCTGGTCAAGCAGACTCTGGTCAAAGTGGTCCCTGGTATAAATTTTTTTTAAAAAGGTTGGGAACCACTGGTTTAAAAGGTTTGAAGATCCCTGCCTGTTTTGTAGCAACCGAATAAATAGGAAGGTTGGAAGTAGAAGAGAGAAACCGGGGCATTTAAAAAATAGCTGAAAAAGTAATATGGTATACATAGAATTACTATCTCATTCAAACTGGAGCAGTTGGATGGTATGGCCTTTCAACAAAGTAAATTGGCCGCTTACATATTGCCTCCCTCACCGGAAAAGAGGAGCAGTACCAGGGCACAGAACTGCATCAAATTTGCATGGGCTAATTTATATGCATAGATGCCAATTTAGAAATAATTACCATCATTTAAATAGAAATGCATGACATCATACCGCAGCAGGGAAGGCAGCCACCTGTGTAACCTCTCAGTCTGAAGTAAAGGTGCAAAAGACTGATAATTTTCCCTATCTTATATTTAAGTTTCAAAATAGTGAACTTGGACTGGAGGACACTTTAAAAATGGTGTCTTCTAATAGTGCACTGTCCTCTGAAAGCCCTTCAAACAGAAGGATATCTACTACTTACAGGTTTGTCAGTTCCTTACATCAGTGTTTCCCAACCTTTTTAAAGCTGCGGCACACTTTTAACATTAAAAAAATCCAGGGGCACACCACCAACCAAAATGACACAAAATGACACTCTAACACAGTGATACATATAGTTAATTGACCTTGAGTTTTGGAGTTGTAGTTCACCTACATCCAGAGAGCACTGTGGACTCAAACAATGATGGATCTGGACCAAACTTGGCAAGCGGGTCCCCCAGGCAGTAGAGCAGGCCGAGGGCTGCCAACAAGCCCATCTTCCTCCTCCTTCATGCGGCCTCAGCGAGCGAGGGGTGGGAGTCATGGCGGAGAGCGGCGCCGAGGACGGAGGCCGCTCTCTACCATGACTCCCGCCCCTCGCTCGCTGAGGCCACACGGAGGAGGAGGAGCATGAGTGATGATGGGCTTCAGCCCTGCCCATTGAAGCCCATCCACCGCTCATGCTCCTCCTCCTTCGCGTAGCCTCAGTGAGGGAGGGGCCGGAGTCATGGCGGAGAGCGGCGCCGGGGACGGGGACCGCTCTCTGCCATGACTTCCGCCATGACTCAATCATGCACAAGCAAGCTTCTGCCGCTGGGAAGGGGGCAGGACCTGAGTGACGTCACCCTTCCCTCCTCCCTCCCTCGATTGGAGGCTGGCTGGGGAAACGGCCGAAGGAGGCAGCGCCCCGGCCCCTTCTTTTTCTTCACCGCCGCCAGGAGCTTCCTCCTCCTCCCCCAAGCAGCAGGAGTTCGGCAGGAAGGGGAGAAAGGGGGGGGAGACATTTTTCGTGGCACACCAGGTGATTAGTTACGGAACAGTAGTGTGCCGCGGAACAGCGGTTGGGAAACACTGCCTTACATCCTAAATCCTATTCTAGCTTAAGGCAACCTTCTTCTAGGGTTTCCTTAGCAAGATTTATTCAATGAAGGTTTGCTATATTTGAACCTTGTCGTCTTATATTGCTAGTCCTAAATTCACTGCATCATGTTGGTTACCATAATTCCTATTTCTAGTTCAATCTTGCTAGCTTTGTTATAATTGTTTTAGATTGATAATAGCTGTGTGCAAACCAGTTTTAAGCTGAGCATGCAGAAGCCTTGGGTGCAATAGCCCTTGCTTTTCATGAATGGAGATCTATGCTTCAGCAGTAGGGTATTGTATATATATTGTTGTCAGTTTAGGATAATAGTAGTCCCTGAGGTTTCTGGTCCAAAAATCAGAGATCTAGAGAGATCCTGGTGGTATCTTTAAGCATTGCATTAAGTACTAACCACAGTTGCTCACAGATTTTCATTCAAACATACACCCACAGAACATATTTTCTGCTTGGAAATTATGACAGTAGTCTTAGCTCAAGGGGGTGTTCCCATATCAAGGTGAACTGAGGGCATTATGCTTTGTCACTTACCTGGGAAGAGAGGAAACGGAACATATCCTCTGGCCTACAAATAGTATACAGAAAGTAGATGTAGAGCAGAGGGTGAGTCCTGGCATTACTACAACGGAGAGGGATATAGGAAACAAATTCAGTAAAATACAGATATATAAGAAGACCCCTTGGAAAGTCAGTGTAAATTTCCGCAAGAAATCAATGAAGCCTCACAAAATAGCCTGATGGTGTTTTGATAGTTGAAATAGAGATTGGCAGAGTCTCCTGAAACTGGAGAACTTCCACCCTTGCCTCCCACTTGGAAACAACTCACAACCCCATTAGGCCCTGTGTTCTAGTATTCCTAAAGGAATAAATTGTGAGCAGTACTAACAATCCCTTAACCTTACCAATCTGGACAACTATAGGCCAGTGTTAAATTTACTATTTCTTAGTAAGATCTTGGAATGGATGGTGGTCAAACAACTCCAAAGATTTTTGGATGACACTGATGTTCAAGATCTCGCTTCAAGTCGGGACATGTGACGGAAACGGCTTTGCTCACCTTTGTGGATGATCTTCAGGGGGAACTAGATAGAGGGAGTGTGACCCTGCTGGTCCTCCTAGACCTCTTAGCGGCGTTCGATACCATTGACCATGGTATCCTTCTGGAGCGACTGACAGGGATGGGAATAGGAGGCACTGTGTTGCAGTGGTTCCAGTCCTTCCCTATGGGCCTTCTGCAGAAGGTGGTGTTAGGGGAGTCCTGCTCGGCCCTATGGCCCGTAAACTGTGGGAGCCCACAGGACTCATCTTTATCCCCAATGTTATTTGACATCTACATGAAACAAATGGGAGAGATCATCCAGAGTTTTGGAGTTTGGTACCATCTACACACAGATGATGCCCAGCTCTATTCCTCATTTCCATTGGATGCCAAGGAAGCAGTTCTACATCTAAACCAGTGTCTGAGGGCAGCAATGGACTGGATAAGGGCAAACAAATTGAAGTGTAATCCAGATAAGATGGAAGTACTGCTGATCTTGTGTAAGATCAATTTGGGAATAGGGTTAATCTAATTGAACTATGGTTCTTCTCTGAAGGCTTGATCCCAGAGCCACATTTTCACTCTTTTTCTGAAGGACAGGAGGGAGGGGGCTGATCTAACATCACTGGGGAAAGAGTTCCACAGCCAAGGGGCCACCACCGAGAAGGCCCTGTCTCTCGTTCCCACCAGTCACCCCTGCGAAGGAGGTGGGACCAAAAGGAAGGTCTCCCCAGACAATCTTAATCTCTGAGATGGTTCATAGGGGGAGATCCGTTCAGACAGGTAAGTTGGGACGGAACCGTTCAGGCTTTATAAGCTAAAGGCAGCACTTTGAATTGTGCTCAGTAGCAGACTGCCAGCCAGTGGAGCTGACGTAACAGATCTATGTGGGAATGCTTGTGAAAAGTGTCCAGAACTTCAATTTGTTTAATTTGCCAAGTTACTCACTGGAGCTGACTCCAGGGAGCATACTACTCCTCTCCTACATGGCTTCGGTCCAGGCTACTTGAGACACCATGTCCTACAATACAGACCAGGCTGACCACTCAGATGTAGCAAGGCAACTCTAATCTCCGTTGAGGCGAGGGATAATCTACAGCTAAAAATTTCTACAGAAGACATTTGCATGTTTTCAAACTGCTAGGTTGGCAGAAGCTAAGGCTAACAGCTGGAGCTCACACCGCACCCCGGATTCGAACCAGCAACTTTTCAATCAGCAAGTTCAGCAGCTCAGCGTTTTAACCCACTGTGTCAAAGCAATTTTTATCGTTAGGTGCCAGCAAGGCTGGATCCACAGTGCCATATAATTAGTTTCTGAATCCAGATTATCTGCTTTGAACTGGATTATATGCATCTGCACTGCCTTATACTCCAATTCAAAGCAGATAATCTGGATTCAGAAACTGGATTATATGACAGTGTAAATCCAGCCTTGCTGACACCTAATGATAAGTCGTTTCTGACCTATGGTGGCCATACCACAGGGCTTTCTCAACAAGATGTCTACAAAAGTGTTTAGCCATTGCCTTCCTCTGAGGCTGAGAGAATATGACTTGCCCTAGTGGGTTTTACGGTTGATGGGGCATTCTATCTCTTTTATCAACTGGAAAGTTTACCTGTCTGAATGTATTCTCCCCTATGTACCATCAAGGACGTTAAGATCTTCCGGAGAGGCCCTGCTCTCGGTCCCGCCACCTTCGCAAGTGCGTCTGGTGGGAACGAGAGACAGGGCCTTCTCTGTGGTGGCCCCTCGGCTATGGAACTCTCTCCCAAGTGAGATCAGATCTGCCCCCTCCCTCTTGTCCTTCAGGAGGCTAGTAAAAACCTGCTTATGGAACGAAGCATTCCCAGAATAATGGCTGAGACTGGTTATAGACCAAAGTGAGCGACCACATATGCAGACTGAGTTGAACATGATTTTATTGGCAATTTGGCTTATATGTATTTTACCTATATGCATTTTAATCTTGTATTGTAGGATGTTTTAATGTGTATTAGTAGCATTGAATCCTTGCTGTAAGCCGTTCTGAGTCCCTCTACGGAGGTGAGAAGATCGGGATATAAAAGTTTTAAATAAATAAATAATATCCCTACATGTCATAAAACCACAAATGGATTGTATAAAGAAGGACAGCATGACACATGCTCTCGATTGTTTGCTTTTAACACACAGTTATTGGCATCAGGGCAACACAGTGTTTCTTAAATGCTTGGATTTGTGAGTCGACAGAAAGGACCAAGGTCTTCTCAAGAAAAAGGGGAGAATTTCCTAAGAAAGTAACATAAAGAAGGAAGGCATAGGAGACTCCAATTTCACATAACAGGTTTTACCTGCCTTGAGGTAGTAATCTCATCTTAGTGATTGTTTTCTTACAAAAGGTACATAAAAGGAAATATAAAACTACTTGTGGAGTCTCAAGTAATTGTGCATTTTACTTTCACCAACTCCCAGATCACATGATCAGTACTTAGTCCAGGTATGGGCAAACCCAGGCCCGGGGGATGCGGCTCTTTTCTCAGGCCCTCCTCTATCACACCTTCCTGTCCTTCTCTCTTTCCTTCCTCCTTCCCTTCCTTCTTTACCTCCCTCTTTCTTCCTCTTTTCTTCCCTTCCACCCTTTCATCCTTTCTACCCTCTTTCCTCCCTCCTTCCCTCTCTCTTTCTCTTCTTTCCTTCCCTCCCTCCCCTTTTGTCTTCACTCCCTCCCTTCCTTCCCTCCCTCCCTCTCTCCCTTCTCTTTCCTTCCTCCTTCCCTTCCTTCTTTACCTCCCTCTTTCTCCCTCCTTCTTTCCCTTCCTCCCTTTCATCCTTTCTACCCTTTCCTCCCTCCTTCCCTCTCTCTCTTCTTTCCTTCCCTCCCTCCCCTTTTGTCTTCACTCCCTCCCTACCTTCCTTCCCTCCCTCCCTCTCTCCCTTCTCTTCCCTTCCTCCTTCCCTTCCTTCTTTACCTCCCTCTTTCTCCCTCCTTCTTTCCCTTCCCCCCTTTCATCCTTTCTACCCTCTTTCCTCCTTCCCTCTCTCTTTCTCTTCCTTCCTTCCCTCCCTTCCCTCCCTTCCTTCCCTCCCTCCCTCTCTCCCTTCTCTCTTTCCTTCCTCCTTCCCTTCCTTCTCTTCCCGTTTCGCAGATAAATGTCTACTGCTTCATCAGGGCGTGGCAATACCAAAAATAGCAGTGGTGCTGGTGTAGGAGCATGATACAATTCCTGAGAACAAATCCAATACAAGTGACTTCAGTAGAGTTAACAAGAGCTGACATATAACTACATATCATACAGCAAAATATAAATCATATTACAGAGTACAATACTCACCCATAATCAAAATATCAAGAGCATCAATAATAGTGGATGGAGACTATTAATTATTATTGATGCTCTTGATATTTTGATAAAGACTTACTATTAGAAATACAAAAAATGAAAGAGCAGATGAAAGAGGAGATACAAAATCAGATGCAAGATAACAGAGAAAAAATGGAGGTAAAGATCAAAGAAATGTTTAAAGAAGAACTGGGACATATGAAAGAAGAACTAAAACAAGAACTTAAACAAGAACTTAAAGGAGAACTGGCGGGAGATGAAAAAAAATGGCAGGAATGCAATCAGAACTAAAAGGGACTCGGACGGAGACTCTTACAACAAAGAAAATGCAGAAGAAGATAGAAAGAAAAGATGAATAAAAAGGAGGAAATGCAGGAGAAACTAGAGAGACAACAAGACCAGTGGGCCATAAAAGAGACCGAATTCCAACTTCGGTATAGAAATTTGGCAGAGGAGGAGGGTCAAGATCTTAAACAAATTGTTTCCCAAATATCAGCGGAGGTGCTAGGGATAAATACAGAACAGATGGTGCAAGACGTCGACCGGGCCTTTAGAATAAATACCAGATATGCAAGTAAAAATAAGGTACCCAGAGATGTCTTGGTTACATTTAACAGAAGATCAACGAGGGAAGAACTACTCAAAAATAAGGCGAAAGGGCCGGTAGCCCATAAAGGAAGCAATATAATAATTTAAAAGAATTCACGGCATCAGCCATGAGTAAAAGAAAAATACTACTTCCTTGTAGATGAACTAAAGAAACATCATATTAAATTCAAAATGGAGAAAACTGAAGGCATATCCCTGACCCTTAATGATAATAAATTTTGGCTCACCTCGGAAGAGAAGGCACGGAACTTCCACAAGGACTTAAAAAAACACTTAGAGAAGAAAAGGAGAGAGGATGAACAAAGAGGCAGACCAAAAGACATCCCTACCCAAGAACCCAGAACTGATCAAGAGTATAAAAAACAGGATAAAAAGAGACAGAGGCCCAACTCAACCGAGGAGATGGAATCTTCAGCTGGAGCAGTAGGGGGGCAGGAAGAGGATGGTAACTTAGAAACTGAAGATGAAGGAAGTCACAATTTTTTCTAACAATGTAAACGGATGGAATTCACCTAATAAAAGAAATTTAGTTGTAAATAATCTCAGAAAGGAGAACTATGATGTAATTTTATTACAAGAAACACATATATCACAGAAACAGGTGTCTCACTTAAACCAAAAACGATTGGGGAGAGTATTTTACTCATCCGCACCATACAAAAAAAATGGAGTTGTGACATATGTGAAAGAGTCTCTAGATCCAGTACTGGCCTTTAAAGACCAGGAGGGTAGGATTTTGGGAGTAAAAATAAAAATTAACCATCTGGAGATTTTGATATGTAATATATATGCGCCAACGGGGGCAAAGTCTAAATTTGTCAAACAACTAAAAAATTACCTATCTGAAGTCAGCTATGACAATATAATTTTGGCGGGGGACTATAATGGCGTACTGGACTGTAAGTTGGACAAAACCAAGTTGAGAAAGAAAGGATCCGACCCAAAAAGGAGGGAAACTCCCAACCAGTCTACTGTCCCTGAAGGAAGATCTGCAGCTTCAAGATGTTTGGAGAACGAAATTTGAGGAAAAAGATTATACATTTTATTCTGCCCGCCATTTGGTTTGGTCTCAGATCGATATGATTTGGGCATCCAAGACACTAAACACAAAGATAGACAAGGTTAAAGTGCTTCCAAGGCAAAATTCAGATCACTGTCCATTAAGGATGGTGCTATACGGAAAGAAGAAAGAGCGGAGATGGAAATTAAACAGCAACCTGCTCCAAACAGATAGTGAGATCGAGCAAAATAGAAGTTTGATAAAAGAATATTTTGATTTAAATAACAAAGAAGAACCTAGCAAAGAAATTATCTGGGACGCCAGCAAGGCGGTGATGCGGGGATACCTCATCCAACAAGGTACAGTAAAAAACAAGAAAAGACATGAAAGAAATAACAAATTAAAAAAAGAGCTAGAAGAAAAAGAAAAATTCTTGAAGCTAAAACCAGGAAGTAAAAAAACCCGCCTAGAGATTGAAGTAATTAGAAGAGAACTTAACGAGACGCAGATCTCCCAAATGGCTAGGAATTTACGATACATGAAAATGAACTATTTCAGGGGACATCAATAAGCCAGGGAGATTCCTGGCCAAGAAGCTGGCAAAAAGAAGACAGTCACAACACATAACATATCTGCGAAGCGGTGGAAAGGAAATCCTTGTCGAAGAAGAGATAACTCGACACTTCGAGGAATTTTATAAAAAATTATATAAAAAGATGACATAAAAATAGAGGACGTGATATCGTATATATCCAAACAGAAGCTGGAGAAAATAAATGAGGATCAAAGAAGTATACTGAACAAACCAGTAGGCCTGGAAGAAGTCAAAGATGCTATTAAAAGACTACCACTTAACAAAGCCCCCGGTCCGGACGGCTTGACAGCAGTTTACTACAAGGCCTTAATAAGCGAACTAGCCCCTCACCTTAAGGAACTAATAAATAACATACTAGCGGGCGGTCCAATACCGGAATCGTGGCGTGAGGCCAGCATAACATTGATCCATAAAGGGAAGACAGATGCAAGCCAGATGGGAAACTATAGGCCAATATCGTTACTGAATAACGATTATAAAATCTTTACATCAATCTTGGCCAAGAGGTTATCAACCTTTATGAGCGAAACAATTCAGGAGGACCAGACCGGATTCCTCCCAAACAGACTGATGCGTGACAATATCAGAACGATTTTGAATGCAATCGAGTACTACGATATTAACAGACAAAAGGGTAGGGTTCCTGTTTTTAGATGCCGAAAAGGCATTTGATAATGCGAATTGGGAATTTTTGCTGGAAACAATAAAAGAGAGAGATATGGGTTTCCAATTTATCAATGCCGTAAAAGCAATATATTCCAAACAGTACGCAAGGATCATAATTAATGGGAATACCTCAGACAAGATCCAAATTCAAAAGGGAACTAGGCAGGGGTGCCCTATCTCCCCCCTATTATTCATTTTGACACTAGAGCTGCTACTGGAGGCTATAAGATCGGACAAGGCACTAAGAGGGCTGAAGGTGCAGGGCGAAGAATATAAACTCAAAGCCTTCGCCGATGATGGGTGTTCATTGTAGAAGACCCAGTAGAAAACATCCAGCACTGGATCTCAAAAATTCAAGAGTTCGGAGCGGTGGCCGGTTTTAAAATCAATTATGAGAAAACAAAATTACTCACAAAAAATTTAAAGAAGGAGGTAAGAGACAAACTACAAGAACAATCGAATATTCAGGTCACAAACAAAGTACGCTATCTTGGTATTAACATCACCTCACAAAATAATCAACTAGCGAAGAATAACTATGAACCAACGTGGAATGAAATAAAGAAGAAGCTGGCAAGTTGGAAAAATTTGAACCTAAGCCTCCAGGCGAAGATCGCGGCAGTAAAAATGGATGTGTTGCCGAAAATGACTTTTTTATTTCAGTCGATACCAATACTTAGAACAAATTATTATTTTGAGATCTGGAGAAAAGACATACTTAAATTTATATGGAACGGGAAAAAAAGCCAGGATAAAGTACAAAAATCTAATAGATAAGAAGGAGCGAGGAGGCCTGTCTCTCCCCAACTTACAACTATATTATCACGCGGCATCACTATCATGGGTGAAGGATTGGGCAACGCTAACCAAAAGAAGGCTGCTGACCCTGGAAGGGTTTGATGTCAGAAGGGGCTGGCATGCATACATTTGGTATGGCAAAGCTAAGGTTGAAAAACAATTTACTAACCACTACATAAGAGCAGCCCTACTAAAGGTATGGAACAGATACAGAGACCAATTTTATACAGCGACCCCTCTATGGATTTCTTCGCTAGAAGCGCAGCATAAGAGAGAGCTACCCTCAACGAAATGGAGCACATATAAAGATCTAATCGTAAAAGAGGGAAAAGAATGGAGACTGAAAGCTTTGGAAAAGCTAAGAGAAGAAGGTATAGACCTCTCATGGTTCAACTATCTTCAAATTCAAGACTATTTTAACGGAGACAAAAAAACAATTTTTGTCATAATCAGACAACCTGGGAAGTGGCCATGCTAAAAGACACGAAACAGATTCGAATACTGTACAATCAACTATTAGAATGGGACACTGCAGCGGAAATCATAAAAGAAAACATGATTAAGTGGGCGCAGGACTTCGGGCACTCCATCCTGCTGAACGAATGGGAATCAACTTGGAGAAAAAATCTGAAATATGCAGGTGCAACACCGATATCAGAAAATTGGACCAAGTTGTTTTACCGATGGTACCAGACCCCGCAAAAACTAGCTAAGTTTTATAAAAACCTTAACAACAAATGCTGGAAGTGTAAGGAGAGAATTGGTACTTTCATGCACTGCTGGTGGTCATGTTATAAAATAAAGCAATTCTGGAAGAAGATCCACGCACACAGCCAAGCAATTTTGGGGATTGAATTAGAATTCAAGCCGGAATATTATTTATTAAATTTGACGAATGACAAATTAAATATTAACAATGACAAGATTTATTATTACATGACTGCGGCAGCAAGGGTTGTGTTGGCCAGGAAATGGAAGCAGGAAGATGTCCCTGAACCAATTGAATGGGCTGAAAAACTAATGGAATTCATGGATATGGAACAACTAAATTGTTTAGTTAATAATCAGGGCCCTAGAAACAATATCAATTGGCAGCCCGTCATAACCTACCTATCCAAAACAAGGATCTAAGGAGGAACGGAACAGACGTAAAAAGACTGATGGTGACCTAAATGTAAAATTGCAACCGTAAGCGTCAAGCAAGGACTAATCCCCAGTCGTCCGGACGGAAGGACAAGAACTTTCTCTCTCTTCCTTTTCTCCCTTCTTTTTCTTTCTTTTTCCTTTTCCCTTTCTTTTTTCTTTTCCTACCCTCCCTCTAACTTCCCCCACTCCCCAATCCATTTCCTTTCCTTTCTTCTCCCCTTTCCCCCTCTTTTCTCTCTCTTTTTTCTTTTAGTACTATAAATTGTAAAAACCTCAATAAAAAATATTTAAAAAAAAAAATAATAATAGTGGATGGATTCCACCAAGGTCAATGGTGACCCAAAGGTGAGTCAGAGGCCTCACCGGGGGGGAACTATATACCTAAACGCAGAAAAGGGAGGAGGCAAGAGGCAAGGGTGTGACCACTCACCCAATTGGCTGGAAACAGTGTTACACAACTAGGGTTTGTATTGATAATGCCTCGTTGAGGCCAGCTGGTGTCTCTGAGGACAATAGGATAATCCATTTGGTTTCAGCTCTTAAAAGGGCAGTGTGGTTATCCCCATACTCACGAGTAGTGACTTTTTCAAGTCCCATGCATTTGAATGAATCATGTGGGTGTTTTTGTTCAGCGAAATGTCTATACAGGATGGAGTCCATGGCACCACCCTTGATCCTCGAGCGGTGTTCGCACATTCTGACGCGGAGCTGTCTGCTGGTCTGGCCCACGTATATCAAAGGGCGGGGACATGGGCAAATGAGGGCATACACCAGGTTGGCAGACGCACAAGTAAAAAAGCAGCGTATGTTGAATGGCTTAGACTTAACAGCATTAAAAATCTCAAGGCTAGAACTTACTTGTGGGCATATGGAGCAGTGTCCGCAGATTTTGGTACCAGGGCTGAACGAACTGATGGGACCTGATGCTCTCATATGGTTGGTGTGTACCAGGATATCCCTTATGGATCTGGTTTTTTTGTTCGCAACCATGGGAGGCCTCTCTAAACCTGGTATGCCCGCCACTAAAGGCCAAAACTTCCTCACTATGTTCTGTAGATGCCATGAATGTGGGGTGAATGTAGCGGCCAGACAAGTCTGTCAGTCTTGTCGGCTTTACGTGTAGGCTGCAGGAGTTTTGCTCTGGGGATGCTGTTAGCTCTACGCAAAGCACTATCTAGCACATGTTGAGGGTAACCCCGGGACGAGAAGTCCTGCAGGAGTTGGTTGGCAGCCACACCGAAATCACGTGTGGAGGAGGAATTCCGCTTGAGGCGTAGAAGTTGGGAATATGGTAAATTACGTTTCAGTGATATGGTGTGGTGGCTGTCATAGTGCAGGAGTGAGTTCCTATCAGTAGGTTTTTTATAGGAACTCACTTTAATGGTCCCCTCCTGTATACTGACATTAACATCTAAAAAATGCACAGTGGTAGTGCTGGACTCGAAGGAGAATTTGATCGATGGGTGCCAGGAGTCAATCCATCGTATGAACGATGGCAGGTCGGTGTCCCCCCTCAGGATGACAAACACATCGTCGATGTAACGCCAGTATGTTAAGATCTGACGGACTAGAGGGTTGGTAGATGTGGGAGACAAATTGGTGTTTTCTAATTGTGTCATAAACAGGTTGGCGACCGAAGGGGCCACCGCGGACCCCATGGCCACACCGCTGGTCTGTAAATAGAACTGATCTTCGAACGCAAAGTAATTATAATCGAAGATACAGTCCAGTAGCTCCAACAAAAAGTGTGTGGGCGGAAGTCTCGGAGAGGGTCGTGTGTCTAATGCATCAGCAATTATGGATCGTGCCTCCTCCAGTGGAATATTTGTATAGAGCGAGGACACGTCGGCAGTTGCCAAAATGGCCCCTGGATTGACCCTGAGATTTTCTACCTTAGAAATAAAATCATTGGTGTCCTTCAAATAATATGTCGTGCCAATCACACAAGGTTGTAAGAACGAATCCAAAAAACGTGCCAGGGGTTCTAAGAGCCCCCCTGATCCCGATACAATGGGTCTGCCCAAAGGGGGCCGGTTGGGTTTATGGATTTTGGGTAAGACATAGAATAAAGGAATCCTGGGGTGTTTCTGGTACAAAAAATCTCCCGTCCTGGGGTTGATGTACCCCATCAATTCGGCGGTTTGTAATATGTTCCTAATGACTCTGGAAAATCTAAGGGTGGGGTCCTGGGGAATCGGGGAGTAGAATTGTGAATCGCCCAATTGTCTGTGTATCTCTGCCCTGTAATCCTTGGTGTTGAGACACACAATAGCCCCTCCTTTGTCCGCCTGTTTCCATACCACCTCAGGGTGGTTGCCTAGTTCTTGCAAGACCTGAATTTCATGTTTAGACATATTGCTATGGGCAAAGTCTCTGCTGTGATCCAAGCCAGAGACTTCTTCCAAGACCATTTTTTCAAAAACATGGATATTGTCGGAGACTAAGTGGGGGTGAAATTACTTTTATTAGTGAATCTGCGGTCTACCGAGTGGGAATCAGTCTCAGAGGTATCCGAGGTGAAAAATTCTTTCAAACGTACACTACGAAAAAGGGAAGCCAAGTCCTTGCGGATGGTAATATCGGAGCAGGATGGGGTCAAAACAAAAGATAAACCCTTGCTCACCAAACAAGCCTGTTCGGGAGTCAAGGGAAGATCCGAAAGATTAACAATTAGGTGGGCCTCTTTTGAGCCGGGCCCTTCCGAAAATTTTTTTGTTTGCTCTTCTGGGCCGGTTTGCGGTCCCTCAGGTTATATCCCCCCGATCCTGTGGAGGTATCAGATTGTACTCCCGGGTCGTCATTGATGTCCCTAGCCCGGAGATATTCATTAGAAAATCTGACAGACCTCCCATACAATCTGTCATAAGAATTACGCAGTACTTTATATACGCGGTCATTCTTATAATCTTCCTTGTCTCTATTTAATTTGTTGATCTTGGCTTTCTTAATGTCCTGATGTAATTTATTGATTTGTTGCTGGATCCCCTCTATATCGACTGGTTTCAAAAGGGCACCGAGCTGCTGTTTAATGCTCTGTATCTCATCTTTTAGTTCCTGTGCCTCCACCGTGGTTCTCTGAACTATAAGAGTCATCAAGTCCCTTGAACAATTGTCAGGATCCTATACCAGGTGGACTGGAATGCGTGTCATCAGGTATATGCCTGGTGGGAGATTCACCCTCATGCCTCTCGGTATCATGGCCCCCCTGATGTACTCAGAGAGTGCTGCCGCATTTAATTGTACCCTCACTAGTCTGAGCTCCCTTTCTGTCAGGTCAAACACAGAACTCCCCCTCTGGGAATCCGCGTCCGGGTAGAGGCCTCCCCGGATCGTACAGAGACCACACCTTGGTGATGTTATCCCTATCCTCATCTGTAAAGATGCTGGTGGAGGCGGAAGCCATCCTGGCCCCAAAGCAAGAGAACTACAAAACACACTGGAGGGGTAGGTCTGGAGAGTACAGCAAAACACAAGGTGAAGTCACAAATGCAACTATTCAAAAATGCAGTATACATACAGTACCCATGTGGGCAAGGTCAAAGCAATATACAATATCAAATATGAAGGGAAATCCCTAAGGGTTCCCCACGCTACTGGGTCAGGCCCCAGCAAGCACAGAACCCCCCAGCCCCTGTGGCCGGGTGAAGCCCCGTGGGGCAAGAGCCGGAGTGAGATGAATCAAGGCTGCTGCCCAATATGCCCAATATATCAATGTACAGTGGGCCGTGCACAGATGGGGAAAACCCCAAGTCCGAGGCCGCCCTGCAACTCCAATAACACAGCCAATGGCAATAACAGCGGCAGCGGCGCACGGAGATCGTCCGGCGGGGCCCGCAACTGGAAAGTTACAGTTCCAAACCTGATGGTACACCCGAGGGAGGACCGTCAGGCGGGCAGGCTCCGAAGGATGTATCCAAGTCCCCGAGGGGACGCTGGCTGGCGAGGGAATCCCCGGAAGGAGGCCGTGCTAGGTGGGCGCGGCCCGTGTTGATGACGCGCCGGGCTCCCAAGCGCGCAATGCGAGCGATAGGAGTCAAGGTAAACACCCCCGGGATCCCCCTCAGCCGGCTCCTCCTTCCCATCAGGGAGCCCGTCGACGTCATTCGCACGGGCCTTTGTTTACCTTGACTCCTATCGCTCGCATTGCGCGCTTGGGAGCCCGGCGCGTCATCAACACGGGCCGCGCCCACCTAGCGCGGCCTCCTTCCGGGGATTCCCCCGCGTCAGCGTCCCCCTCCGGGGACTTGGATTCATCCTTCGGAGCCTGCCCGCCTGACGGTCCTCCCTCGGGTGTACCATCAGGTTTGGAACTGTAACTTTCCAGTTGCGGGGCCCCGCGCGGACGATCTCCGTGCGCCGCGCTGCCGCTGTTATTGCCATTGGCTGTGTTATTGGAGTTGCAGGGCGGCCTCGGGACTTGGGGTTTTCCCCATCTGTGCACGGCCCACTGTACATTGATATATTGGGCATATTGGGCAGCAGCCTTGATTCATCTCACTCCGGCTCTTGCCCCACGGGGCTTCACCCGGCCACAGGGGCTGGGGGGTTCTGTGCTTGCTGGGGCCTGACCCAGTAGCGTGGGGAACCCTTAGGGATTTCCCTTCATATTTGATATTGTATATTGCTTTGACCTTGCCCACATGGGTACTGTATGTATACTGCATTTTTGAATAGTTGTATTTGTGACTTCACCTTGTGTTTTGCTGTACTCTCCAGACCTACCCCTCCAGTGTGTTTTGTAGTTCTCTTGCTTTGGGGTCAGGATGGCTTCCGCCTCCACCAGCATCTTTACAGATGAGGATAGGGATAACATCACGAAGGTGTGGTCCCTGTACGATCCGGGGGAGGCCTCTACCTCGGACGCGGATTCCCAGAGGGGGAGTTCTGTGTAGCACTCTCTGAGTACATCAGGGGGGCCATGATACCGAGAGGCATGAGGGTGAATCTCCCACCAGGCATATACCTGGATGACACGCAATTCCAGTCCACCTGGTATAGGATCCTGGACAATTGTTCAAGGGACTTGATGACTCTTATAGTTCAGAGAACCACGGTGGAGGCACAGGAACTAAAAGATGAGATACAGAGCATTAAACAGCAGCTCGGTGCCCTTTTGAAACCAGTCGATATAGAGGGATCCAGCAACAAATCAATAAATTACATCAGACATTAAGAAAGCCAAGATCAACAAAAATTAAATAGAGACAAGGAAGATTATAAGAATGACCACAGTATATAAAGTACTGCGTAATTCTTATGACAGATTGTATGGGAGGTCTGTCAGATTTTCTAATGAATATCTCGGGCTAGGGACATCAGCGACGACCCGAGTACAATCTGATACCTCCACAGGATCGGGGATATAACCTGAGGGACCGCAAACCGCCCAGAAGAGCAACAAAAAATTTTTCGGAAGGGCCCGCTCAAAAGAGGCCCACCTAATTGTTAATCTTTCGGATCTTCCCTTGACTCCCACAGGCTTGTTTGGTGAGCAAGGGTTTATCTTTGTTTTGACCCCCATCCTGCTCGATATTACCATCCGCAAGGACTTGGCTTCCCTTTTCGTAGTACGTTGAAAGAATTTTTCACCGGATACCTCTGAGACTGATTCCCACTGCAGACCGCAGATTCACTAATAAAAGTAATTTCACTCCCCCCACTTAGTCTCCTGGCTAATATCCATGTTTTTGAAAAATGGTCTTGAAGAAGTCTCTGGCTTGGATCACAGCAGACTTTGCCCATAGCAATATGTCTAAACATGAAATTCAGGTCTTGCAAGAACTAGGCAACCACCCTGAGGTGGTATGGAAACAGGCGGACAAAGGAGGGGCTATTGTGTGTCTCAACACCAAGGATTACAGGGCAGAGATACACAGACAATTGGGCGATTCACAATTCTACTCCCGATTCCCCAGGACCCCACCCTTAGATTTTCCAGAGTCATTAGGAACATATTACAAAACCGCCGAATTGATGGGGTACATCAACCCCAGGACGGGAGATTTTTGTACCAGAAACACCCCAGGATTCCTTTATTCTATGTCTTACCCAAAATCCATAAACCCAACCGGCCCCTTTTGGGCAGACCCATTGTATCGGGATCAGGGGCTCTTAGAACCCCTGGCACGTTTTTGGATTCGTTTACAACCTTGTGTGATTGGCACGACATATTATTTGAAGGACACCAATGATTTTATTTCTAAGGTAGAAAATCTCAGGTCAATCCAGGGGCCATTTTTGGCAACTGCCGACGTGTCCTCGCTCTATACAAATATTCCACTGGAGGAGGCACGATCCATAATTGCTGATGCATTAGACACACGACCCTCTCCGAGACTTCCGCCCACACACTTTTTGTTGGAGCTACTGGACTGTATCTTCGATTATAATTACTTTGCGTTCGAAGATCAGTTCTATTTACAGACCAGCGGTGTGGCCATGGGGTCCGCGGTGGCCCCTTCGGTCGCCAACCTGTTTATGACACAATTAGAAAACACCAATTTGTCTCCCACATCTACCAACCCTCTAGTCCGTCAGATCTTAACATACTGGCGTTACATCGACGATGTGTTTGTCATCCTGAGGGGGACACCGACCTGCCATCGTTCATACGATGGATTGACTCCTGGCACCCATCGATCAAATTCTCCTTCGAGTCCAGCACTACCACTGTGCATTTTTTAGATGTTAATGTCAGTATACAGGAGGGGACCATTAAAGTGAGTTCCTATAAAAAACCTACTGATAGGAACTCACTCCTGCACTATGACAGCCACCACACCATATCACTGAAACGTAATTTACCATATTCCCAACTTCTACGCCTCAAGCGGAATTCCTCCTCCACACGTGATTTCGGTGTGGCTGCCAACCAACTCCTGCAGGACTTCTCGTCCCGGGGTTACCCTCAACATGTGCTAGATAGTGCTTTGCGTAGAGCTAACAGCATCCCCAGAGCAAAACTCCTGCAGCCTACACGTAAAGCCGACAAGACTGACAGACTTGTCTGGCCGCTTACATTCACCCCACATTCATGGCATCTACAGAACATAGTGAGGAAGTTTTGGCCTTTAGTGGCGGGCATACCAGGTTTAGAGAGGCCTCCCATGGTTGCGAACAAAAAAACCAGATCCATAAGGGATATCCTGGTACACACCAACCATATGAGAGCATCAGGTCCCATCAGTTCGTTCAGCCCTGGTACCAAAATCTGCGGACACTGCTCCATATGCCCACAAGTAAGTTCTAGCCTTGAGATTTTTAATGCTGTTAAGTCTAAGCCATTCAACATACGCTGCTTTTTTACTTGTGCGTCTGCCAACCTGGTGTATGCCCTCATTTGCCCATGTCCCCGCCCTTTGATATACGTGGGCCAGACCAGCAGACAGCTCCGCGTCAGAATGTGCGAACACCGCTCGAGGATCAAGGGTGGTGCCATGGACTCCATCCTGTATAGACATTTCGCTGAACAAAAACACCCACATGATTCATTCAAATGCATGGGACTTGAAAAAGTCACTACTCGTGAGTATGGGGATAACCACACTGCCCTTTTAAGAGCTGAAACCAAATGGATTATCCTATTGTCCTCAGAGACACCAGCTGGCCTCAACGAGGCATTATCAATACAAACCCTAGTTGTGTAACACTGTTTCCAGCCTATTGGGTGAGTGGTCACACCCTTGCCTCTTGCCTCCTCCCTTTTCTGCGTTTAGGTATATAGTTCCCCCGGTGAGGCCTCTGACTCACCTTTGGGTCACCATTGACCTTGGTGGAATCCATCCACTATTATTGATGCTCTTGATATTTTGATTATGGGTGAGTATTGTACTCTGTAATATGATTTATATTTTGCTGTATGATATGTAGTTATATGTCAGCTCTTGTTAACTCTACTGAAGTCACTTGTATTGGATTTGTTCTCAGGAATTGTATCATGCTCCTACACCAGCACCACTGCTATTTTTGGTTGCCACGCCCTGATGAAGCAGTAGACATTTATCTGCGAAACGGGTTTTGGGACCCACCTATTACCTACATCCCCGTTGGCGTTGTTGGGACGATAAGCGGGAGCAGCCAGCCCCGCAGTCAAACCCAGATTGGGATACGACTGGCATCTGTGCTTTGGAGCTCTTTTAGCAGACATCACTGCTGGGACCCTTAAGCTATCAAGCTAGGATCCCTAATAAATCGTTATTGAGATTTTCCATCTGTGTGGACTTGGACATTTGTCTTAGCCTGGGCTTCTCCTCTGCCTCCTGGGCGGACCCCAGGACGTCACGGCACCACCCTGCAGCGCCAGGCGTTTGATCAGCAGATCGGACGGGGTGGGAGCCGCTCCCTGGGACATCCATGATGCTGCTGCAGCCCTTGATTTTGTCATCACATCTGTCTATCATCTTCGCCCTCACACAGACTAGTCTCCGCGGCCTGTCCGTTCGCTCCTCCGGATTCCCCACCCATCGGCGGCACCCGCCACTGTGACTCCAGCCCCACCCCGGGATCCCCTCAGCCGGCTCCTCCTTCCCATCAGGAGCCCGTCGGCGTCATTCGCACGGGCCTTTGTTTGCACCTTGACTCTATCGCTCGCATTGCGCGCTTGGGAGCCCGGCCGCGTCATCAACACGGGCCGCCCACCCTAGCGCGGCCTCCTTCCGGGATTCCCCGCGTCAGCGTCCCCCTCCGGGGACTTGGATTCATCCTTCGGAGCCTGCCCGCCTACGGTCCTCCCTCGGGTGTACCATCAGGTTTGGAACTGTAACTTTCCAGTTGCGGGGCCCGCGGACGATCTCCGTGCGCCCCGCGCTGCGCTGTTATTGCCATTGGCTGTGTTATTGGAGTTGCAGGGGCGGCCTCGGGACTTGGGGTTTCCCCATCTGTGCACGACCCACTGTACATTGATATATTGGGCATATTGGGCAGCAGCCTTGATTCATCTCACTCCGGCTCTTGCCCCACGGGGCTTCACCCGGCCACAGGGGCTGGGGGGTTCTGTGCTTGCTGGGGCCTGACCCAGTAGCGTGGGGAACCCTTAGGGATTTCCCTTCATATTTGATATTGTATATTGCTTTGACCTTGCCCACATGGGTACTGTATGTATACTGCATTTTTGAATAGTTGTATTTGTGACTTCACCTTGTGTTTTGCTGTTCTCTCAACACCCCCATTGCAGCAAGGATGACAAGCAGTCGTCAGTCTCCCCTCAGCCCCTAATACCTCCAGGAACCGTTCCCAAAACCGGGCAGTAAACTGCACCCCACGATCACTAAGCACTTGCTCCGGACACCCGTGCAATCTATATATATGCTGCACATACAACTCAGCCAACCTCTCAGCGAAGTAACCCCTTCAAAGGACAAAAATGAGCCTGCTTAGAAAACATGTCCAACACCGTCCATATGTACCGATATCCCCGACTAGAGGGCAACTCCCCCACGAAATCGGTACTAACATGCGTCCATGGCCGCACCGGAGAAGCCACTACCTGAATCAAACCCTGTGGCTTAACGGCGGGAGCTTTGCTTGGCGCACAATCCTCACAACTCCCTACATACTCCTTAACTTCTGTCCTCATACCAGGCCACCAATAACGTTTCTTCACATTCAAGAGGGTCTTAGTAACTCCCCAATGACCAGCAGTCTTATGGTCAGGATTAAGCCTCAACACTTTCTTCCTCACACCTTGAGGCACATACGCCTTAGTTCCTACAAGCCATAAACCGTTCAACTGCTTACACTCCTCCTTATGACCACTCAACCAAACATCTCCTTCATACCCCCTCTGCAACTCTAAACACCATTCGTCTACAACCCCTTCCTCCTCCTTCACCTCCCTCTTCACTTGAGATCTTGTCTGCACCGCCAGACCCCATTGCTCCTTGGTAAACACCTCCTCGGACCTAGTAATTGGATCCTCCCCCACATGAGGATACCGAGACAAAGCGTCCGCCACCACATTCTCCTTTCCTTTAATGTGTTGCAGCGAAAAATTAAACCGCGCAAAATACTGAGCCCATCTCACCAATTTGGGAGATAGCTTTTGAGGATTCCTCAGATACTGTAAATTCTGATGGTCAGTCAATACCACAAAAGGGAAAACAGCCCCCTCTAGAAACTGACGTCACGTCTGCAACGCACTCTTCACAGCAAACGCCTCTTTCTCCCACACTGGCCATTTCCTTTCCTGCTCCCCAAACTTTTTAGAAAAATAAGCACAGGGTCTCAGGTTCCCCTGTCGATCCCTCTGTAACAACGCTCCCCGTATGCCCACGCCGAGGCATCGCACTGTACTACAAAAAAGGTTTCTCCATATCAGGATGCATAAGCAAAGGGCCACTAGTGAAAGCCCTCTACAATCTCACAAAAGCCTCTTGACACTCATCTGTCCACCTTAACTTAGAGCCTGGAGACCTAGTCCTCTTAGACTCCCCCTTCCCCTTGGTCTTTAACAACTCCGTAAGAGGAAGAGTTATAGTCGCAAACGCCGGAATGAAAGTGCGATAAAAATTCGCCAACCCTAGGAAAGCCTGCAATTGCCTACGAGTTTGTGGAGCCTCCCAGCTCAACACATCCTCCACCTTAGTCGGATCCATGGCCACGCCACTCTCGCTAATCCGGTAACCCAAAAAATCAATCTGGTTCCTACCAAACTCACACTTCTCAGCTTGACATATAACTTAGCTTGCCTCAATCTTTCCAACACCTCTCGAACCAAATGCACATGCTCCTCCTCAGTACGCATCACAATCACAATATCATCTAAATATACAAACACCCCCTTATACAAAAGGGTGCAGTACCTCATTTATCAACTGCATGAAAATACCGGGAGCTCCAGCCAATCCGAATGGCATTACGACCCCATTCAAATAGCCCGAGGGGGCAAGAGAAAGCTGTCTTCCATTGATCACTTTTCCTCACCCTCACCATATGGAACGCGTCTATCAAATCCAACTTGGTGAAGAACCTACCTCCCCCCAGCTGGCCTAATAAATCTTTGATTAATGGCAAAGGATAGCAATTGGTAGTACTAATAGCATTCAGACCCCTGTAATCAATACACAATCGCAATTTCCCATCTTTCTTTTCCCGAAACAACACTGGTGCAGCAATAGGAGACTCGGACCTTCGGATAAACCCTTTCCTTAAATACTCGTCGATTTGCTCCCTTAAAGCTACTTTCTCCTGCACCGTCATAGCATATATCTTGGGCTTCGGCAATACTACCCCCTCCTAAACCTCCACCCGACATTGAACATTTCGGAAAGGGGAGACTTTGAGCTAATATGGGATTGAACACATCTGCATAATCCCCATATTCCTCGGGCACCCCCTGAACCTTAACCCCCTCCCTTCTTTCCACATTCGGTTCACATTGCAAAATCCCAGTCCTCCAATCAATTTTGGGGTTAGCCTGCTCAAGCCATGGCAGTCCTAATACTACCTCGTGGCCCTTAATTGGTGCCACCACGAAGTCGATATTGCCTTCCCAAGGGCCCACCCGGCCTTTCAAATCTTTCGTTCCCAATAAAGACGGTCCCCCTCCAATAGAAGACCCATCTAACTGAGTAAATACCACAGGCACTGGTAATTTCTTAGTTTCACCCCCTAAACTATCTACCAACTTTGGTGACATGATGTTTTCCGAGCACCCACAATCCACCAATGCCTGTTTCTCTATTACCTCCCCTCCTTTATACAATCCCAAAGAACATTGTACACTTGGGGCACTCACTCCAACATTCTTTGAGTCCACATTGTCACCTATAACTGCTTTGGCGGCAGCCACCTTTTTCTGATCCGGCAACTGCTTCTGCCGGCACTGGGAGGCAAAATGACCCGGTTGGGAACAGATGAAACAGAGGCCCCTTCCCATCACAGGTTTCTTCATAATACTGGGATGTCCGTCACCGCAACCACGCCTGGCCTCTCCTCCCCGGAACCGGCCTTCTCCAAAGTTGCGTCCTGGGCCTCTGGACCTCACCGATTGGAATTTCCGCCGTTGCACCTGGGCTAAGATCCCTTCCACACTGCCGGCGAGCTGGATCCACCCATCCACATCACCCGGATCATCTCGATGCAAGCACCATTCTAGGATCTCCCTCCGCAGGCCATCTTTGAAAAGCTCCAGCAGCGTTGCTTGGGACCACTCCGCGACTTTCCCCGCCAAACTCATAAACTCCTCCGCATACTCTGTCACAGATCTGGACCCCTGAACCAAGTTGCGCAATGCCTTCTTGGCCTTAATCCTCTCCAAAGGATCCCGGAAACAATTTCGGATGGCTTGCAAAAAGGCCCGAACCGTTCTTAAACATGGGTCCTTGCGATCATGGCATTGCACATACCATTCAGCCGCTCGCCCCTTGAACACTCCTCCAATGGCACGTACTCTACTGCAATCGCTTGGTATAAATGACCATAATCCTCCATATGGTCGTTTACTGCAGCAATGAAGAAAGCCACCTTGCAAGCTTCTCCCTCAAATTCTACTCGCAAAGGTTCCTTCTTCATCCGACCTCCAAACTCCTGGGACTGCACTCCCCCCCACTGGGGAGCCTCTGACCTCCGAACTCCTCTCCCCATCCCAGCTGGCTGCGGGAGATTCGGATTCACCTTCTCTCGAATGCGATTCACCTGAACCGGTCTTCCCTCTGACGCCGGGGCCCCTTGGCTCTCCTCCGGACGATCCCCTGTAGTCCACACTCCCGAAGGAGATCTAGGACGCTCATCCGATGGGCCACCGTCCATCCAGGAGTAAAAAGTAAAATCTCGTCCTCCAGGGGCACTCCACATCGAATCCACCGGCTCTCTTCACGACATCGCCGGGATATCCTCCTCAGAGTTTGTTCCATCGCCTCCATCTTGCACCGCATCACTTCCAACTCTGATGGTGCTTCAGGCTCAGTGGTTTCACTTCCACTTTCCTCCAGGTCCACCTGAGCTGGGGCAACCTTCCCCGCAGCTTCTCTGGTCCTGCCATCTACTGGATCCACCTGAGCTGGCCCACTTCTCCGCACAGCTTCTCTGGTTCCTCCGGTCATCCGGAAATCCACCTGAATGGGAGCTCTCGCCCCCATTTCTCTGGATACGCCTCCTCTGGAGCTCACCTGAGCGGACCACAACCTTCGTTCCTCCGCTTCTCTGAGCTCGTCCACCTGAGCTGACGAACGCCAATATGCCATCGCTTCTCTGGACTCGTCCGGGCATCCCACATGGTCAATAGTGGTCCATTCCCACTCCATGGTTCTCCGGATCTCATCAGGAGCAAGGTTCCACATATCAATATACTCCTCCTCCTCTCTCGCCGACCTCGCCATTTCTGGGACAGTCGAAACGGGCTTTAGCTTCTGTACTGACTCTTCAATCTCAGTCAGGAAACAAGCATAGATAGTAGCACTGTCCAACACGATTTTATTGCAGGTACAAAACTTGTGAAGCTAAAGCAAAGTCCCGCCACCCAAACACACCTTATATACCCAAACCCCCCTCCCCTTGCCCATGCAATGTCCAAGGAGGGTTGCACCATATCCGGGTGAGTTAGCAGTTCCCATAGTCCAGGGGATATGACCTCATAAGGCTCTGAGTCCGCATAATTAGTACAGTGTCCAATGTTCATGTCCAGAGGAGGTTACCTCACTTCCTCCATGACTCAGCAGGCACCTGGAAGTTGCATCACTTCCAGTCTGACACAGCACAGTCTCTCAGAAACTAGAGCAAAGGTCAGCACAGCTCTCATAGAACTGGGACAAAGGTCAATGCCACCTCAGGGCAGGCTGGGGATCTGAACTTCCTCAAAGCTCAGATTTCCCAGCTCTGACACTGTAGAATCCTGGTAAATGTTTGCAGAGGAACCAACATGCTTTGGCTGATAAAGGGAAAGATATTGCAAAACTACAATTCCTATGATTCCATCGCAGGCATGGGCAAACTTTAACCCTCCGGGTGTTTGGATTTCAAGCCCCCAAAATTCCTAACAGCCTATCAGCTGGGAGTTGAAGTCCAAAACACCTGGCAGGCTGAAGTTTATCCATGACTTTTGAGCCGTGGCTGTTAAACTAAAGTCAAACATCTACAGTATAGGTGCAACCAAAGTGAGCCACTTTAACTGCCGGTGCTACACCCAAAGGCAATGGTTCTCAACCTGTGGGTCTCCAGGTGTTTTGTCCTACAAGTTCCAGAAATCCCAGCCAGTTTACCAGCTGTTAGGATTTCTGGGACTTGAAGGCCAAAACATCTGGGGATCCACAAGTTGAGAACCACTGCCCTAAGGAATTCTGGAATTTCTAGTTTCATGAGGCACTGGGGCTCCCTAACGGTGAAGTCTAACTGCCCTTCTTTAAACTGCAAATCCTAGGATTCCACAAGATGGAGCCAGGGCAGTTTAAGTGAGGCAGTAATATTATAATTATGGAGTCTAAAGGGATCCACGGGAAAACAGAGCTTGGAAACATTACTTTTTTCTGGACAATAACTCCACCAAACTACCAGCAGTCACCATGGTTGCAGCTCTCCAAAGTACCAAGCTCTGCCAAGATGCCTTTGCACATACTGTATATTACAGAGCTACTCTGAATTATGAAGAACGGTGGGACACATTCTATCGAATACAGAAGACATTTCACGTTGTTGTCAATTCCCGAAAATTGTAATCCACGTCCAATTTCTGAATACAGTACAACCTGACTTGGAGGAGCCCAAGCTGTTACTGTTTTGTGAGGGTCAGACAGTACAAAGCCTAATGCGAAAATGGCACAGCTGTCTACATTGTATGCCTCTGCCTTGAATTTCTTTGGTGGCCCAAGTGGAGCCTATTACTATCCCAAAGAAAGTGCGGTCAGGCTGACATATGTAGAAGAATGCGATGGGAGAATCTGAGCTGGCTGAGGCCCCATCTAAACTGCTATATAATGCAGTTTGAAATTGCATTTTATGAGTCTACAATGCAGTTTAACTACATTAAACTGGATTATATGGCAGTGTGGATGGTGCCTGAGTGGATGAAGCTACTATTACAGGGTGTAGGGAGAGAGAATGCCATTTTAAAAGACTCTCCTCTATGTGTTATTTCTTTCATAATACCCTGCAAGTGGAAACCAGCATTTCAAGCAGTATGTTTATTTAGCCAGATTGGCTCTGCTGATAACAATGGTTAAACATATATACAAACTTGCTGTCAAAAGTGGAGAAAGAACTTTGTGGTGTATTTAAGATATATTGATTTATTTCAGCACACCTTTTGGGAAGATGCAACCCACTTCTGTAGGAACAAAAAGGTACTTTCCATTTGCAGTCTACAAGAAGTGAAAAATGGGAAGCCTTGGCCCTTGAGTGCTCCAACTGGAGGTCAGCTGTAACCAGCAGTGCTGCAGAATTTGAAGAGGCATGAACGGAGGGCGAAAGGGAGAAACGTGCCAAGAGGAAGGCGTGTCAAGCCAACTCTGATCGGGACCACCTTCCACCTAGAAACCAATATCCTCATTGTGGGAGAATATGCGGGATCGAGAATAGGGCTCCCCAGCCACCTACAGACACATTGCCAAGATAGTACACTTGGAGGACCATCAGCCTCGAGCTATGAGGGATCGCCTAAGTAAGCAAGTAAAGGAAGTACTGTACCATTTATTCAATCTCCTGATAACCATGGTGTTCCAGGGTCAAGTAACACATAGGACCTCACCACACACACACTACAGAATATGCTTTTTGATCACCTCATGAGTCAGACAGCGACAGTGGTGCTCTCCTTCAGAGAGGGGCATGGAGAATTCAGCATCCCACGCCCCTCATCACCCAGATCCATGGGAGGGCAATCACATGGGGGAAAAAAACAGCGTGCGTGGATTCCCCCCACAGATTTAATGGCAACACGGGAGCTCTCCTATGTTGCCCTGCTGGTGGCATGTGCCGGCTCCACCCTCCTTCACCCATGGAGCTGGCATGGCATCATGTGATGGGAGCCAGTCAGCTCTGTGAGTGCTCTGGTCTAAAATCAGCACATGCCACCGATTTTAGCCCAATGTGATGAGGTCATTTGTAAGCAACCCATGGTTTAACAAAAGGAAAATCATACGACTTTGTTTGTTCCCGATTGGATTTACAGTTGCTACTCACCCCAGACGTTTGGATTATACCTATACTACATCTATTTGTCATGGATTGGAGTCGGGACACATACCCGTCCATGTATTGTGTGAGAGTTGAAGCCAAAAAGCAGTGGTTTTTTGGACCTTCCAGATCCTTATCCCTACTAGAAAGGAAAATACCCTGACTCCTAATGTGGCTTTCCACCCATACGGATTTACAATTATTGTGCTTTATAGACACTTCAGCAATTCGTTTCATTACTTCCACGATCCATGGACTCTAAGGGGGACAAACACATATGTATATTATTATGAATGGATGGACTGTGCAACTTGCACGAGAGTAGGGTTGTATTTTGGCTTGTATTTTCATTCTATAACGTGTATGTTCCTTTGAATGATGTATTACTGATTATATCAATTTACAGTATATGAGATACACATGATTTTCATATGATAAATATTTGTCAGACCTACAGAATTAGCATTGCTATATTCCTTTGTGTTTGTAACCACTGTTGTGGTGTTGTGGTATGGGAGTATGATCACACACACACACACAAATTGACTCTGATGTATGCAGAGAACTTAGAGGTGAAGGAAGTTGATTCTCACCTGTTTTACAACAAGTACACATGGCAGATCCTTTGCCTATGAGTACCTACAGGTTTGAAAGGAAACAGACGGTTCATCCTGCGATATTAACCGCAGACACAGGGGACTAGAAATGGCTTACGGGCAGTCCCCAAGTTACTAACATCCGACTTACAAATGACTCATAGTTAAGAATGGGGGCGAGACAACCTCTAGGAAAGCAAATTCACTCCTGAAAGAGTTATCATGGGGGAAAGGGGGGTCTCCACCGAAGCTTTCTCACCAATCCTTGTTTCCACAACAAGCCAAATGTTTCAAAATTCATTTATCACAGGGACAGAAAGTGAGGTGAAATCTTCTGAACAGGGGCACAAACAGCAAAATAAATGTCACAAGGGTGTTAACCCTATGCTATCTAAAGCTTATACATATATATAAGCTGGAGTTACACTTAAAAATATACCTGTTTCGACTTACAAATTCAACTTCTGAAAAAATCTACAGGAGATGTTGACAGGCTGGATTGTGTCCAGAGGAGGGCAACTTAAATGATCAAGGGTCTGCAGGACAAGCCCTATGAGGAACAGCTTAAAGAGCTGGGCATGTTCAGCCTGTAGAAGAAAAGGCTGAAAGGAGACATGATAGCCATGTATAAATGTGTGAGGGGAAGTCATAGGGAAGAGGGAGCAGGCTTGTTTTCTGCTGCCTTGGAGACTAGGATGCAGAACAATGGCTTCAAACCAAAGGAAAGGACATTCCACCTGAACATTATGAAGAACTTTTTAACTGTGAGAGCTGTTCAGCAGTGGAACTCTCTGCCCCGGAGTGTGGTGAAGGCTCTTTCTTTGGAGACTTTTAAACAATGGCTGTAGACAAGCACCTTGGTCTCCCAATGTATGCCATTAGGCCATTTTGCAATGCAGAATTTGACCATGAGAGTTTGTAGGACGAGGTAATCTGGATTTAAATTTGCATAGATCTGAAGCTCACAACCTTCGGCTGGTTTCTTATACAGTAGAGTCTTGCTTATCCGAAATAATCGTGCCGGCAGAATGTTGGATAAGCGAAAATGTTGGATAATAAGGAGGGATTAAGGAAAAGCCTATAAAATGTCAAATTAAGTTATAATTTTTCAAATTAAGCACCAAAACATCATGTTTTACAACAAATTGACAGAAAAAGCAGTTTAATACACGGTAATGTTATGTAGTAATTTCTGTATTTATGAATGTAGCACCAAAACATCACAATGTATTGCAGTGTTTCCCAACCTTTTTTGAGCCGCGGCACACTTTTAACATTAAAAAAATCCGGGAGCACACCACCAACCAAAATGACACAAAATGACACTCTAACACAGTAAAGAATGGCTGGGGGATGGTGGCCTGATGGGAGCAGATGCTGGGAGTGCCAAAGCCAGGGAGGGGGCGGAGCCAGGCTGCACCATGCCCCACCCCCTCCCCAGCTTCAGCTCTCCAACAGCTTCTCCAGCCTTGAGGGGGCAATGCCAACACAGCAGTGACAGAGCCAGCACAATGTTGGCCTGGCACTGTCCCCTCAAGGCTGGAGAAGCTGTTGGAGAGCTGAAGCTGGGGAGGGGGCGGAGCCAGGCCCTGCCCCCTCCCCCCGGCTTCAGTTCTCCCACAGAGGAGAAGCATGAGCGGTGGACGGGCTTCAGTAGGCAGGGCTCCTCCGCGCGGCTTCAGCGAGCGAGGGGTGAGAGTTGTGGCAGGAGCCATGGCGGATTGGAGGCTGGCTGGGGAAACGGCTGAAGGAGGCGGCGCCCCGGCCCCTTCTTCTTTTTCTTCGCCGCCACTCGGCCCTTCCTCCTCCTCTCCCAAGCAGCAGGAGTTCGGCACGAGGAGGGGGGAAGGAAGGGGGGCAGAGAGTTTTTCTCACGGCACACCTGATGATCGCTCACGGCACACTAGTGTGCCATGGCACACTGGTAGAGAAACACTGATGCATTGAAACAGCAATGGATCTGAGCAGGACGCAGACTGCGTTGGATAATACAGAATATTGGATGAGCAAAGGTTGGATAAGTGAAACTCTACAGTACATTCAATCCTATTTCTGGGGTTGTTCCTGGGATGAAAGATGTGTGGCAGGGAGAGAGTCAATGTGCCTTCGTGGGAAGCTTGGATAAAAATAAAGCTGGAATATATTTATAAATAGAACTTAAATCAGAGTAATAATCAGGAAGTAAACAGATTTTTTATATACTTTGATTTAAATGTCAAAACTATAATAACAAATTAACTGGGACTGGGAAATGAAGAAGACAGAATCTAGTTTTGACAGGTGGCATAATGTTGCAAATAACCTTTGCCAGAAAAACAAACAAAAAATCAACGATAGAGGCAGCTTATCATTTTCAATGATTTTCTCAACAAGCTCAATTGGATTTAACAAAACTGCATCTGATTTTTCGCAGCTGCCAAGGCAGAGCCACTTTGAGCATTACCAAGTTCCGTTTGCTTTAATACAAGCTGAGGGCTATTATTTATTTGAGGAATTCATCTAACATAAATTATTTCCACAGAAAGAGAAAAAAAACTAAGACATACTGTGGCTAAGGATCCTTGAAAGCATAAAAACAGACTGTCTCATTTTCTCTATTGGGGCCAGGGCCCTGTTCTGTCACGTCACTGAAGAAATAGAAACCTAAATGTGTGGAATTTGCTCTTTGATTGGAAAATATTGGAAGCAAGGCTGCTAATTTTCCCCTTCATGTCTGGCTGATTCATAACCTGGGCTTCCATGGTTCCTTGCAATCCCTCTAGCCTAGACTACTGTAATGTTTTACACCTACCTGCAGAATGGTTCTGGCCCAGATTACCTGTCCGAATGTATCTCCTGTTACAAATCATCACGAAGCTTAAGATCATCAGAGGAGGCCCTGCTTTCGATCCCATTACTCTCACAAACGCGGTTGGTGGGGACGAGAGACAGGGCCTTCTTGGCAGTGACTCTCCGTCTGTGGGATTCCCTCCCTAAGGACATCAGGTTGGCCACCTCCCTCCTGTCCTTTAGAACAGTGTTTCCCAACCAGTGTGCCATGGCACACTAGTCTGCCGTGAGCAATCATCAGGTGTGCCGTGGGAAATTGTAACCTTCAATACCCTTTCTTCCCCCTCCTGCCGAACACTTTTTCTTCTCCACTCGGGCTCCCTTCTTCCCAGCCTCGCTCTGCTCGCTTTGCCTTGCTTTGCTCAGGGGGGAGTCTGTGCAGTAGCGCCCGCACGGGTCACGTCTTCCTCCCCCCTCCGCTTCTGAACACGCTCACGCTGCCCCCTCGGATCAAAATGGTGGCAGAAGCGGCAGTGTAGAAGAAAAAGTAAGTGTTCGGCAGGAGGGGGAAGAAAGGGCGTGAAGGGGAAGGGGGAGGAAGAGGTCTCTGTCGAAAGCTGGCATGGGCAAACTTGGGCCTTCCAGGTGTTTTGGATTCCAACTCCCACCATTCCTAGCAGCCTCAGGCCCTTTTCCTTCCCCCCCTCAACCATTTAAGCAGGAAAGGGCCTTAGATCGTTAGGAATGGTGGTAATTGAAGTCCAAAGCACCCAGAGGGCCGAAGTTTTCCCATGCCTGTTTTAGGGACCTTAAAGTGGTGACCCTCCTTCCAACATTGTGATTCTGGATAGAAAACAAACAACAACTTAACGTAACATTGAGTCCACAGTGCTCTCTGGGTGTAGGTGAACTACAACTTCCAAGCTCACTGTCAATTCCCAAGCAAACCCTTTCAGTACTTTCTGTTGGTAATGAGAGTTCAATATGCCAAGTTTGGTTCAATTCCATTGTTGCAAGAGTTCAGGATGCTCTTTGATTGTGTGTTAACTATAAATCCCAGAAACTGTAACTCCCAAATGTCAAGGTCTATTTTCCCCAAACTCCATCTGTGTTCACATTTGGGCATATTGAGTATTCATGCCAAGTTTAGTCCTGATCCAACATTGTTTCAGTCCACAGTGCTCTCTGGATATAGGTGAACTACACCTGTAAAACCCAAGGTCAATGCTCACAAACTCTTATAGTATTTTCTCTTGATTATGGGAGTTCTGTGTGGGATGTTTGTGTCTTTCTGCCATTCCTGCCAGGATATCTATGTTGAGTTCATCGAAACAGGTCCATGTTTCACACTGAGTATATAAATACATTTAAAAACATATTAACTATATGTATTACTGTGTTAGAGTGTCATTTTGTGTCATTTTGGTTGGTGGTGTGCCCCAGGATTTTGTAAATATAAAAAATGTGTTGCAGCTCAAAAAAGGTTGAAAAACACTGCTTTAAAAGACAATTGAAGACTTGGCTTTGCGACCAGGTGTTCGACTAGTGGACAGCGGCAATTGGAAAGAAAATTTAGGACATATGCGACATTGGATTTACCCGACTTGGTCTTGGTTTTAATTGGTATGTTATTTATTGTTTAATGAACTTGGTAATGAATCAGTATAATGCGTTTTAATGATTTTTACTGTTTTAACTGTAATTCTTGTTGTCACATGATGCTTATGTGAGGCCGCCCTGAGTCCCCCCTTGGGGGAGAAGGGCGGGGTAGAAATGCATGAAAAAAATAAATAATAAACAAATGGTTTCCCTTGTCGGAAGTCCCACAGAATGGACAAATGCAGTCTCATAGCAGGCAAACACAGTTTCCGCTTGGCAGAGGATTACATGGTATAGAAAGGACTGGTGGGAGGTGGGAGAGACATGAGATACAAGAACAGTCAAAACACAGCTATTCACATTTAATTATTTTTTGAATGATACATTTGATTGCCAAAGATAGGACATCTGTCTTCTGTGGCCCGAAGACAAATTTAGGAACACTCTATCTATCTATAATAGTGGCACAATACTGGGAGAGACAAGTTGAATTGTCACTGTAAAAAAGACGCAGAAACCTGTGGCCTTACATCTTGGACTACAACACCAACAACCCTCATCAACATTGGGGTTCATGGGGCTTGGAGCCCAATAATATTTTACATTCCATAGATTCCCCACTCCTGTTTTAGATATATACTCTAGCATAGTTTTAATACCACGATTTCATTAATATTTTTTGTCATTTTCTCCACAAGACAGAGATCCCTATAACTTTGCTGAGAACAGTTTTGAAATCAGGCTTGTCCAGCCCTCGGTCCATGGGTTGGACAAGGGTTGCAGCCCAATACAAAAATGAAGTATAGGGCAACAGCTCTCTGTCCCACTCTCATCTGTTTTGATTTCTAATCTTCTCAATATTGATTTTGAATCCTATCTACCCATTTACTTAAAATACTATGAGATTTTTTGTAACTCAATTGTGTGGTTCTTGAGCATAATCTATGGTAGATGAGAATGGAACAAGTAAAGTATATTATATTCACAGATATCAGAATACTATCCAAACACACATTATAATTGCGAACAGTTTGGCTAAAAGACTTTCTCAATGTTTTTAAAAGGCGCTATGAATGGGGCTACACATAATTAGATTACAATATGTAAAGACATTTTTTGTTCCTGGGTTATACATGTCATTTTCGAATTGGTTCTATCATAAAAACATGGGGGGAAAGTTTATTCAACTGCAAAAGCCTTGTGTTGTTGAAGGCCTTCTTGGCTGGAATCACTGAGTTGCTGTGAGTTTTCTGGGCTGTATGGCCATCTTCCAGAACTAGTCCCTCCTGGCGTTTCGCCCACATTTATGGCAGGCATCCTCAGGGGTTGTGAGGTCTGTTGGAAGCTAGACAAGTGGGGTTTATATATCTGTGGAATGTCCAGGGTGGGAGAAATAACTTAAATGGGTTCCTCCTTTCTGTTGAAATTGTCCACGTGCTTGTGGATTTCAATGGCTTCTCTGTGTAGTTTTCAAGCAGAGAGGTCAGCCATAGCAGAGCACCTGATGAGCCAGCCTGGACACAGCATATTATTTGAGAACATAGAAATGGTGGACCACTCTAACAACAACCATGTCAGACTACCCAGAGAAGCCATTGAAATCCACAATCGTGTGGACAATTCCAGCAGAAAGGAGGAAACCATGAAAATGAACAAAACCTGCCTACTGAGGATGAACTCGCAAGTCCCTGCTTTCAAACTGATCTGACCACGCAGCAGGGAGTTCCGCAGTTCCAAAGCACCTGGATCAAATGAAGACACAGGGACTGTGGCTCCAGCACCAGCTCTAACAGCAAAGATTCTTTCTTTTTTCTTCTTCTTTTAACTGAACTGAGCAATCCTGTTGCAATGTAACAACCCTTAATAAAAATGTAACCTTCCGCTAACTCCCTCCCTCTCTCTCTCTATAGTGATACACAGTGTCCCTTTACTGACTCAAACACTATCATGAACCTTTTCTTTCCCGAGCCTCAGATCCCTGCTGGCTCACCCGGGATGCTCTTACAGCGTCCTGGGGAGGACAAAACTGTATTCCTCTGAACTGCGGATACAGAAATCAATCGGGGCCTTGCATCAACGGATGGACTCCAAATTGGTGCCATCTTTTTCCTAGACTAATTCTAAGGCTAACTGCTATCTCACTTTTTGCATAATGGACCTGTATCCCGGGAAAATAATTTTTGCTTCCAAAACCTCATGTGGGGACCAGCTGACTTCAATCCATGGCTCCACCCTACAACAACGTTTGTGCTTCCATTTCATATCTATCCAGAAGCCTGTTAATCCCAGGAGAATTCCTTTTTTATGTGCTCCCTTGCCCCATTCCTCACCCTCTATGTGTGTATGTATGTTTATATGAAAATATGAAGGAAAAGCCACTGTTTCATAAAGCCAGCAACTCTCATGGCTCAGGAAGTTTCTCTATGCTTCCTAAGCTAATAATCCCTTAACAAAAGGTTTCACCAAGCCCACTTGCATGGGCAATAGATAAATGTCCCTTATCAAAACCAGGCTTCGGAGGGCAATGCAAGACCACCTGGAATGATAAGGTCTATGGGCAGTTTAATCACTCAACACAAAGGCATCTTCCTATCTGCGAGGAACCGGGAATTTAGCAACAGCTCCTCCCACAGGATGGTAAAACATCATGGCGTCCCCTGGGCAAACATCCTTGTAGACGGCCAATCCTCTCATACCAGAAGGGACTTGCAATTTCTCAAGTCACTCCTGACATGAAAAGAATATTGGTTCGATGCTGGTAGGGGCCGGAGAGATAGCACAGTGGTAGCAACAGCTGTGCTGGCAATCTGAAGATCTGAAGATTGCTGGTTCGAATCCCGGGCTGGTTTGGACAGCTGTGAGCCCTGTCCACTGTTTACCCAACAGTTCAAAAACAGCTCAGCTGTGATTAGATAAAACTGGGAACCGCCAAGCAGGGAAGGATCTTTTCAAAGAAGGACTTACAAATCCTAAATAAGTAAGATCGGCTGTCCGAAGGTGGAATGAGGAAAAAACAGAGGCTCTCTGTCATGAGGATGAAGCAACAGCACCACCTTGTGACATAATGACGCAATCACACCCTGTGACGCACCTGTGATGCAGCCTGAAGAAAAATCCTTCTAAAATTGTACTGTTATATGTTGTATGTAATTGTATGTGGAACCAGCAGGGTCTGTCTGCCGTACGTGTGATGTAATCCGCACTGAGCCACCTTCGGGGTGAGAAGAGCAGAATACAAATAAAGTGTATTATTATTAGTCTTTGCTTCTTCCAGAATGCTGACATTCGTCTGCTTGTCTTTCCAAGAGACTTGCAGGATTTTCCAAAGGCAACATTTTTTTTAAAAAAAATATGATTTTTATTGGTTTTTGAGTATACATCTATCGAAAGCGAAGAGGGGGGTGGGTGGGAAAGGGTTGGGAGGAAGGGGGGTGGAGGGGGATACGAGAGTCAGTGATGGTGGGGAGGGAATAGAAACATACATCACAAACTGACGCCAGAGTTACATAAAAGCCGTTGACTTCCATTTGGGTCGTGGGTGGATTTCACTATTCTTTTCCTTTTCAAGATAGTGATCCTTAGTATATTTGTGATCTGATTTCAGTTCTTTCCTGTCAATCCTTCTATAGTTTCTTGATCAGGTTTTTACTTTGTTTAGCTGTGACTTGATCTTTTGATCTTTTCTATACAGTTCTATTGAACTCCAATCCGTTCTGTTTCTAGGCCGGCCGGTGTTTTTACTCAGAAAGAATGTTAATGTATCCATATCTTTAATGTCCCACAGTTTTTGGAGCCAGTCCTCCTGTTGCGGTATCTTGTTGGATTTCCATATCCTAGCAAAAGCAACTCTTGCTGCCGTGGTAATAAAAGTAAATAGTTTCTCAGAGTTTGTGTTCATGGCCCTATCTTTATCTGAGAGCCCGAGTAGGTAATATTCCGGTTTCATTGGGAATCTTGCTTTCAACATGCATTGTGTCGTCTTGTGGACCTCTCTCCAGTATTTTGTTGTTACTGGGCAGGTCCACCACATGTGGAAAAAGCTGCCCACTTGGGTCTGGCACTTCCAACAGTTAGGGTTTCTATCTTTGTACATCTTCCCGATCTTCTGGGGCGTGATGTGCCAGCGATGGAACATTTTCAGCCAGTTCTCTTTTAGCTCTGTTGAATATGTGTATTTTAATTTTCTGTTCCAAATATGTTGCCATTCGTGTATTTTGATTTGTCGCCCAATATTCCTGGCCCATTGGATCATACAGTTTTTAATTTCTTCCTCCTCTGTGGCCCACTCTAATATCTTACTGTATATCCTTGTGATGTTCTTTTTGTCTGTCTGGATGAGCTTATCCCAGAAGTCTTCTTCTGTATGGAAACCTTCTTCTTTATCTAGGTTGAATCTCTTTCTTAATTGATGGTATTGGAGCCAGGTTATATTTTCTAAGATTTGTTTTAGCTGTTCTTGAGTTTTAAGCTCCATGGTTCCTTCTGATCTTTCCAGCAGACTTTTATAGGTGGGCCATACAGTCCATCCCAAGAGTCTCCGATGTTCTGCCTCCATTGGGGATATCCAGAGAGGTGTCCTAATGTAAAATCTTTTTGCGTATTTGTTCCAGACACGTATGAGGGCCGACCGTACAAAGTGGTTCCCGAAGTTTTTCTCGACCGCTGTTTTCTTGTACCACAAGTAGGCGTGCCAGCCCACTCGTAGGTCAAAGCCCTCAAGTGTTAGCAGATGTTTATTCCTTAACGAGATCCATTCTTTCACCCACATTAGGGCGCACGCCTCAAAATATAGCGTGAAGTCTGGTAGGCCAAATCCGCCTCTAGCTTTCTTATCTACCATGATGTTGTGGTTGATTCTTGGCCTTTTGCCGTTCCAGATAAATTTTGAGATTTCTTTTTTCCAGGTTTGGAACAGACTTTTGTTCCTTATGATGGGGATATTCTGGAAGAGGTACATGAGTTTAGGAAGAACATTCATCTTGATCAGCGCTATTCTTCCTAGAAGAGATAGCTGTAAAAATCTCCAGTTTGCCAGGTCTTTTTGAATGGCTCTCCAGCTCTCTTCATAATTATTTTTCAGCAGTTGGGCATTTTTTGCTGTCAGCCATATTCCCAAATATTTAATTTTCGATTTATAGTGATGCCAGAGATTTTATGAAGGAGTTCTTTCCTTTTTCCTGATATGTTCTTTGTTAATATTACTGATTTTCTTTTATTAATCTTGAGACCTGCTACTCGGCCATATTCCTCGATTTTCCCCATCCATGCACTTATGTTGTTGATCGGGTCCTCTATTATGCAGATTACATCATCTGCATATGCTCGGATTTTATAATTGTGGCTCTCTATTCTCATTCCCTTGATCTCCTTATCTTCCCTTATGGATTTAATTAAAATTTCCAGCGCCATTATATATATTAAGGGGGAAAGGGGGCATCCTTGTCTTGTACCTTTGGTAATTTGGACTTCTTCTGTGAGGGTTCCATTCACCTGGATTTTCGCTTTTTGGTCTTTATATATAGCCCTGATGGCGTTCTTCATTTGATGGCCAATGTCCATTTCCTCTAAGAGTGATTTGAAGAAATTCCAATCGAGGTTATCGAATGCCTTCTCGGCATCAAGTGCTAGCAGTGCCAGCTCCCTCTGAATATTCGTATCATAATATTCTATAGTGTCCAGGATGGTACGTAGATTGTCCTTCGTGCTTCTGTTGGGTAGAAAACCGGCTTGTTCCTCCCCTATCCATGTTGACAAGAATTTTTTAAACCTAGAGGCCAGAATGTTGGAGAATAGTTTATAGTCCACATTCAGTAATGATATCGGTCTGAAGTCATGTGGGCCAGGAGCTTTCGAGTTTCCCTTCTGTATCAAGGTTATTATGGCTTCTGACCATGATGATGGCATATTTCCTCCATTCATCACTGTATTCATCACATTTTTGAGGCGTGGTGTTATTTCTTCCCTTAGTACTTTATAGAAGTCTGCAGACAGTCCATCTGGGCCTGGAGATTTATTGGCGTCCAATTGATTTATAGCCGCTTTTATTTCTGCCTCCGTTATTTCCTTATTTAGTAGTTCTCTATCCTCTTCCGAGATTTTAGGAATTTTTTGTCCCGATAGATACAGTGTGATGTCCTCCTCCGATATTTGATCTTTTGTGTAGAGCTTTTTGAAAAAGTTAAAGATTTTTGTTTGTATTTCTTCCTCTTTTGTAAATTCCTTACCGTCCGATGTTATTTTGGGTATATATTGTTGTTGCTGTTTCTTCTTAATTTTTCTCGAGAGCCATTTCCCTGGCTTGTTCGCATTCTCGAAGTTGTATTGTTTTGCGTATTTGTATTGTTTTGCCATGTTTTCGAGTTCTAGGGAATGTTTCTCTCTTTTGAGACTTGTTAATGTTTTTATTATCTCTTGTTTCTTGGGGAATTTCTTCAAAAGTTTTTCGTTTATATCTATCTTCCTTGTTAGCTCTTTTATCTCTTTGTCTTTTGCTTTTTCTCTGGCGCTATTTTGTGAGATGAAGTTTCCTCTCATTACCGCCTTTAGAGTGTCCCATACGGTCTGTTGTTGGACCTCTCCCGTATCATTGATTTCGAAGAATTCCCTTACTAATTCCTTGTTTTTCTTGATATCCTTTTCAGCTTTTAGTAAGTTCCCATTTAGTCTCCATCTCTTTCCTTTTTGCCTTGAGTTTATTGTAAGTTCTTGTGGGGAGTGATCTGAGATATCTCTAGAGGTTATTTTTAGGTCCTCTATTTTGGGGATGAGAGAATTTGAGGCCCACGCCATATCAATTCGAGACCATATTTTATGGCGGTTGGAAAAGAAAGTGAAGTCTTTTTCTTCCGGGTATAAGTATCTCCATACATCCTGCAGGTCTAGGTCTTCTTTTAATTTGAGGAAGGTCTTCGGTAGTGTGCCATGTTCTTTATTGGGTGTGTTTTTTTGTTCGGATCGCTTGTCCATTTTTGGGTTTAGTACACCGTTGAAGTCTCCAATGACCAGAAGGTTGTCATAATCTACCTTCTGTATGTTTTCTTTTAAAAATTTTATGAAGCTTGTTTTTGCTCCATTCGGTGCATATATATTGCATATTAGTGTTTTTCCGTCCATATTGTTAATTAGGACTCCCACCACCCTACCCTCTGTGTCTTTAAATTTAAGTTCCGAGTTTAAGTCTTCCGCTACGTAGGTAACCACCCCTCTCTTTTTTTGATCACACGAGGAGTAGTACTCCCTCCCCAATCTCTTTTCTCTTAAGTGTGAGACGAATTTATGGTTGATGTGAGTCTCTTGTAACGCTATTACTTGATATCTGCCTTTTTTGATTTTCTGAAAGACTCGTTTTCTTTTATTAGGGCTATTTAGCCCGTTAACATTAAGGGAGTATACTTTCCATTGTTTACCTCCCATCCTCTTGGTTGTCCTCGTCCTTTTCGTCCTCGTCCTTCATATCCCCTTCTGAAGGTGAGTCTTTTTTCTTCATCTACCTCCTCATCTTCTTCATAGATTTCTGGTTTGGCTGTTTCTGCTGTTGCTTCATCCATCTTTTGTTCCTCCTCCACCGGGGAGCGAACCCGGCGTCTTTTATTTTTCTTATGTTTTCTAGGGGTAGAATGGTCCGAGGTTGGGGTAGTGTTCTCTTTTTTTAGTTGTTTATGGAAGTCTCTCGCCTTATCCTCACTGGTGATCCAATATTTTTTTTCTTTATAGGTGGTCATTAGACCCTCTTCTTTCTCCCACCTAAATCTTATGTTCAGTCTTTTCAGTTCTTCTGTTAAGAAGGAGTACTTTTTCCGTCTATTCAGGATGGTTGCCGGAAGTTCTTTTAATATGATAACCTTTCTCCCTTTGTGTATAATGGGTTGTTTATTGGATTTTTGGAGAACCTCATCCCGTGTTGATTTTCTTAAAAAATTCACCATAATGTCTCTTGGTGTTTTGTTTTCCCTTGAGAACTTACTTTGGACTCTGTAGGTCCTATCAATCTCTTGTCCTACCTCTTCCTCTGGTCTTTCCAAAGTTGACGCCAATATTTTTGTAATGATCAATTTTAAGTTCTCTTGTTCGTCCTCCACCAAGTTTCTGAGTCTCAACTGTTTCTCCATATCTTTTAGTTGAATTCGTTCTAGGGTTTTTTCCAGCCTCTCGGTTTTGTTGTTAATCCCTTCCAAGTCCCTTGTCACCTTATCTTGAACCTTTTCCAGTTTTTTGTTTTTTTTTCACCAAGGTCTGCTGTATCCTTAGTAACTTTCCTGAGATCTGCTTTTATTTTATTCATGTCTTCTTTTAGTTCAGTCTTCATCTCGTCCAGTTTATCTTGGGTTTTCTTTTGATCTTGTTTTTGGTTCTCCATCATTTGTCTCAGGTCCCTTTGGGTCTCTAGTTGAGTCTCGTTCAGCTTCTGTATCTCTCTCATTACATCCCTCATATTGAACTCTTCTGTTCCGGCCCCTGAGCCTCTCCTGAAGGCCAGTCTTATATCTTTGAGGTCTTTATCTGTTTTAAGCTTTGAAGTGGCCATTATGTTGGTAGGGGACAGTCTTGTGTGTTAGGCTATGCCCCTCTCGATTGTCCTTTCTTTCTGGTCAAGCTTCTTATTCTGGTCGAGCTTCTTGTCCTTTAGGTATATTTCTTCCCCGTGTATTAACCTTCTCTTTCTAGTTTTCTTATTCACTTGTTGTCTTTAGTCAGCTCTGTTGCGCTGTTAGGAGCATGGAATTCTTCAGGGTTGCGTCAGACCTCCTCCCTGTAGATTTTCTCTGGGTTTCTCCGTGTGTCCCCTATTTCCGTGGTCTGGGTGCTTTAACAACACTGTTCTTCTTCTCTGTCCTGCCTTCTTGCTAGCTTTCTTATGCTTCGTTGTGTGTTGTCTGTTGTCCTTTCCTTTCCCCTTCTATAGTGAACGCTGAGGGTGGTATATAAAGGTATTGTGGTTTATTTTCCCTTTGGCGGCTCTATCTGGCCGCTGGGGGGGGCCACCCTTCCAGCTTCTGATTTCGGAGGCTCTCTTTCTCCCTCTTGCTGGGTCTCGCCGGCCCGTCCCGGAAGTGTGTGGTCTCGCGCCGCTCCTGTCGCGAGCCTCACTTCTGTTCTCAAGTCTCACTATTCGTTTCCGGCAGAGGCCGCCAGGCCGCCAGGCCGTTCAGGAAGGAGAATTCCCTCTTGATGGGGTAAGGACTCCTCTCGGGTCTCTTCTGCCGTGGGGTGGGTTTTCTGGGGGGGGGTGGCTTGTCCGCCTAGTACCCTTTTTGTCTCTGGGCTCTGCAACTTTTGAGCTTTAAAAACTTTAGGCTGGGTCTTCCCGAGCCGCTCTCGCGTCACCTGCCCGCCTCCGTTGTTCTCCCTGTGTCCGCCGTTTATTACCGCCTTCGACCCAAATCTTCCCTTTGGGGGAAACTTACGTTTGTCCACTTTGGCTACCGCCGTTCTTTCTTTCTTTTTGGTGGCGGGGCTGGCAGTGAGTACGCCCGTGAAGGGCGCTTCCCCTCGACCCGTCCGCGTCTCCTCGGCTTTGTTGCCCTCCGACCCCTTTAACCGCCCTCTTGAGGACGACGGTTTGGGGTCCGAGAAAGCCCTGAGGACCCTGCGTTCCCCGGCGTCAATCCACCGGGGGAGGGGAGCTTATGCTCTTACCCGACGGGATATCTGGGGTTGGAAGCGGGACAGCCCGCTTTCCGTGCCTGCCGCCTTCGCCGCTCGCCCGGAAGTCCCCCAAAGGCAACATTGATGGAATCTTTCCAGAGGTTGAGAGTGATGTTTGTAGAAGGTCTATGTTTCACAGGCATATAGTAGCATTGGAAAGACAATGTGATGATTACTGCTGTCTTTTATGAATTTGTTTTAATTCCACAGATAGCTTATTTTAATTTTGACAACAACTTATTGAATGCTTTCATTATATATTAGCAAATGTTTCTCTCTCTTTGTTTTAATTGTTCTGAGCTGCCTAGAGTCCATCTCTAGGGTAAAAGTGAATAAATTGTTACTGTCATAATCTCAGTTCTCCACACTTTTCCTTGTCCTTTACTTGCCCCCCATTCTGACTAGGCCTTTCTCAGCACATATATTTGGAAATGCATAATTAATGGGACAGTATAGGAGTGCAGCACTGGGGTGGGATGGAGACAGATATGCTGTCCTTAAAAAAATGCTGATTGAGCATTGACCAGGAGAGAACACAATCTCATTCTCTCCCCATTCAATCTGTAAAATCTCTATGGGCACACAAAAGACTTTTTTGGAGGAAGGAGAGCTATGTCACTAATAACAAATGGCATCCCAGGAAGTAGTCAACAGGTACTTTTGAGAAGTAAATATACAGTCGTAATGGATACATCAGGATACCCCAAGGCAATTTGCTGCCTGAGTGAAAAGACATAATGGTGCCCATATTCCCATGTCCATCAGTTCTCCCAGTTTGGCAGGAACAGTCCCAATTAATATTTTCCCAACCCACATTTTCACCTGCTTTAACAATTGCCTCCTTTTTATTAACTTTCTCCCCTTGTTCTTCAACTGCTTTTTTTCATGTAAGGAGTGCTTTGAGAAACTGCAAGTCGCTTCTGGTGTGAGAGAATTGGCTGTCTGCAAGGACATTGCCCAGGGGACACCTGGATGTTTTTGATGTTTTACCATCCTTGTGGGAAGTTTCTCTCATGTCCACCCACATGGAAAGCTGGAGCTGACAGAGGGAGCTCATCCACACTCTCCCCGGATTTGAACCTCCAATCTATCGGTCTTCAGGCCTGCCAGCATAAGGGTTTAACCCACTGTGCCACCAAGGGCTCATTCAACTACTGCAAACCAAGGTTAAAGTGCAGACACGTTCTTTCAAACAATAGGGCAACCTTGAGGGAAACAAGCATACTTGGTGCAACAACAGATATGGGAGTTTAAAAAAACTGTTAGCAATCCCTTCACCAAAGGAAATCTGTCAAACAATATGGAGACAGAGTTCCATGTGCAACTAAGATATTTATTTGGTTGTGAAAACAGAGAAACGAGTACAGTCTGCTGGTTCCAATGAAGAGGTCCAACAGGTTGCTTGCTCTTTCCTACCCTGCCTTTGCCCAGTATGCAATTGTCTGATTAATTACTACTCTCCGCAGACTACAGTATTTGCTTACAGGGGCAGGTGTCCCTTGGCAGCCAAGCTTCTAACAGGTGCTTTTGCAAATAACCCCTGGGCTTCCTGGATTAGCCAGTTGCACATTGACTCTCCGCCTGGCAACAGGCAAAGAAAAGGGAGCTGCTAAGGGAAAAATCCCACAAGTCTACTGCGAAAGAAATCGAGAGCTAAGAAAAGAGGACCCTGACATCCCCTGGCTTACTCCTGACGCCAGCATTGGATCACCTGCCTTCTTTCCATCAGGGAAAACAGCAGAACTGGAGAAGTGAAAGAGGATGCATAGCCGGAACTTCCCTAAGCGAGGTATGTGGAAACAAATAAAGTAAGAATGGGGAATGCACACTGGAGCAAACAGTAGCAACAAAGGGTCTTGGAGTCTGCACGAAAAACTTTGGTAGCTCATGGTTACAGTGGGAGGGTAACAGACCCCATTAAAACAGCTGGGATCTGCTGTTTTCATGATGGGGGGAAAAACTTCAAAGAATGGGGTGATCAGTATGATCAGAAAGGATGGAGTAGATAGCCTGGGTTCTTTGAAATGGGGGATTATATAGCTACAGACCTAAAGAGTAGAATGAAAATAAGATGAGTGTACACCAGTGGTTTTTAACCTGTGTGCCGCAGACTACCAGTGTGCTGCGAGGACGAAAATTCTGGTCCGCAAGACTCCTTCCTCTTTATTTTATTTTATTTCTGTGCCTTCGTGCCGCCTGCCACTCCTTCCCTGTCGCTGACCATGGCATATGTTCTGTATCAGAAACTAGAGCTGATGTGGCCTATCCAATACAATTTTCTCAAGCAGCACCCAAACCAAATCTAAAGTTAACCAAAAACAGATTTGTAATGCCTTTGTTACCAATGTTGGAGAGTGATCCCTGGTCAAAGTGGTCTCTGGTCAAGTAGTCCCTGGTCAAGTGGTCCTTGGTCAAAGTGATCCCTGGTGAATGTGGTCCCTGGTCAAAGTGGTCTCTAGTCAAGTAGCCCCTGGTCAAGTGGTCCCTGGTCAAGTGGTACTTGGTCAAAGTGGTCTCTAGTCAAGTAGCCCCTGGTCAAGTGGTCCCTGGTCAAGTGGTCCTTGGTCAAAGTGATCCTGGTCAATGTGGTCCCTGGTCAAAGTTGTCTCTAGTCAAGTAGCCCCTGGTCAAGTGGTCCCTGGTCAATGTGGTCCCTGGTCAAAGTCGTCTCTAGTCAAGTGGTCCCTGGTCAAAGTGGTCTCTAGTCAAGTAGCCCCTGGTCAAGTGGTCCCTGGTCAAGTGGTCCTTGGTCAAAGTGATCCCTGGTCAATGTGGTCCCTGGTCAAAGTGGTCTCTAGTCAAGTGGTCCCTGGTCAAAGTGGTCCCTGGTCAAGTGGTCCCTGGTCAAAGTGATCCCTGGTCAATGTGGTCCCTGGTCAAAGTGGTCAGTCAAGTGGTCCCTGGTCAAAGTGGTCTCTAGTCAAGTAGCCCCTGGTCAAGTGGTCCCTGGTCAAGTGGTACTTGGTCAAAGTGATCCCTGGTCAATGTGGTCCCTGGTCAAGTGGTCCTTGGTCAAGTGGTCCTTGGTCAAAGTGGTCCCTGGTCAAAGTGGTCCCTGGTCAAGTGGTCCCTGGTCAAGTGGTCCTTGGTCAAGTGGTCCTTGGTCAAAGTGGTCCCTGGTCAATGTGGTCCCTGGTCAAAGTGGTCCTTGGTCAAAGTGGTCTCTAGTCAAGTAGTCCCTGGTTAACTGGTCCTTGGTCAAAGTGGTGCCCGGTCAAGTGGGCCCTGGTCAAAAAAAATATTGGGAACCACTGGTGTACATCAAGGAAGTAGAAGTGGTATGTAAAAGAAAGAGAAGGCTTGTTAATATGTGTGTAAAGGAGAAAACATGTGGCAGTGACCTTAGTAACCATGAAAGACACTGTGGTAACTGCTATTTCTATCTGAGCACCCTAAGGCATCATAGAATCCCCCTCAATAAAGAAAGAAAGAAAGAAAGAAAGAAAGAGGAAATAACTTCTGTGCGTCTAATAGACAGACAGAAATTCAAGGAAGAAGCAGGCAGATTCCTCCAGGGTAATATGTATGGTTGCCAGAGTGAAAACCGGAAAGGTGTCCTATACTTGCAATTGTTGTTCAGAAAAAAATAATTTCACATTATCTGAGTGTGGACTTAGATAACCCAATTCAAAGCAGATATTGTGGGCTTTCCTGCCTTGATATTCTGGGATATAGGGTTTGTGTGGAAGGGCCCTAGATGATGACCTTATCCACAGTCTTGCCTGAATGAGACTGAAAGAGGGTGGCTGGAGAGGACAGAGATGGATTCTATCAATGAGGTGAAATTGTTAGGTAGCAAGTGATGTGTCTTAGGCCCCTTCCACACAGATGTATAAAATCCAAATTGAACTGGATTATACGGCAGTGTGGACTCAGATAACCAGTTCAAAGCAGATATTGTCTTGATATTCTATGGCTGTGTGGAAGGGCCCTAACTGAAGCTTCAGAGGTAGAAGTGGGTTCACACATGAAGATTCCTCATGCCCTCCAACTTTCCTAATTTGGCAGAGATGCATGGGATCAATCCCCCGAAATACTACTTCTTTACAACTTTAAAAAAAATCCACTCCTTTCTCCTTTCCCCCCTTTGTTCCCAGCTTACTTCAATCACTGTAAACGGAGTTCAAAGTGTACAAGTAGATTGCAGTTAACTACTAAAGCAATGGGGAGTGGAGGGGAAGAATTTTGCTCTTCCCAGTAGGCCCAGGGAAGTAAATTTCTGAAATCTTTCCAAGTTTATGTCCTCTTTCCTCATTGATAACTTTTCCCATCTTGACTACACTCTGATGTCACTTGTGTCTAGGTTTGGGGGAAACATTTTATATGCTCTCTATCTCTCATTTATTCACTTATTTAATGCCAATAAATAAGTAGTTTTTGGAATGACTCCAGAACCTCAATCAAGCCTTGGCCCTGAAAAAGTGTGGTTAGAAGGAGAATGGGATTACTTTTTTAAAAAAGGGTAGGTAAAAATTAGATAGGGATCTGTTGATATATTTCTGAAAACATTGCAATAGCTCAGCAACTATATTTCACTCTCTTTTTCCGGTTGCTTAAACAAGAAAAAGGGAGGCGAGACAAGGGAACCTATTGACATTACACCAGTGTTTCCCAACCAGTGTGCCATGGCACACTAGTGTGCCGTAGGCTATCATCAGGTGTGCCGTGGGAAATTGGCACTCTTCCCCCCTCCTAGCAGCCCCCTCACAGGTTTCCAAGAAACAAATTGAGCCCCTCCACTTGGAAAGGCTGAGAGAAGACATGATAGCCATGTATAAATATGTGAGAGGAAGTCATATATATGTTGTGTTCATCGAAACAGGCCCAGGTTTCACACTGAGTGTATAAATACATTTAAAAACATATTAACTATATGTATTACTGTGGTAGAGTGTCATTTTGTGTCATTTTGGTTGGTGGTGTGCCCCAGGATTTTGTAAATGTAAAAAATGTGCCGCGGCTCAAAAAAAGGTTGAAAAACACTGCATTACACAATTAACGTGCTATTAATCCACTTTAAGTGCCAAAGTTCCATCCTACAGAATCCTGGGATATGTAGTTTGCTGAGGTACTATGGTTCTATGAAACGGAATTCTAAATATCCCTCCCTGCTCTGCAAATTCCAGGGTTCCCTGGGATGTTGCCATGGCAGTTAGAATGGAATGCAGCACTATAATTATTAATGTGTAGTGTGAATGGGCCCTAGGAGTGGGTGTTTATATGGAAAAGCTAAGGTCAAGAGCTTAAAAGTATCTTCCAGTGAGCATGTGCTAAAAAGGCCCTTTACCTTTCTTTAATAATACGTGTACATCTGCCCCGACACAGCATTATGTAAACATCTACTTTTTTGAAAACCCACAAGTCAGGCCATGCCTTGATTGTTCTAATGTTGGTTTTGAAAGAAAACCTATCCTGGTTCCAAATCTTTGATTAATTGTGAAATGTAAGAGTTGTGATAACTGAATGCCACGTGGTTCTTTTGCACATTTATTTATTTTATTTATTTTTTTATACTTCAAACTTCTAGACTGCCACTCCCCGAGGGCTCGGAGCGGTTTATAGAGTTGAAGAAAAAACATAGTATAAGCAAGAGTAACATACACACATAATACAATACAGTTTAACAACACAATAAATTACCAATTAACCAAAGTGATGCGGAACCGCAGCACTATGCCCTTCCCAAATTGACTCCAACGGGTCTTCCACCATAGGATCTGAGGGAGGGATTCGTCATAGCCAGGAAGGGATTTCTCTCCCTAGCATTCGTGGCAACAAGGTATTTTGCTTTAATTTTGGGGTTATGGGAGCCTGATCTGGCCCAGCTCCCAAAACCCAACCTCCAGAAGGTCCTGGACTTGTATTTCTTATAATAGTTCCTCTCCAGTACACCACCAGGACTAGTCCTAGGTCTGTCCTTGTTTCCGACGCTCACCCCAGAGTTAATGGGAACATCAGTCACTCGAGTATTTATTGGCTCCGGACTCTCCACCGACGGAGAGAGTCAGGTGTTTCTTCAATTTCCTCTTCCAGCTTCTATTCCGGCGCCTGTGTACTTGTCCTTTCTGGTCTAGGTCCAAGGAGGAGGAGGAAGACCGCCTCCCCTCAACTTCTCTTGTATTTTACTCTTTTAACTGTGTTCTTAATTGTTCGATGTTTTAACCCTTTGGTGCTGTGCCAAGGCCATCCGCTATTTTGCTCAGCCCCTCGAGTTCCTGACTCACTGCCATCAGGAAGCCACGATGTCGGGGACGGGGCCTCTGGGCACAAGCCAGGATCTCCCTAACGTCCAGTGGTACCTGCTCTTTCCAGGGGCACTCCGTCGGTACAAGGTGGCTGGGGTGGTCGGCGCTTGTCCCCACCGTCCATGGGCATCCAGTCACTGCATTGGGGCTCCGATCAGGGTTGGGCGCAGCAGAGGGGCAGCATGCCTCACATGGACCCGCCGCTGTGGCTGAGAGTCAGGATCCAACCATGGGCTCACCACCGCCCTTCCATAAGACATACTGTTAATTCAGACTGAGGTGGAAATGGGAAGTGAAGGATTAACAAAGAAAGCTCTGGGGAAAAGGGCAGAAAATCTTATAGGAGGATAATGAGCTTTATTAGTTAATAAATAAATAAATAATAATAATAATCCCATCAGTCAGTGCCCACTGGTGATAGATTCTGTACATTTCACACATTAGAGACTCATCCTAGTTTTACTTTAAAGTTTTGCTGCGATGGAGAGATCTGAACTCAAAAGCCAGCACAGTATTTTGCGAGCTCTCACTGGTCCTAATTTGAGGCCCCTTCCAAACAGCTGAATAAAATCCCACATTATCTGCTTTGAATTGGAATATATGGCAGTGTGGACTCAGATAACTCAGTTCAAACCAGATATGGTGGGATTTTCTGCCTTGATATTCTGGCTTATATGGCTGTGTGGAAGGGCTCTGAGACTCTTTATCAGAATAATAGCATAATAATAATAATAATAATAATATAAAACTCATTATCTTCGTACAGGACTTTCTCCCCTTCCCCCCCAATCCTTTGCTTTTTCATCCTCCTGCTCTGCCAACCCAAGTGAGTCCCTGCACCTCAAAGTCCTTCTACTTCCTGATTTTTGTTCAGCCTTCTAGCCGGCAACCATAAAGGTGGAGTAGTAAACAAATTAGCTGGGTGTGTCATCTTATCAGCAGTTACCTGGGGAGGCAGATAGCCTACCTGGCATGCTGGGGTTGGAGAACTGAACAGGAGTGGCTGTTTCTCAAGGAAGTTGCACAGTTAAGCAGTCCATATCACAATCTTGTAAAAACCTATTTTTTTTATAAACTCTCATTCACTTCATCACACTAGAGGAAAAATCCACTTAACTTTTTAAAAAATCCGGATTTTAAGTTAATTTTTTCTCTAGTGTGATGTGGCATGACTCAAATCCACTTCAATGAATGAACAATAATCCCTAACCTTGACAAAACCCGGCATAAAATGCCCCTGGACACACTTTAGCTCACCCTCTAGTGCAGGAGTAGGGAACCTATGGCTCGGGAGCCAGACGTGGCTCTTTTCATGATTGCATCTGGCTCTCCAGAGCAGTCTGGGCCTCGGTTTCCCAGCATGCAGCAGGGAGGAATGACGCAAATGCACTGCGACTGCCGCTTCCGCACCACCATCGCTGCTTCTTCCTCATCCCTCATCCCCGCTGTCCTCCCCACGGGCCTCTACGTTCATTCTTTCCTTCTTTTCCTCCTCTCCCACCATTCCCCTCTCCTCCTTCCTTCCTTCCTCTCCTTCCATTCCTTTCCCTTCCTCTCCTTCCTTTTTTCCTCCATTCTCCCTCCCTCTTCTTCCTTCCTTTTCTTTCTTTTCCCCCAAGTCTTCATTCTTCTCCTTCCTTCCTTCCTCCCCCTTCTTTCTTTCTTTTTTCCTCTCCACCCCCTTTCCTTTCTTTTCCCCACCCTTTCCTTTCCTTCCCTTTCCTTCTTTCCTTCCCTTCCCTTGTCTCTCTCCTACTTTTCTTTTCTTCCTTTTCCTCCATTCTTCCCTTTCTTACTCCCCTCTCCCTCCTCCTCTGCCTGTCTGTCTTTTTTCTTTCCCCCTACCTTCCATCTTCTCTTCCTTCCCAGAGTCCTGAGCATGCCTTTTGCAGAGCCAGGTCTGAAGTGTCCTGTCATTCTGCCTTCCTTTTCTCATTTATGTACGCATATACTCACATTTAGTTGAATTCAGTCTTAAAATATATTATATTATATGGCTCTCACTGAAATAAATTTCCAAATATTTTACTTTCATGGCTCTCTGAGTCAAAAAGGTTCCTGACTGCTGCTCTAGTGCAATTAAACTCCATTGTTTCGTCCCACTTGAACCTCCTTCTAGAACACCACATTACTTATCTCACCTAGAGTTTTTAAACATTTTAATCTTTGCATCCGGCCCTGCCCATCGCGATCGATGATTGTGATTTTATATTATACTGTGTGCCCATTTTGTTTTTTAAAATTATTATTTTCATTATACTTTATTGATGTATTATTTTATGTTGTATATTTGCTTTGTTGTGATTGTTGGGCTTGGCCTTGTCTAAGCCACCCCGAGTCCCTTTGGGGTGGCAGGGCATAAATAAATTATTATTATTATTATTATTATTATTAGAGAAAAAATTTCAACCGTTTCTCTTTCCCTGTGCACTTTAGGAGCTGTGACAAGAAACAAAAGTAAATGCTTCTGCAACCAATGGATGCATTTCTAGTTGTGAAAGCTGGTCCAGATGCCTCCTTGCTGAAATGATCCTTCCTCAAAGAAGCTTCTCCTCCAATTGATCTGGAAGAGGTTGGAGGGAGCAGTCATCCAAGCGGGGATGTGTTCATTTCTGAAGTTACTTCATATTCGAACTACAAGGCTGATTGGAAAAAGACAGAGATTTCTACCAGGTGTTTAAGAGCTGATTAAGAAGAGTGGACAATCTCTAAATGCTACTTGGATAAAAGCGGGAAAGATTCTCGAAGGCAGATTTCTCAACAGAAGGAAAGCTCTGCAGATTTTAATAGACTAAGAACAAAAAAAGGCTCTGCTGTCATTGGCTGAGAATTACGGGAATTTACAACTGTGCAATGACCTGTTTTCTGTGCTAGCGGAAAGCTGGCATGCCGTTCACTTTAGTGGAAAGCTTCTCATTGTTCATTCAGTGAAAGAAACTAAAATAAACTCAGAACACTTCCCAATTGTTTCTTCACTGAACATATGAAATATTTCATGTTTTAGCTGGTCAAGAATGCTGATCATTTAGATCTCTTAACCGATACAGCCAACGAATATCCTTTCTCAAAACTAACAACTGGGACGAGAAAATCTTGCTTCTCTTTGATATATTTGTACTTGTGATGTTCATATCTTGGAATATGCTCGGCATTCGAAGAATAGAGACTGGACACCTAGATCTACTACTGGGAAAACCATTTTGGGTTTCTGGATCTATTTGATATTTCTTTATATATATAAACCATTATTGGACACTGAAAATACAGAGGTATACGTAGACTGGCAAAATACATCAAAGAAGGAACTCCTATTCTCATGATATGTCTCTATATGGAAAAATCAAGATAATATTATGTTGCTTCCCGCACTGTTTTATGGAGCCAACACGAGAAATGGGAGGATTTCTGCTTCTGGATACTCTCTTCTAACCACCACCCCAGAAAACTGGATTATCTTATGTTCACAGCTGTAGATCTTTTCATCCATGGAAGTATTGAAAGAGTGTTCTTTTCCATCCTTTTGATTTCCTTTAGTCTCTGCCCAATAAGTGCTCAGTGAAAGACAAGTGAGGAGCTCTCCTGCTCATCCATCTCATGTGAAACTGGACAAGTTAGGTCTAAAAGAAGTAAGAGAACCCAAGTAAGAGATCTGTGTGATCCTCTCACTCAGACTTTGGATTTCAGATGAACGATTCCATTATTATCCCCATTGGTGTAGACGCAGACAAGCCACAGGTAGAGGAGTTGGCTTTCAAACCTAAATTTAAAAGGTGCTCCAACAAAGTTAATGCTTTGATTTAAATAAGGGGTTGAGAGGATATTAGAGTGACAGGCAATTCGTCCACCTGCTCCAGAACTTCTGTATTTCTAAAAAGCCTGTATTTATTTGAGGTGTTTGTTTCATAACTTGGGGGCTCTTGCTCCCTCCATATTTTAAGAGTCTGTATGCCAGAAGCAAGTGTTAAGAGACAAGGGTAACATAGCCAGATTCCTTTGGGCATAGACTTCACACATAGGATTAAATGTGATGGATTAAGGGTGACACCAGAGTGTGAAGTATGGAATGACCTATTTAAAAAGCTGAAATTTAGGATCTTAAGGGGGCTGCAGAATGCGGGGCTGCCTGTAATGATTCCTGCATTCCTGTGAAGAGAGACTTCTGAAGTGCAAAGACGAGAGCCATATATTGAGATGCCTTGTCAACATTAGGCAATTCAGAAAGAGTGGGGAGGCTGTGTACTGTGTGCCATCCCTGTGCTCGGGATTGCAGTGTTCCATAAGGTTGCTCCGATGTGACATAAGACACTTGGGGAAAGGATCTAAAAGGTGCTTGCGTCAATAAGGAGAAGGCTAAACTGTAGCACATCCCTTGTGGTATCTTTGAACTGAACCCCTGTGGCTTTTCCCAGGCAAACATTCTGATCTGCAGCAAGTGAAGTGACTACTAGACGTAACTCCGTGCACTGAGTAAGATATAGGCCCTGATAATTCATCCACTTGCTTTTTCCCCCTCTGGCTAGTTGGCATTCCTAATTGCTTCTTGGAATTAAGGTGGTAGGCTGGGAAAAGGATATAGGCTAATTCATGCAAACAGATGCCAGCGGTGTTTCCCTTCTTAGGCGTTACAAGGAAGACTCTTGGGATAAAAGAATCTACATTAATGAAAATCTTTACTTTTGAGATGTAAGATCTCAGTAGGGTGCAGGCAACAGTTTCTTGGCTTTCCATTTCCTGGAGGAGGATTTGTTTACAGGGACAATATAGGATTTCATGCCTTTCCACCAAAGGCCATGGCTGGTTCTCAGGTCCGTTGCCTGGAAAGCGAGGAGCCATATCTGAAAATAACAGAATCGAACCCTGAATTTTATTACTGCGAGGGTCAGCGACTGGCTCTTGAAGCCTTGCTCTCTGAAGGGGAGGAGGCCTTTAAGAAGAGCCTCATCCAGGAAAAGTTGCGCCCTTTTCTGTCGGATGCAGAACTCCAGGAGTTCAAAGCAGATGTGAAAGTAGAAGACTGGGAAACATCTGGACTAGTAGAACTGGGAAAATTGAACCATGGCGGGGATGTGTCCAGTGTCACTTACTGGCCAGGACGATCAGATGAGCCCACTCCAGAGCTGGAACTGGGGTGGCCAAGCAACAATGTTTGGAAAGGGATTACACGGGCAGAGGTCTACACACATCCACCGGGAGAAGGAGCACCACACATCAAGGAGCTGGTCCGCAGGAGTATCCAACAGGCTGATAAGGTACTATTGAAAGGATTATTTGGGCCATCTTTCTAGCCCTCATTATGAATTTGGAGAAAAGTGTTAAACTATTTGGACTAGTGGTGTCCAACCTGTAGCCCACTATGTGTTTGGGACTCCTCCAGAAGCCTTGGCTTGCTTGTCCAATGGACAGGAATTCTGGGAGCTAAAGTCCAAAATACCTGGAGGACCAAAGGTTGGACACCACTAATGTAGACTTAATTTAGGAAATTACCTTCTTCAACATGGTGCAGGCCAGGTATGCTGAATGTCAACAGCACAACACCCAACGCCTTCTGTCCTTGCATACCCACCTGTCTGGGGTTTATGGTCATTGTAGTTCAACACAATTAGAGGGAGCCATACTGGGGAAAGCTCATTCCCTTGAATTGTGGAAGTCTTGTGTTGCACAATAGGGAACATAACAAAACAGTTGTATGGGCATAAAAAGATAGTTGCACATACAGGCAGTCCCCGAGTTACAAGATAGGTTCTGTGGCATTGTTCTGAAGCTGAACTTGTAAGTCTGAACAGATAATTTATTTAAGTGTGAATGTGATCATTAGATTTTGAGAAATTTGGCTTGTTGGAAACAAGGGTTGATGAGAAAGCTTCAGGGGAGGCACCTTTTTGCCATGATAACTTTTTCAGGAGTGAATTTCCCTTCCGAGGGGTAGATTTCTCTCACTTCCTGTTGTCTCACCTCGCTCTTAACTCTTGAGTAATTTGTAAGTTGGATGCTTATAACTTGGGGACTGCCTGTATAGAAGTGATACCTACTGCATTATAGGAAAACTCTCCTTTTTCAAGGGAAATAGAATACGTCTTGTCAAAACTTACAACTTCTCTCTTCCAAGTCATCTAAACCAGTGTTTCCCAACCGCTGTGACGTGGCACAGTAGTGTGCCGTGACGGACCTCCTGCTGTGCCGCGAGAAAAACTCTCTGCCCCCCTTCCTTCCCCCCTCCTCCTGCCGAACTCCTGCTGCTTGGGGAAGGAGGAGGAAGGGCTGGGCTGCGGCGAAGAAAAAGAAGGAGGGGCCGGGGCGCCGCCTCCTTCGGCTGTTTAGCCAGCCTCCAATCCGCCATGACTCCCACCCCTCGCTCGCTGAAGCCGCGTGGAGGAGCCCCGCCCACTGAAGCCCGTCCACCACTCATGCTCCTCCTGCTCCTCTTCCTCCTCCGCGCGGCTTCAGCAAGCGAGGGGCGGGAGTCATGGCAGAGAGCGGGGACGGGGGCCATGACTCCCGCCCTTCGCTCGCACTGTCCCCCTCAAGACTGGAGAAGCTGTGGGAGAGCTGAAGCAGGAGGAGGGGGCGGGGCATGGTGCAACCTGGCTCCGCCCCCTCCCCGGCTTCAGCTCTCCCACAGCTTCTCCAGTCTTGAGGGGACAGTGCCAAGCCAGCATTGTGCTGGCTGTGCCACCACTGGCTTGGCACTGCCCCCTCAAGGCTGGAGAAGCTGTGGGAGAGCTGAAGCCAGGGGGAGGGGCATGGCGCAGACTGGCTCCTCCCCCTTTCCCGGCTTTGGCACTCCCAGCAGCTGCTCCCAGCAGGCCACCATCCCCCCAGCCGTTCTTTGCTGTGTTAGAGTGTCATTTTGTGTCATTTTGGTTGGTGGTGTGCCCCTGGATTTTTTTAATGTTAAAAGTGTACCGCGGCTCAAAAAAGGTTGGGAAACACTGATCTAAACAGCCTTGAGCTGTAGGAGAAATGCTGTCTCTGGTAGTTTCGTTTGTCCAAGACATATTGAGGACCTGTTCAACTACAGTAACTGCCTTTTGGGGTTTGTGTGGGTTTCTCATTTGTCAAATGGAGGAAAACTGAGAACACTTCTGTCCAGATCAATTACCTAAGTAGGCAGTGGATTGGAGATTTATGATACTTCCCTAAGTACTTCCTGAAGTAACATAATGAATTTTAGCATTTAGGACAGAGTGCCGTAGCAAGCATACAGGATGTCATAAACGTGCAGCATTATCAGTACTTTCTCAAATCCAGATTTCATACTGCTGCTTTGCAGGCAACTCACCCGCCCTCTGCCCACAGGGAGGGATGCTCAAGGATTTAGTTCTGATGGCATTTCAAAGCAAACCGCCCTGATTTTCTCCTCCCAAATTAATGTGCAGATCAAAAACTGTGATCCTTCAGATATAGCACCTCTTCAAATGTTGCAGTACAGTTCTCAGCTCAAAAAAGTATCAAAAGGAATATTAAAATACAGATTTCTAATCAAATACATTTACAGGTGCCTAATTTCAAAGATAATATTTTGTGCAAAAATACTTCAAAAATACTTATCTTAATATGATTTTTTTGCTATTTTTAAAATACGTTTTAAAAAGTTAATAAAGGAATGGAATAGATCACATCTAGGAATATACAGATATGAAACCAACTTGGGACTGGAAGCAGACAAATTTCTTCCTTCACTACCACACACACATCATTTCTCTGTCCCTCTTCCTACACCACAATTTCAGTGCCATTCCTGGTACAAATTTGGCTGCCAATGAAGCTGAACTATTTTAATCTATCGATCGGTTCAAATGATAAGGAAGGAGATTCTCCCTAAACCAGTGTTTCTCAACCTGGGGATCGGACCTCTGGGGGGGGGGGAGAGAATCGCGAGGGGATTATAGAGGGGTCGGCAAAGGCCAACAGAAAACACATAGGAACCCTTTTGGTAGATAAGCCTGAAGATCTCTCTGCCTGTCCTTTTGTTCCTTTTTGGGGTTGGTGAATACAACTCCCAGAATTCAAAAACAGGGCCCCCCAACCCCACCAGTATTCAACATTGGCCATGTCAGTAGTGTGTCAGGTTTGGTGTAGATCCATTGTGGGCTGAGTTCAAAGTGCATTTTGATTGCAGGTGAACTATAAATCCCAACAAGTACAACTCCTAAATGTCAATATCTATTTTCCCAGGATAAAAGGGGAACTTTAAACTAGCAGAAAGCAAACTCTGATCCGGGAAGACGGGATGGTTAGGCTTTCTACATACAAGCTACCTTGAACCTCTACAAAAAGGATGCTTGACTCAAAGTAAGGGGCTAAAAAGGATTTATTGGTACAATCAGAGAGAAGATACTGATGGCTTAAAAGCTTGGGTTGGTTGCAATGTCCAAAAAGGGGAGTCTGCCACGATGCTACAAGTAGGTGTCCTGTTGTCTCCTGGAGTGCAGGCTCGCTGGGTCCTGTAGCACACCCCAGAATCTCAGTCTCTGTTGAAGACGGATCTTCCTGTTACTGGGAATCCTGCTCGGAGACGTAGGTAAACCTAGCAGTAAGAAACAGTTGCCTTTGCAGCCACTTGCTCTTAGACTTGCTCTTGTTCCTGGTGTTGCTGGAAGAGAGAGAGAGGCGGGGCCAAAGGACCCCCTTATATAACTCCAGAAAGAGGGGTGGGTTTGGAGGCAGGCCACCAGGTAAAACCTTTGAAGTAGCTGACCCTAAGGGATCATATGACAAGGCAAAAGGTCACATGACCCCAGACCGCATGGTCAGCTCAGAGAAACAAAGAGAACAAAGAACTAATACAGGTAAATGGAAAATCCCCAAACACAGATAAACACAGCCCTGTAGGGGTGTCACATACACCATTGTTCACATTTGGGCATATTGAGTATTTGTGCCAAGTTTGGTCCAGATCCATCATTGTTGAGTCCACAGTGCTCTCTGGATGTAGGTGAACTACATCTCCAAAACTCAAGGTCAATGCCCACCAAACTCTTCCCGTATTTTTGGTCATGGGAGTTCTGTGTCCCAAGTTTGGTTCAATTCTATCGTTAGCGGAGTCCAGAATGCTCTTTGATTGTAGGTTAATTATAAATCCCAGCAACTAAACTCCCAAATGACAAAATCAATCCCCCTCAACCCCACCAGTATTCAAATTTGGGCATATCAGGTACTTGTGCCAAATTTGGTCCAGTGAATGAAAATACATCCTGCATATCAGATATTTACATTACGATTCATAACAGTAGCAAAATTACAGTTATGAATTAGAAACAAAAATAATGTAATTGGTTGAGGGCCAACACAACATGAGCAAATGTATTAAGGGGTCCCGGCATTAGGAAGGTTGAGAATCACTGTCCTAAACATTAGGAAGAACTTCCTGACTGTAAGAGCTATTCAACAGCAGAACTCACCACCTTGGAATGTGATGGAGGCTTCTCCTTTGGCTGGATGGACATCTGTCAGGGGTACTTTGATTGTGCTTTTCCTGTATTGCAGGGTGTTGGATTGGATGGTCTCTTCCAACTCTATATTCTATGATTCTGTTGATTAAATCTATATCACTTTAAATTTGTAACTCAGAATATCAACGTTTTCTTAGTGCATCTATCGCACAGCAGACATTGTTTTAGAAAAAGTAATTTTCTCTGCATAAGTAAAGAAGAAATACCTTTCTTAAGATAAGGTTTGAAGCATCTTAATATGTTTTGAAGAATATTCACATTTGATAAGTAATTTTACTGGCTGTTAGGAACTGTGGGAGCTGAAGTCCAAAACACTTGGAGGGCCGAAGTCTGCCCATGCCTGGGTTATTCCATGTTTTTATGAACATTGAACAAGGAGGTGTATAACAATGGATATATAATGGCTAATTTCATTAACATATATAATTAATATATAATTAATATACCTATAATATATTAATGGCAGCCAGATAGTGCCGAGGAAACAGCCACTGATTGTGTTCAGCTGGCACAACTACCAACCAGTCATACCATTGTCTTAATGGTAGCTCTCACCCTCTCAGACCCTTATATAATTTAGTTTTAATTTCTTACATTCCACCAACAGGATTTCAGCCTTAATTTGGTTTAAAACCTTTTTTTGGCTCAACAACATAATGGATACAACTTCAGTAAAGATGTTTGCATAAACCTGATTTGCATATTTTGCCAGGCTGAATTTGCCATGCTTCGTTGTTGATTTAGGAAAATGTAATGTTGTCCATTATTATTCTCAGATTTTTGCCTATGTACATAGACAATAAATCTAACTGTGTACTGTTTTCCAGGTTATTGCTGTAGTCATGGATGTCTTCTCTGATCCTGATATCCTCTTGGACCTATATGACGCGGCAGTCAGGCGCCGGGTCCCTGTCTACATTATTCTCAGCAGAAAGCATCTTCTCTCTTTCCTCGTCATGGCTGAAAAAACCTGCCTTAATGTCCGTCACACAGAGGTGATTTGGAGGGACTTATACTTTTCTTTAAAAATCTGTATGTACACAAAGGAAGTGTGCTTGAAACAAAAAAAATATTGGAAAATTTGCGAGTTTTTGTACACAGATAGGTTTAAATGTTGACTTCAGCACTAGGAGGTCAGGATTCGAATCCCTGCTCAGCTATGGAAACCCAGGAGGTGATCTTGGGCATGTCCCAATCTTTTATTCTAACAGGAAGGCAAAGGCAGACTATCTCTGAGCAAATCTTGCCAAGGAAACCTCATGATCGCAAGTTAGAAATGGCTTGAAGACACACAACAACAAAAAGTGTGAGAATAGGACAGAGGAGAACCAGGTTCACATCTCCATTAAGCTGTAGAGCTCACTGATATAACCTTGGACTAGTCACAGCTTATTAGATCTAACTCACCTTCTAGAGTGGTCACGAGAATAAAATAGAAGCATGTTAGCCAGATCATGAGACAGCATGAGTCATTAGAAAAGATTGTCCTACTTGGATAAGCCGGAGGCAGTAAGAAAAGAGAGCGACCACATTACAGGTGGATAGACTCCATCAAGGAAGTCACGACTTCCCTGAGTCAAGCAGGGCATGACAGCGTGTCTTAGTAATCTCATTTATAAGGACTTCATACGCCGAAACCGACTTGATGGCAATTATCAAAATGGGGGAAAGTATGGATAAAAATGGAATGCATAAAGGCTACCTGCGTGAGGGTTTTATGTTTTATATTTACTATGGTGGTGCTTTAAACAAATCCTGGTCCCAGCGAATAGAAAAGATTTAAGATAAAAATGTTTTCCACACTAAAACTGATATAAGCGCTCTACTTTTTTTACGCCACATGCTAGAAATTTCTTTTTGGTCATTTCGCTCTCTTGGGATATATTGGAATTTGGTTTGGGACAGTAACATATCCATCAAAAACATCTGGACGCATGACAAAATAATAATAATGATAATGAGAAACAACTAGAAAAGCTGACACGATATTAAGATTTAAAGATCAAACTGCAACGACTCTGGCACAAGCCAGTAAAGGTGGTCCCAGTGGTGATCGGCACACTGGGTGCAGTGCCTAAAGACCTTTACCTGCACTTAAACACAATTGGCACTGACAAAATTACCATCTGCCAGCTGCAAAAGGCCACCTTACTGGGATCTGCATGCATTATTTGTCGATACATGATGCAGTCCTAGACACTTGAGAAGTGTCTGACGTGTGATCCAATACAAAAGCCAGCATAGTGGTCGTGTTCTAATATTGTTATGTATCAAATAACAACAACAACAACAACAACAACAACAACCTTATTTTTATCCCACCTCCATCTCCCCGAAGGGGCTCGGGGCGGCTTACATATGACCAAAAAGTGCCTAAAACAGCGCATAAAATAGACACACAGTACAATACAAAAAAAAAGTTTAATAATGAACTAGTGCACACATCTTTTGCCTTGATAAACATTAGTTTATATATTTGATCTTTAGCAGAGAAACAGGGCAGGAAAAGTTCTACAATATTTTCTTCTTTTAAAAAAAATATTTTTATTGTTTTATCATTATCAACACAATATTATACAATGTCTATTTACAGCAGATTCATGTTATTCATTTCTAGGTACAATACTTCAATCTTTAGGGTCTGCCATTATGTTTTTCTTATACATTTTTGTATCCCTCACCGCTGTGCTCCCCTCCCCCCTCCCCAAGCCATTGCTTTTACATATCATTCGTCCAAAATTTCATTTCTTCTTGTGGAGGTAACCTTCCTTCTTCCTTTTCTAATCCTTTTTCAATAAATTTTCTCCATACCTCATAAAATCACTTTGTTTCCATATACCTCTTTTTACTTTTAATATACATGTTAACTTGTCATTTATTGCCAGTTTCCATACTTCCTTGTATACAATATTTTCTATTTTAACCCTTAATCCATCTTTGTAGAACCTGCGAGTTCGATTCATCAACGGCTGTACGTTTAAAAGCAGACATGAGAATAAAGAGGTCACAGGGATCATGAAGGAGAAATTTGTACTGGTTGATGGAGAAGTTGTGATCACTGGCAGCTACAGGTAAGGACAACCTAACATGAATCCTATTGCATCAGACCAAACTCCTATTTAGTTCAGCTGTCTGGTTCTACCTTGGCCAACCAGCAATGTTTAATGGCCCTGCCATTTAACAGATCCTGGGATACTTGAAAAAGTAAGGAAACATGTTACTTCTTCATTTAGGTTCGAAATTCTCCTATAGTAGTCCACACTCTGTTATTTAACATCTACATGCGACCACTCGCCCAATTGGTACGGAGTTTCGGGCTGGAGTGTCATCAGTACACTGATGACACCCAGCTCATTCTGAGGATGGATGCTGGGGCGGAATCTGTACCCGATAATTTCCAACTTTGCCTTGAGGCCGTTACTGGATGGCTGCGAGCCAGTAAATTGAAGGTGAATCCGGCAAAGGCGGAGATCTTGTGGCTGGGCCGCGCCGGGGGGGGGGGGGGGATCCAGTTGCCGACTTTTAACGGCGTGGCATTATGCCCGCAGTTTTCAGTTAAGAGCCTTGGGGTCCGGCTGGACCCCCAGCTGTCTATGGAGGCACAAATTGCTTGTGCCTGCAAGACAGCCTTTTTCCATCTACGGCAAGCAAGACGCCTGGCTCCCTACGTATCCCGACGCGACCTAGCCACGGTGATCCAAGCCACGGTCATCTCGAGGCTCGATTACTGTAACACACTCTACATCGGCCTTCCTTTGTCAGCGATCCGGAAGCTTAAACTGGTGCAGAACGCGGCAGCCCGCCTTCTGCTGGGAGCCCCTAGAACAGCTCACATAACACCTCTGCTGCGCGAACTGCACTGGCTACCTATTGAATTCCGGATCTCCTTCAAAGTGTTAGTCTTGACTTTCAAGGCCCTACATGGTTTGGGGCCAGTGTACTTGAGGGAGCGGCTTACCCCATATATGCCCAGAAGATCACTGCGCTCAGAGGGTTGTAATCTTCTTGAAGTCCCAGGTGTGAAGTCCTACAGGCTGGCCAGTACCCGACAGAGAGCGTTCTCGGTGGCTGCACTGACCTTGTGGAACACTTTGCCGGCCGAGATGCGGGCCCTGCAGGACCTGATGGCCTTTCGCAGGGCTTGCAAGTCTTGGCTATTTCGGCAAGCATTTGGCGACTGACTAGCACCTGAACATCAAACCTCGCCACCTAACCATGCCGCCTCTGTCTGTAGATCAGTCGTATTCCGATCTATGTGATGTTTTATGACATATGTGATTGTTTTTAGGAATGTTTTTATGATGTTTTTAGGCTGTTTGTGTAATTTTATTGTGTTGGAAACCACCCCGAGCCTTGGGGAGGGGCGGTCTAGTAAATCCGAATAATAAATAAATAAATAATAAATTCCTTTCTTCTCTCTGCTCAGCTCACATCTTATATGGCATTTGCTTTGAGATAGGAACCTAATTTTCTAAGGTAGTATTTACTTTCATCATATGTAGTATAGGTAGTATAAAAACTAAATCTATCTCTAATTCTAGCTCTACTTTCCCAATATTTCCGCTTTGCATAGACTACTTGCCAAAGACAGTGTTAGCATGCTCTGGTTTGTTCAATCTATTAGTCTTGTCCACTGTGTCTTGTCTAAAAGGTGCCAGACCTCAAAATCCTGGATCAGGCATGCTGTGTTGGAGCATTTCCCTTATTTTCTTTGGAAGCGATTGCACCTCCTTCTACTTCTTTCCTATACACTCTGCTCCCAATCTGCCTGCTTGCCCGCCCTCTATAATTACTAGTAGTTATGGCTGCCAGGTTCGATGGAAGACTAGTCACCATCTTTTGTTGAAGCGAAATCTCTATGTCTTTAATGAGCTGCATGACAGGCAAAAATACAGGAAGCAATGCTTTTGACAGCACAATGCTGGGAAAGTCTGTCTCTCTGTCATTTCAGCCTGTTATACGTATGCTAGATGTGTTAAAGAGCTTCTGTGCGTGATGAAAAAGGGAAAAAATGTAAGAAAGAGATGTCAACTTATCCATGAGACTGGATTATGTGCTATTAATCATGCATTTTTGAGGAGTTATGATTTTGGGAGAAGAAATGACTATCACCTACAAAGCCTGAAGTCTCCCCATTACTTTTAAACATGCTCTACTATTTACTATTTGCTTTGGTGCAGATTTAGTTTAACTATTCATGCAACTAGAAAGTACTTGTATGGTTTAGTGCTCTGCTTTTGAGAAAATGTAAGGGAAGACTCTGGGGAGGGTGGGCGGGATTGGGGGGGATGGGAGGTTTAAATGTATTTGCTGTATTTTAATTCTGTTTTTACCACACTGTTCTTATTTAATTGTCTTTTAACTTTTGTATTGCTTTTTAAAAACTGTTTAGTATGGATAGATGTTAGCAGCTTTGAGTGCCCATTGGGAGAAATGTGGGATATAAATCAAGATAATAGTAATAGTAATAATAGGTAAATATATCAAGATGGTGTTGATATGTAACTTTGCAATGGGTTTAGGAACTTGATTAGCCCCACCTTCTATTAAATTGGATCCAACATCCATTACTAAATTTGGTGATGGGGTGTGTGTGTGTGGACTAGAACTCCATGCTGTCTGGAAGATCTCTGTTGTGATGCAGTGACCAAGAAGCCAAGCCCAGGAGTAAAAGGGGATAACAAAAAGTTTATTGAACAATCACTAGAGAAAGGACGAACAACAAAATAGCCAACTTGGCTTTAAAACCCTCAAAAATCCCAGGGAAAAACAACAAAACAGCCCAAAACGAACAGTAGAGGTCCGTCTGCGATGTACGTAGGGAGAGTCCAGAAGAGTAGTGTCAAAACCAGTCAAGGAGTCTAAAGCCAGAGAAAGCCAGATGAAAAGGAGGAGATCGTCTGAGGCAATCAGGAGCTGAGTATACATGAATAGCACAAATCATAGCCCCCATAACATACAATGCCAGCCTCCCTCCATTTTATACAATATCAGATTCTGTAGCAGGAACTCGTGTAAACTCAGCGGAGACCAAGCCCCGCCTCTGGGACACACGGCAGATGACTAAACAGAAAAGCATACATGAATTCCAAAACCCCCCACCTTTGCCCAAACATCAGCTAGAGCTGCCATAGCAGCTCACCCCAGGAACAAAGTGGAGAAATAGCCCATAACTCACGAGTATCAGGAAAACTGGAACAAGCTACTGGATATCAGGAACACAAAATAATCAGAGACAAGAACCAGACATCAACTCTTTGACCGCCGCAAAGGCAGCCCCCAAAACTCATTTCTTATATAGCACTTACACATCACTGTCTTCTGAAGATTCCCCAGCTGCTGTATTTCCTACAACTGCGGTGCTCTGTGTTTGCCTCCACTCTTGCCAACGCTGTTGTGTGCTTAAAGAGTCCCACTCTGCTTCTGAACCCCCAGAAGGCCAGAATAAATCACTATCAAACCCAAAAAACGAGTCCGAAGTAGATTCTTCGTTACACACATCCCTTACTTCCTGCACCAACGTTGGATCTAACTCCGTATCACTTTCCTCTGAACCCATTTCTTCTTCCCCAGAAAAACCCTGGAAAGTGTCTGAATCAGAAGGTTCTCTAAGTATTTGCTGGATTCTTTTCCTCTGTTCTAATCCTTCCACACTAGAATCACTAGCAGCCCTTTTCCTTTCAGATGCAGAGTCCTGATCACCCAGAGCCATACCCCAGTCCATACTATTGCCTGATGCTATTGAGCCAGCATCTTCCCCAATACTACTACGGTAGTAGTAGTAGCTGAAGGCTCAAACACAACAATCTCGGGAGTTGTAGTCTTAAAAGGCAACTCTTTGGAAGTCGGACTAAAATATTAAGAAGATAATACATGGGGAGATCAACTCAGATTAAAATATTAACAAGGTAATGCATGGATGAAGTTGAAATTTAGATTTCTAAGGACCGCAGATACCGAGGGCCCATGCCTGGTGAGGTTCACTAACCGCCAAAGTTCCAGGAAGAAGATAGGACTTACCAGTTGAAGGCAAATGGCAGAGGGTACAATATACAACTTGCAGAAGGGATGCAGTGTATAGCAACAGATGCCAAAATGTACGAGCATAAGCATCATGGAACGTTCAGCCATTTTTATACAGCAGAAAAGCCATGCATTAACCTTGTGCAAATTTGAATTTCCCATTCCTGATTGGCCAGGTGCTGGGAGCTGGGAGCCAGCCAGCGGCGTCTGTGCTCCTTGGTCAGGAGACAGGCTCAGGCTGGCTTGCTCTGGGATTAGTGCTGGTTCTTGATGATGTTGCTGGGGATTCCCTCCTACTAGGCAAGGATGCCCAGAGGTTGCCAATCAACTGTTGGAGATGTCTCCTTGGGTGAAGAGCTTCCAGGAAGCAGTGCCCATATCGGGACACTTAGGCTGGAATCTTAAGGACAATGGACGTCAGGATGTGGAAATAATGGGATTAGGCAAATGCCGAATCCATGGTGCCAGGGACAATAGGTGGTGATCTTTTCAAGTCCATTCTCAGTCAGAGCAAACAAAGAATGGGTCCCAAGATGTCTATTGGGACGTCAGAGCCAATCATATTTCCTTTGCCCAGGGTCTTGTCTGGCTAATGGCCCAGATCCCTCTAGAGTGGGATCCAAGATTACAACAATCAGTTCAGTTGCTGGAAAATAATGCCCAAGTGATTATTGTTCTTGCTACACCTCTGGCCCGAAGTGTTGGAGTTGCTAGCTCTGTCTGGGATTGAGCAGAGGTCAAGATAGTTCATTGTTGTTTAATGAATTTATAAATCTATATTTAATAGATTTATAAGAATAAAGTAGAATAAAAATATACCGTAGTTCATAGTTAGGCAGATAGAGGAGTGAAGGAAAGGTCTAGAGATGCCAAAGTGGTAGCACAGTGGGCATGCATACAGGGGTTGGGAAAGTTGTTTCTCTTCCTTTTAGTTATTTAGCTCATGTGCACAGGTGCATATTAGGATCAGTGAATATTCTTATGATTGGAGTAAAATAGAGATATAGAACAAAACAGAGTTGGGGATAGGAGGAGTTAGGAAGCCCATGAAAGAAGATACATTGTGGTACCATAAAGATATGTTTCTTTTCGGTAAACTGGATGTTTCGTTGGCCCTAGCGACACCTCCAGCTGGAGTCCATGAGAAAAGCACTGGTTTGGACTAGCACAAATTAAAGAGCCTGGACTCCATTATACAAATACAGAGTCGGAACCTCGAGCAAATGAAAGATCCCTGGGCCCAACAAGGAAGGCTCTTAGTGGACCCAGCTCCATGAAATAAGTGCTCAAACTTGGCCAACGCACATTTAAGGAAACCAGGCTCTTTGCAAATATGCACTAATCCAGACCAGAGTAAATTAAAGAGCTGGATTAAAAAGTGTAAAAATAGAAAATGGACCTTCTGGGGAGAATGAGCTGCTACTGGTCCACTGCGGGGTCAGGAAGACTTTGTGTGTGTTTAATAGCATGGGGAGGGAACATAAAGACCAACTGAGTTTCTGCAGATATTAGTTCACTTTGTTTTCATCCATACCCTACTCTGCTCTAATTTATCCCTATAAACCAGGAGTTGAGCCACTAAACTTCATTTTCCCAGAGACAACACTGAAAGTATTATTCTCAGTTTCCTTAATGCTCAGTATTTTCCCCTCTTCCATGCTTGGCAATGCCCTTGCACATTTATTGTTCTTCCTTCCTTCTATGACATCACTGAAATGGTATCAGTCCCTGCTTTGTCTGGCAGCTTAAATTAGAAGTCCTCAGTGGACTCTGCCAATGAGCTTTTAGCATCCATTGTGATCTCATTGTAAAAGCAGACATTGCGCAGAGGTTCTATGAAGCCAGAGGCTGGAGCTCATTTTATCTCCTGGGTGGACTTACAAGGTTGGAGATTGCCTGTCTGTAGCACGTGCTACGAAGACACAAAAACCCAGAAACAAGAACTTTGGGAATCTGGTATACCAAATCAACTAGCCCTGTCCTATTGGAGCCCAAGAAAACCTGGTTCTCATTGACTTCCTGGGAAGTCTATGTAGATCTGCCAAAAGATATGTTCCGAAGCTTTGCGGCATTCAGTATCTCCCCTTGGAGGCTTGCCACATTCAAAGGCCTTTGAGTTCTGAATTCATTTTTAAGAGGACTTATATTTCTACAACAGAAAAATCCAAGTTTTCCATTTTTGTTTCTGCGAAGCTGTCTTCTTGAGATCTCAGAATAAGCTAAAGGACTTTCTCACATCCAAAGTCAACTGTTCTCTGTCTCTTCGAAGTACTTGTAACTTCAGGAGAAGATACACCTGCCAAATGTAGGAAAGCTACTTTTGCATGATTAAAGCTGGACCCTGCTATAGTAACAAAAGGAAATCCTAGTTCACTTGTTAAAATTTTCCTGTGAGGAAAGAGGAAATATAAATCTAATATTTTGGAAAGTAAAGTTCCTAATATTAAGATTTTTTTTTCTATATCAGGAAACTGAAACCATTTATTTTAATTGAGAACTGGACTTGAAAAAGGGGAAGCTAATTTTATTTCTGAAGCCTTGGACTCTATAACAATTCAAGTGAGGACTGTGGAAATTGGAAAACAAATACCTCCTTTTCAAATAACAGCAATAACATATCATCTAGTGGAGAGGATTCTACGCGGTTGTAAACACCTACATGCCCATACCATTCCTCTGTGATTTCAGAAGAAGAAAGAAGAGGCACTTTTCCTCCACTGCGTAATGACGCATCTTTTGTGTCTTATATGCCTTCTAGTCTGTGTGTTGCCCTCCGTTTTTTCCAAGGACTGCTACTACTGTGATATCAGTCCCTCAACCAAATGTCCCGCTATAAAGATGATTTGTGAAGAAGATGAAGACTGCTTTGTGGGTGAAGGAGTTGCCTTGGGGGTCCCAATGGTTAAAAACAAGGGCTGCACCCGTGCCATCAACTGTGGGAAAGAGCAGCCTGTGAGCTTCATGGGGATCACCTACAGCTTGGTTACCATCTGCTGTAATGGACAGTTGTGCAACACAGCCGAGCCCATAACAAAACCTTCTCTCTTCCTGCTGCTTGCCTTCACCTTCGTGCTTCTGCTGGGCTTCATTTGATTTAACAAGAGTAACATTTTTTAAAAAAAGAAATAAATAGTCTGTGGCATTTTTCCTTAAATGCCGAATCCTTGTGGCTGTGGTGTGATGTTGTGTTCCACCCCACAAATCACAACTTTTGCCATCAGGTAAAGTGGGAACAGGCAAACTCAAGTCACAGTCTGGTCCTCCAGCCATCTCCAAATGGTCATTCCTCTTTCCCATTGTTTAGTGGCTTCCATGCTTCCCTATATAGGCAGTCCCTGAGTTACAAACATCCAACTTACAAATGATTCATAATTAAGAACAGGGGTGAGACTACAGAAAAGTGAGAGAAATCTGGCCCTAGGAAGGGAAATTCACTCTTGGAAGGGTGATCATGGAAAAAGGTATCATCTCAACTGAAGCTTTCTCATCAACCCTTGTTTACTCAACAAGCAAAATGTTTCAAAATCCAATTCTCACAGGGACAGAAAGTGAGGTGAAATCTTCTGAATAGGGGCACGGACAGCAGAACAAGCACCACAGGGGTGTTAACCCTTTCCTATGCTATCCAAGGCTTAGATTAGATCTAGATGGCTGGAGTGACACTTTAAAAATGTACCTGTCCCAACTTAAAAACAAATTGAACTTAAGAACAAACCTACAGAACCTATCTTGTTTGTAACTTGGGGACTGCCGGTATATCTATCCCTACTTCAAAATATTTAATTTTTTTTCTCCCGGCACTTAGCTGCTAGCAATAAGAATATATTGCTATATTAAAATATTTAGTCCAACCATTTTCCTTTGATTTTGCCCATCTATAGACTCTGCGCCTAAGAGCCTCCCCAGAATTGACTTGGACTTTCAGACTAAGCTTTTTTTTTCTGCACTCGTCACATAAACAGTAACTGCATGTATTTTGTTGCTTTCCATATATTAATTCATTATTGAGGAGGTTGATGAAGATGATAATTAAATAATATTTCCATTAGCACTCTTAAGGATAAAAACAATCTAGGATACTCCAGCTAACAGCACAGTTCATCCTGAACATGCAGATCCCATGTTTATGGCTAGGTCTTCTGCATCCATTAAGACATTACAGTTTGTTCCCTTGTGAAGGATGCAGCAGATTGCTGTGTGGAATGATGCCACCTCTACTGTCTCCCAAGTTCAGGCACAATTTCTCCTTGTCGCTTTCGGATAGCAATGAATCATACAGCCCCACAATAATCCTACAAAGACTTCTTAGTGTTTTGCCTGTAAGTTTCTTCACTTTTCCTGCCAGCTGGTCATTTACTACTTTGAATGCATATTGTTGTCTCGGCGTTTTAATCCAAACTCTGATGTTGGGGATCTCACATTTGGAAGAAAATTGCCAAAGTTACTCATTGCTTCTCACAAGAATGACATTAACCAAGAATTTCATCCCCACTATCTCTGATTCTTTACACTGAATATGCCAGGGGTGAAATTACAACTTCCTATAAACCAAGCAGATGCTTTAGCACTGAGATTAGATTCTTCTCCAATTTACTCATGAGTGTTGTTTGCGATGGTGAGATATGAAAGTTTGAGTAACTGTTTTTTTAAAGGCATGGACATGTCATGGTGATGGCGCGTTAAGAGGCCTTTTGACTTAAGCAAATTATATATGTCTCTCCCCCCCCCCCCTCTCTATATAGTCACACATACTTATTGTTTGCTTTCTAGGAGGTTCAACATAGGTGACTCAAAGCTGGGCCTATCATGGGGTTTTCTTGGTGATATTTGTTTGGGTCAGGGGAGGTACTTTTACCTTCCTCTGAGGGTAAAAGTGTGAGTTGTCCACATAGCCCAGTGACTATTAACTTTTGTGTGCCATGGGTTCTGACAATGATCTTTGGAGTTCCTTCAGCTCCATGTTTACCTAAACCAAAAATAAAAATAACCGTTTAAACAGTGGTTCCCAACCTGTGGTCCGTGGACCACCAGTGGTCTGCAAGAACTAAAATATGGTCCGCAGCCTCACCATTACTACACCATTGCAATGAGAGCGACTGATCTCACAAAACCCTCTTATAGTGCCAAGGCTTATTAAATATGGTTTTCTGTGGGCGAGCAGATGGCAACTACTGGATAGCATATGTATCAGAAACTAGAGCTGATGTGATCTATCCAGTGCAATCTATTCAATGCAATTTTGTGAATCAGCACCCCAAATAACCAAAAACTGATTCATAACCCTTTTCGTACTAATGTTGGGAAAAAAATTAAAAGATTGAGAACCACTGGCTTAGAACAAGGAAAATGTAGCTGAATAAAACTATTCAAGCAAGCCTGCATAACTGTTCCAGTTTGCATTGATTACATAATCATAGATTTTAATTATTATACATTTTCCTCTTGTGGCATAATTTTATTTCTGAAACAAGAGTTCTCTCTAGAGGTATATGAAACAATTATTGGCACATGTGGCACATAGGGGGTACAGTATAGGGAAAATCCAACCAATGCATGTGAATTTGAAAGTAGGAAAATGAGCAAGGAACTATTCAGTGCCCACTCCCCATTACCTGACCTCCCTTACTTGCTTCTTTCAGAATGGCTGCTAGGATACAGTCCCATCTATTTGTGTGCTGTGTACTTTAGCTCTAAGAAAGTAGTCCATTTCACACATTATATGACATGGTAGTTTGTCCTAACCAAGATCGAAACCCAAACCATAATTTGAGCAGCCAAATGCCTTTAAATTGCTTTAGCACTTCTTCCCTGTTGTTTTCTGCTTGCTAAACATGCTCTTTGAGTGGTGTATCACTTTCTGAATAAATATAATTGGCTGTAACTATGGGTTGACAATTCCACTGATTTTGTTTTATTTGGGTTTGCTGTCCTTTGAGGAACAGTAGTAGCAAACCAAAGTTTGCCAACTCTGACAAGCATGACAAACAATAATCAGACTTTGTTAATAATGACTTGGTGGGAGATCTTTGTCAAATTATGGCAAAGGAGAAAGCATAAAGTATTGCAATTGGAAAGTGAGAGCAGAGTGTGTTGTGGAACGAGTATGCAGGTATACTGAACAGCTATCTTGAAACTGGCAAAACTACCTCTGGTTGCCCTTGAAACATACCAATTTTCTAAAAGTACTCCTCTTTTCCTCTTTAGAAAATGTAGTTATGCCAAGGAAAGTTCTGTGATTCTACAGAAACAAAGTAAGTCCTGCGAGGAACAGTTAAAAGAGATGGATCTGTTCAGCCTCGGGCAGGAGAACTATTCTTTGTCTCTGAATAGCTATTGTACACATCGTGAAATAGGGCGAGTTCTCTGTTGCTTTAGGGTAGGGCTAAATTGTGAGTGGAAATGCAGGGAAACAATGTTAGTTAAGAATTAGGAAAAACTTCCTAATGATCAATGATGTATGCATTATCTTGACAGGTAGCAGAATCTCCTTCTGGAAACATTTAAGCACAGGCTAGCCACTGTCAGGAATAAAGTGGCTGCATGTGCATGGATTCTGTCCTGATCAGTACATTGGACTGGATGACCTCCAAGCCATTCCTTCTCTAAATATTTTACAGAATCACAACATTAAAAAGAGGAGAAAATCCGGTGTCTGCCCTATTGTTTTATGGTTTGTCTACTAATGCTTCCTCTCTTAGCTAGATTTAGAAAAATTACTTTTTGGACTCCAGCTCTCAAAGTCCCCAGCCAACATAGCCAGTGGTCATGCTAAGTAATAAGTAATGTTTCAAGCCATTTTGTGATACTGCTACAGAATGGACTGCAGTTTGGAATTGCACGGGTAACCACTAAACCTGCCTTTTGGAGAAATACTAAAGATGTTGGAAACTAGGTGAGAAAGAGGTTCAATGATTCATAAAAGGTGGGACAAGTTAACAATGGGATGGATCAACCATTAAGCCAGATGGTTGTCTTAATTAATCCTCTGTCAGAAGATAGGTCTTGACAGATCACATTGACGTTCCAGGTAACTCCACGTCCTGTTTCCCACAGTGGCAAGCCAAATTTTCCTGGGAAGCCCACCAGCATGACATCAACTGGGACTCGGGAGGAATGCTCTTTCTGAACGTGAAGGTTCTTTTTAGTTACTAGCCATGCTAGCAAAAGATTTCTGGGAGCCACCACCAAAAAAACATTGATTCCAGACTCAATAAGAAGGGATTGTGTAGGTCTCCATAAATTGCTTGATGGCAACTTATAGCAGTCTAGATTAGCACAGCTAACAGTGAAGAATTGTAGGAGCTGTCATTCAACAACCATAAGCAAGCACTGTTCTGACTTCTACTTTGGAAGAGTTCCTAATGTTAGTTAAGGTCCCTTCTTTTGTTTAAAAAAGATGGCACATTAACTGTGCATTATTATTATTTTTTCTCTTGAGCATATTACTACTCAGAAAGTTTATAGGGAGTTCAGGTGTTATGCAAGAGAGAGAGAGAGAGAGAGAGAGAGAGAGAGAGAGAGAGAGAGAGAGAGAGAGAGAGAGACAGCCATTGTTTCCACACTATACATAAAATTTGTTTTGTATGGCTTTTAGAGTCCTTCCAGACTGGTCTTAAAGAAGTGTGAGTTCCTGAGCATTGTTTGTTGTTTTTGCCTCCACATCCACTCATTTCATCAGTCTCATTAGTTTCTGTTTGTCTCGGTTTCTTGAAACTGTACAAATGCTTTCAGACCTTTTTAAAAGCAGGGTGTAAGTGCTTATGGTTTGTTTTCCTCTCTGATTTTTTAAAAAGGAGTTACAGTGTTCCCTCGCTTATTGCAGACTCGCTGTTTCGCAGATTTAAAAAAGTTATATATATGATGGTATTTTTTGCTATTTTGCAAGCCTTTGCTGCCACCGCTCTCCAACACACTTTCCCTCCTCAGTCCTCCCTCCAGCCTTGAAGGGCCTTTCCTTCCTTTCCTTGACTTTATTTTAAGTTTAAAATAGTGTATAACTACTAAAATAATGTATAAATATTAAAATAGAGCATCTGTACATTGCGGTTTTTCACTTAATGCGGGAGGTCCTGGAATGTAACCCCAGCAATAAGTGAGGGAACACTATATAGTGCATAAATGTCACTTCACTATAGCAATATAATATAAAAAGTTAACAGACTCCTGACGATGTCAATTATGTATTGTCAGAGGCTTTCATGGCCAGAATCACTGGGTTGTTTTGTTTTCCGGGCTGTATGGCCATGCTCCAAAAGCATTCTCTCCTGACGTTTCGCCTGCATCTATGGCAGGCATCCTCTGAGGAGAGTCAGGAGAGAATGCTTCTGGAACATGGTCATACAACCCAGAAAACACACAACACTAATGTCAATTATTTATTGTACCTGCGTATTCATAGGTTTTGTTGTTTACATTTCCCCCCTGTGTAATGTAACATTCCAGAAATTGATTTGCTCTTATTTCTACTCAAGCTTTTAAAATAGTATTTCATATTAAAAATGCACACTAGTTCAGTTTGAGGATCATTTTGTTTTAAGTGCTAACATTCCTCTTTTACTTGCTTGACCTCTGTTGAATCTATATCCTAGCTGCATTGACTTGTCAGCCCTCTTCAACAGTAAAACACATCGACAAGCACCAACTGTTTTCATTTTGGAATGAACTAGGTTAAAATAATTAAGTTAACTGGAGAGTGGGAAAAAGTTTTGAGTAGTATCAGGAATTCACTGGAAATACATGGAAACAAGTTAAATGTCAGTGGGATTTCAGAAATCAAAATCAATTTGTACAGAAACAAAGCCTGGCATTTCCCGATACTTTGGCCATCTGGAGAGAGACAGGACCACATATGAAGCTGGTACGAAAAATTGCCAGAAAATAATCCAGGACAACAGAAATTTTGTTTGGATTTTTAAATAAACAAAAGCAATAAATACAGTGATAAATGTCGCAACTTCCCAACACATCTGTTCCACCTGGAGGATCCTTGTATCCTTTTTTGCTTCCTCTGTCATTTATTTTCTGTATTCCTTGTGGTAGTTCTTTCTGCAGAAGTGAGTAATAATGGCTAGTTGTTTTTTGTAAATATAGGAAGCATCTGTTTTGACAATTCCTTATTTAGCCCAAGCATTTGCCTCTCAATCTTACAGGGTTGTTGTAGGGATCAAGTATGAAATTCTAGCTATATGGCCATCCTTAAAAGTAGGATAGGACACAAGTCATATGAATCAGTCCCTTCCAACTTAGTGCCTTTTAGATTTATTTATTTATTTACTATATTTGTATACTAGGCCTGGTTAATCCATTAAAAATGGTTCAAAACTCATTTCGGATGTAGAGGGTGCTGGTTTTTCGTATCTGGTGGAGTTCCGAAATTTTCCGTGAAAAATTCAAAATTATTTCGTAAACACTAACGAAATTTGTTAGTAATATGTTAATGGCAGATGTGCATGCGCAATGTGTGTAAACCTGTCAAAGCTGGGTTTGACAGCCCAGGTCTTCCCTCAGCTTCCACTTCGTGGCCAGACCGAGAGCTGAGAGGCGTTAGCTTTAACGTGCTTTGGTGCCTTCCCAGGCGGCAGGGAGTGGAAAGGGTGGCGGCAAGGAGTAGAAAGGATGCCCTTCACTCCTCGCCACCTGGGAAGGAACCAACACGCGTTAGCCTTAACGTACGTTGGTGCCTTCCCAGGTGCCGAGGAGTGGAAAGGGTGCCCTCCACTCCTTGGCACCTGGGAAAGAACCAATGCGCGTTAGCCTTAACCTTAGTGTTCCTTCCCAGGCAGCGAGGAGTGGAGGGCACCCTTTCCACTTCTCGCCGCCTGGGAAGGCGCTAATGCGTGTTGGTTCCTTCCCAGGCCCCGAGGAGTGAAAAGGATGCCCTCCACTCCTTGCTGCCTGGGAAGGCACTAACGCGCATTGGTTCCTTCCCAGGCCCCGAGGAGTGGAAAGGATGCCCTCCACTCCTCGCCGCCTGGGAAGAACCAATGCGTGTTAGCCTTAACGTGCATTGGTGCCTTCCCAGGCACCGAGGAGTGGAAAGGATGCCCTCCACTCCTCGGCGCCTGGGAAAGAACCAATGTGTGTTAGCCTTAAAGTGCATTGGTGCCTTCCCAGGCGCCGAGGAGTGGAAAGGATGCCCTCTACTCCTTGGCGCCTGGGAAGGCACTAACACGCGTTAAGGCCAACACGCGTTAGTTCCTTCTCAGGCACTGAGGAGTGGAAAGAATAGCAATGCGCATTTAGAGAGAAGGGCGGAAATCATACTAAGAAACTAACAAAACCTGATCCAAAATGGCATCGCAGCTTCAAAACTGAAATGTCACCTCCGGGTTGCTTGTCGCACGTCTCTAATGTAAGTTTATAATTAGTACTCTAATGTAAGTTTATAATGAAATGAAAACGAAATTCGTTGCCTTACAACAAACCTAACCAGGCCTATTGTATACCGCCTTTCTCAGCCCATGGGTGACTCAAGGCGGTTGTATTTTACTACTACTCCGAACATCCTAGAGACCATCATGATAGAATCTGATAGTTTATGAGGCAAATAGTTGTCTTCATGCACTTCAACACATCTGAGATGGAATGAGAATATGATGAAACATAGAATTGGAAAAGACCACATGGGCCATCGAGTCCAGCCCCCTGCCATGGAGGAAAAGCACAATCAAAGCACCTCCAACAGATGGTCATCCCGCCTCTCTTTAAAAGCCTCCAAAAAAGGAGGCTTTTTACTCTGAGGCAGTTCTTCTTAATGTTCAGGTGGAATCTCCTTTCCTGTAATTTGAACCCATTACTGTGAATGCTAGTCTCCAGGGCAGCAGAAAACAAGCCTTCTCCCTCTTCCTTATGACATCCTTTCAAATATTTAAACATGGTGTTATGCATCCTATCCCTCATTCAAATAATTTTGTGCTCTATAAACTGATTCCTATTCTAGAATAGACATTTCAGAATTTAAACTCTTGGACTATACAGAGAAATTTCCAGCATGCAGAAAACTATGGTAAACTTAAGGTTAAGGTAATGTTAAGAAGACTGTATATTCCTAACAATTAGCATTCTTCCCTCACCCGGATAAACAATGGGTTTTCCTTATAAATGCATACCTCAATAGTCAGACTTCCAGATGAAGCCCGTGTTTACCTTGTGATGACTAATCACCACAAAACACACCGGAATGTAAGACATCGAGAGGTGACAGCACATTATTTGGCAAATAAATATATTTCACCACTTAAGGGAGAATAGCTTCTAAATATGTGCTTATTGTCTAGCTTGAGTGGTGAGGCAACTTTTAAAAGTGTCTGTTCCACTTCCAACTAGCCGCATGGAGCACATTAGTATTATTTACATTACTTTTAGGAGGAGCCCCCAGTGGTTCAATGGGTTAAACTCTTGTGTCAGCAGAACTGCTGACAGTCAGATCAGCGGTTCAAATCCAGGGAGGGCAGGTTGAGCTCCCTTTGTCAGCTCCACCTCCCCATGGGGGGACATGAGAGAAGCCTCCCACAAGGATGGTAAAACATCAAACATCTGGGTGTCCCTTGGGCAACGTCCTTGCAGACGGCCAATTCTCTCACACCAGAAACGACTTGCACTTTCTCAAGTTGCTCCTGACACACAAAAAAGTAGGCTACATTCTCAAGTAACTATATCTTGCATATTTCCACAGAACTATTTTCTTGCACACCAGATATATGTGTGACCAACTGCCCTATTACTCAGTATAACTCAGCTCATTGAATATTCTTGAGTTCATCTCAAAAACTGCAGTTTGTAGGATCGCAGCAATTTCAAACTTACATTTCCAGAACTTCTAGAAATCCTTAATTTGGAAATTGCAATGGAAAGAGAGGTTTGTACTCTAGATATACCATTGGCCACTTCTAACTTGAGCTCTATATTCAAGTAAGCAGCCATTGAGTATTTATGGCAACTATGGTTTAGCTGTTATATTTTCGGATTATGGTCCTTTTGCCCTTGAGTATTTTCAGAAGAGGATGAAAAATTCCAAGATTCGGGTTTCATACAACAGGAAGCAGTTTCCATTAAAGGGTCAGCAACCAAACTGTACGAAACACACAGATAAAATTCTGTGCCAGGCTAAGGAAAAGTTCCTTATATGGATTACAGGTCCCAGAATCCCACAGTCATGATTAAAGCGGAGATATCCTGGAGTTAAAGGGGAAATATAGTATTTTCAAGCCTTAGAAGATAGTAATGGATGATCTGACTTTATCTGTCATTATCAAGCTTCTTATTTGGTAGTTAATGGCCACACTGGAGAATTTGGGGAGTTGTACTCCAAAAAAGGGACTTTCTGAAGCTCTGAACATTTTGTTCTCAACAGTTTCACATGGACTGATGCCCGCTTGAACCGCCAACTTGTCACACGACTTACAGGAGAAGTGACAGAAGCCTTTGACCGGGAATTTCGAACCTTGTATGCTGCCTCCTGTCCCCTGCCGACTCTGGAGGTTTCACCTCGGACTCAGCCTGCATCCACAACTCCATTGCCAACATCTAATGGTCCAGAGGCAGCTCCATTCATCAGTGTCCTGGATGGGGTGCAGCTATCTAACCGTATTGCAGAACGGCGCTCCGTAGCCCCTCAACCTGTGGCCAAAAGCCGTGCTGGTGAGTGGGATCTTGTATTAGCGTCACCAGCTACAGCCGAAGACCCTATGCTACCTGTTGCATCTCCTGAAGTATCTATCCGAAACCGGCTTGCAGCATGGCGTGGCAACGATATATCTGGAGGAGGCAAGCAGGGCACTCCTGAGGGACACAATGCTCTAAGTGATATTCTTAGGAATGTACAACGGAATCGGCTCTCGGTAGCCAAAACCACAGGGGCCCGTCCAAGTAAGTCACTGTGGGACCTCAGCCGACTCTCCGGATCCAGCGCAACAGGATGGGGATGGAATGGGACAGACTCATCCGAGGATCCCAAGGTAAGCCTTGCTCACCCTTTCCAACTCAACGCAGTAGTTCATTTTACAGACCCCAGTCTTCTTGTCACCCAGTACCCACTGCTCCAGTTGTCAATTCCTTTTTGTCCAGTGGATCTTCAGCTCCTGGTTCCTTCAGAGCTTAGCAATTTTCCTTTCTCAATTACAGTTCCCAGAATCCCACAATCAGAATGGCCATTGGCTCATAAAAAGTTTGGTAAAGGCAGACAATATCAGCTCATTCCCTAACTAATATTCTTCCATTTTTTCCTACTATAGCTTTTGAATCACCCAGCCAACATACTGGTCAGTGATGTCTGGGGGGGAAGAGTAACATTATTGCTTTTTGTCTCTCCCTGCGAACAAGGGAGAGATAGTATAGTAAACTGGACAGAAAATGTTAGAACAGAGACTTGTGTTCAAATATCTATAGTGAAACTGAGTGAAATAATAATAATAAGAATAATATTTTTATTATTTCCTACCACCATCTCCCCAAAGGCACTTAGGGCGGCTTACAGGCAGCACAAAGTGCCTAAAAACAAAACATAAGAGATGAGTGAGCACAATATAAAATAAAATAAAACACATGCACATATAAAAACATCAACTCAGACTCAATCAGACTGCGGTCCTCTAACCATGGCAATAAATTGCTGTAAAAATGGCCATGCTGGAAATATTAGGAATAAAATAAGTGCCAGCTGCAGTAATGGAGATAAAGAGTATGGGATAAAGTGCAGGATGTGCAACTAGTAAGTAGGATAAATAGGGACTAAACATTCTCAAAGGCTTGCTAGAAGAGCCACGTCTTCATGTCCCTACAAAAGGAGGACAGTGTGATGGCCTGTCTAATTTCCTTGGGGAGGAAGTTCCAAAGACATGGGGCCACCACCGAGAAAGCCCTCTCTCTCATCCCCAACAACGTGCTTGTGACAGTGGCGGGACTGAGAGGAGGGTCTCCCCGGCAGATCTTAGAGCCCGTGCTGGTTCATAGAGGGGGATGCAGTCATGAAGATAGGCAGGACCTGAGCTATTTAGGGCTTTATAGGTGATAACTGGGACCGGAAACTTATCGGCAGCCAATGGAGCTGCTTTAGTAGGGGGATCGTGTGCTTCCTATTGCTGGCTCCGCTTAGTAGCCTATCTACCGATCTTTGCACCAATTGCTGTTTCCGAGCCATCTTCAAAGGCAGCACTACGTAGAGTGCATTACAGTAATCCAATCTTGATGTAACTAAGGCATGGACCACCATGGCCAAATCCGGCTTCTCGAGGTATGGTTGCAGTTGGCACACAAGCTTTAACTGTGAGAAAGGCCCTCCTGGGCCTTAAGTCCTAGCCATAATTGAGGTTATGATAAAAATTGGTGTGATAAAACACCCGTGTTCTTCCAGATTCTGTCTTTGAAACAAGAAAAACAAAGTAATTAGAAAACTATATGTCCTAAAAGTGCTGAGAAACCTGGAGGCATCACCAAGCAATTGTAGTTTTTAAATATATTTTAGCAAGAGCCAATTCTTCTCTGTTGAAGGCACAGTTGGCTCAGCAATGGTTCTCCATGTGTTATTAGATTGCAAGTGCTATCATTGTTATTATAATTAACCATACAGTTTCACTTCCTGTAAAACAATATATTTGTTATGTGCCTTCAGGCGGACTCCAACTTATAGCAACCCTATCATTGGGTTTTACCAGTAATGGAAATTTGTCCTTGTCTTCATCAGAGATCAAGAGAGTATGACTTGCCCAGTCACCTAGTGTGTTGCCAGGGGCGAGTAGGAATTCAAACCTTAATTTTCTAAAAACTTTGATAAAAATGGCAAGCTCGTTTACTACCTCATAGACTTTTTTAAAACAAAATGCAGATAGCTTAGAACAGGGGTGCTCACACTTTTTCAGCATATGAGCTACTTATAAAACAACCAAGTCAAAATGATCTACCTACCCACTACAAAAATGTGAAACATATAACACAGTATCTGCTTTGAACTGGGTTTTCTGAGTCCACACTGCCATATAATCTGATCCAAAGCAGATAACATGGGCTTTTATTCAACTGTGTGAAAAGGACCTCAGATAACCCACCTGGGCAGCGTCGGGAGCCTGCGGGGCAGGACTGAGCCTTCTTCCCGCCCTGCCTGCGATCTACCAGGACGCCCTACGTGATCTACCAGTAGATCACGATCTACCCAATGAGCACCCCTGGCTTAGAACTTAGCCTCTAACCCAGAAAGAGCATATTTACTGTAGTTTTTACTTGACACATCCCAGTCCAAAGCACACTTTGCACCTGACAGCAGATTGATGCTTTGATTAAGGAGTCTAGTGGGACAGTATCTCTTTGCATCTATATGATATTTTTTATTGTTGGTCATTTGTGTAGCGGGGGAAATGACAGACAGAAAAAACACCATCGGAAAACCTTGTGTCGCTGCAAATTTGGCACTTGAATCTGACAGCTGGTGTGCTTACTCATAAGTAAGGACTCCAGTCTGCAGTATGAAAAGGCAAGCTGGCATGCCTACTCAAAAGCAGTCTGACTTGAGGAAATGCCTGTTTCTCACATTAGACTAAAGTTTTTTCTTCCCTTGTAAACCGATCAGGTCTCAAGACAGTTGCTGAATCTGCGGTGCAAGCCGTGAACCCAGGGGTAGTTTCAAACAAGTCTCAATTAATCCTTGTTGTCCCATATTTTCATCTGCTTCTAAAATGCCTCAGATTCTCTCTTCTCCTCACACTTTTCATCCTTTGCTAACTTCAGTTGCTTGATGATAAGGCTAGATTTATCTCGCAGTGGAGACTCATGTAATCCAGTTTAAAGCAGACAATGTGGGATCAGATCCTGGGATATAGGGACAGTGTGGAAGGGGCCTAAGTTCCACGTGCAAAAGTAGTTTGTAATCTGGCTATTTAGAAAAGGTAATTGGACAGTAGAAGACAGATTTCTACCCTTAGAGCAGTGGTTCTCAAACTTCATAATGCCACGACCCCTTAATACAGTTCCTCATGTTGTGGTGCCCCCAACTATAACATTGTTTTCATTGCTACTTCATAACTGTAATTTTGCTACTGTTATGAATTGTAATGTAAATATGAGATATGCAGGATGTATTTTCATTCACTAGACCAAATTTGGCACAAATATCCGATACGCCCACATTTGAATACTGGTGGGGTTGGGGACGACTGATTTTGTCATTTGGGAATTGTAGTTGCTGGGATTTATAGTTCACCTACAATCAAAGATCATTCTGAACTCCACCAATGATTAAATTGAACCAAACAAAAACTCCCATGAACAACAGAAAATACTGGAAGTTTTGGAGTTGTAATTCACCTATATCCAGATAGCACTGTGGACTCAAACAATAACAGATCTGGACAAAACTTGGCACCAATACTCAATATGCCCAAATGTGAACACTGTTGGATTTTGGGGAAAATAGACCTTGACCTTTGGGAGTTGTAGTTGCTGAGTTTTATAGTTTACCTATAATCAAAGAGCATTCTGAACCCTACCAACAATAGAATTGGGCCAAACTTCCCACACAGAACCCCCATCACCAAAAGAAAATACTGTGTTTTCTTATGGTCTTTGGCAACCCCTCTGACCCCCACCTTGTGACCTCCCCAGGGGTCTCGACCCCCAGGTTGAGAAACTCTGCCTTAGACTAAGCCAAAGCCAAACTGCTGCAGCCTTTCCTAGCATGTGAATATCTCATTATTGACTCTTGCCATCGTTCCCACACCCTTGGCAATATGTGTCCTGATTGGCAATATTGCTTGGCAATATGTGTCCTGATTTTCATCTGTAAAATGCTGGGGGATATGAACTGTAACATGTTTTAAAAGTCCCATAGTATTGATCTTTAAATATTTATTATTCTAACAGTTAGGAAAAACCTGAGATTTTGTTTTAAAACATAGTACTTACAGACCCTTTAAAATCTGGGTCACTAAACTTTAGCTTAGCTTGTGTACCAATCCAACGCTGGGCAGCCCACAGCCTTTCAAAACTGGGACAAAAGCCAATGCAACTCAAAGCAGTAATGAAGTTATCCACAGCCCAAGTCCACTACAACTTGCAGGTTGCTTTGCTTCAAGAGAATGTGGGCCTCATTTCCTCAGCTTCCTTATCCTTAGGATGTCAAACTTCTCCTTTCCCATAGGCAGTTTTTATGACACCTTTGGACTCATTTCCAAACCCAGCCCTTGGCCAAGCGATACCCTTCCATTAGCAGAAGGATGTGGGGTTGGTCCTGCCACAGCTGCCATGCCCAGTTCTAGTCCCTTCTCCAAATCATCTTCTACTATGCAAAGCTAACTAAAAGAGAGGGGCATGTGGTAAAGAGAAGCAGTTGGTGGGAGGGAAAGCTAACCCTCTCCTACGCAACCCCCCTGCTAGTCTTTTCTTCCTGATATTTTGCCAGCTGTGCTCAAAAACCAAAAATAAATTCAACTGGGAGGAGAGGGAGGAATTGTTGAGGGAAGAAATGGCTTCTGAGGAAAGGTTCAGCTCCTTCTTCAGCAGTCCCCCTACTCCATTCTCTCCCATCCCAGGCTTGACTTCCTTGGAAAGCATGTGATTGTTGTGAGGCATGCTACTGTTCCATCCTCATTTCTTTCCTGCAGAAAAAGCTCTTCTCCAACATCCCACACCCCTGCTTTCCTCTTTCCCTCTCATACACACTGCTCAATTTATTATAGTCACCATGAAAAGGTGCACAAGACGCTTTCCTCTGAGGTATTTGATTTCCTCCCCCATGCTCCTTTCCGTAAGACAAACACATTTGGTTTTCAATGCCTTCCCCTTTGAGTTGCACCTTAAACTTTGACTCCCTTGGGAATGGAAGTTTCTGTAGTAATTTAGGTTTCCATAGGAACACAAATTTCAATATTTTCTAATCCTGTTTGGTACAGGAGGTCACATTTAACATTCCGATGCATTCACACCCTGAAAGGAGCAGCAATTTGAATTGCGCACTTCTGGCAGACCACAGCGAAGGCTTTTCCTAGGATGATTTCAGAACAGGAAAAACACACTTTTTGCCATAAACTTAGAATATTGTCCTCAGTGTTTTGGTTCCTACAAAAACCAACTCCTGACTTTGATTTCTTATAGATTCTGGTTACTGTGAGAACCAAATTCTCTTCATCTCAACCCCAAATAAATACTCTCAGGGTTAGAAAGACATACATTTTCACTTCCTAAGGTCAAGACTTCCTAGTGAGTCAACATTTCAATAGGGTCTTCTCAAAGTCCAGCTTCTTTTCCGTCAGGTTCAAAGGAGATCCTTTGGCTGGGTCGCCCAGGTGGGTGTGGGATCCAGCTGCCTGCTCTGGACGGCGAGGCATTACGCCTGTCGCCTTTAGTAAAGAGCCTTGGGGTCCAATTGGACCCTCTGCTGACAATGGAGGCTCAGGTCTCGGCTGTCAACAAATCCGCCTTTTTCCACCTGCGGCAGGCTAGGCGGCTGGCCCCCTACCTCACCGGAAGCGACCTAGCCACGGTAATCCAGGCAATGGTCATCTCGAGGCTAGGCTACTGTAACGCTCTTTACATTGGTCTTCCCTTGTCGGTCATCCGGAAGCTTAAACTGGTGCAGAATGCTGCAGCAAGACTCGTGGCTGGAGTACCAGCCAGGGCCCACATCACTCCAACTCTGCACCAACTGCACTGGTTGCCAATTGAGCACCGGATCACCTTCAAGGTGTTGATTTTGACCTTCAAGGCTTTGTATGGTCTGGGGCCGGTGTACTTGAGGGACTGTCTACTCCCATATGTTCCCCAGAGATCACTTCGATCTGAGGATTACAACCTCTTACAGATCCCTTCCTTACGGATCATCCACTTGTCCTCAATGAGACAGAGGGCTTTCTCGGTTGTTGCTCCAAGCCTGTGGAACTCCTTGCCACCTGAAGTCCGGGCAATTACTGAACTGCCGGCATTTCGGAAAGCCTGTAAAACAGTCCTTTTCCGCCAGGCATTTAATGTCTAGCTACTCCTGGTTATGGGTGAACTTGTGATTCTGTTTTAAACTGCTAACGTTGTTTTATGTTTTATGGTTAACGCTTGGTCGATGTATTGTAAACCGTCCTGAGCCAAACTGGAAGGACGGTATACAAATCCAAACAATAAATAAATAAATAAATAAATAAATAGCACCAGCATCTTTTGGCCAACTGTGCTGTACTGAAAGACTACTTGTCAATGGGCTTACATACTAAGGAAATGCAGTCCATTTAAAAAAGACTGCAACTTTAGCTGTCATTCCCATACGTTGCTCCCTACCCTAAGAATGAGGAACCTGTCGCCTCTCTGAGGTTTCTAGATGCTAAATTGCATAATGATATTCCTGACAGCTTCCAGTTGGCTATTCATAGTTTGCTTATAAAGGTCAATTCCTAAACTCTAGTTAATTTACTCCATGTAAACAACAGTTAGGTTGTTTTATTTTGTTTGATGTATCTTGTTTTGATGTAATTTGTTGATATATTTCTTTGTTGGCACCGAATGCTTGCCATATGTGTTGGAACCCGTCCCCTCAGGAAGATAGGGCGGCCTATAAATAAAAACTATTGTTATTATTACCATCATTTGAAACACAACAAAATTAGTATACAGCAAACAAGATCACTATGCTGGCTCTTGTATTGGATCACACGTCGGACACTGCCCAACTGTCTAGGACTGTGTGATGTATCGGCGAATGTGTGCAGATCCCAGTAGGGTGGCCTTTTGCAGCTGACAGATAGTAATTTTGCCAAGGTCTTTAGGCACTGCACCCAATGTGCCGATCACCGCTGGGACCACCTTTACTGGCTTGTGCCGGAGTTGTTGTTGTTATCATTATTATTACTATCATTATCTCAGGAGGTAGAATTTTATTTATTTATTTATTTATTACTTCAAACTTGTATACTGCCACTCCCCGAAGGCTCGGAGCGGGGGGAGGGTGTGGGAGGGAGCACAGGGGTAAGGATAAAGAGCCAAGAGCGGCGATAGTCCATCAAAAGAGGGAAGATTAGAGAGCCCTAACGGGATCGCCGGTGACCGGTTGTAGGTGAAAAGAGAGACCTGCATTCTTTCATATGGTAGTCTGAGGAAAGGGTCCCGACCTGCCAGTGAAGTGTCCTTGTAGTCCTTCATAGGACCAGGACGTGTCCCCCGGGGCTCCAGATGCTTATAGCGAGAGCTCCAGAACGTCCTGGATGAAAAAGTCCTCTGGGCCCTGAATTCCATTGGCATGGGCCACCTCGCCTCTTAGAATTAGACTGCAAATGGTTATACTACAACTTCTTTCTCTCCACTAGTCTCAAGATCCCTTTAGAAAGCCACTAGTTACTCATTTCTGCCCCGACCTCATTTTCTTTGGCATAATGGCTGCAATCTCTGTTTCTCTCTGCTGGTCACAGCTTCTGTAGGCCAGAGGAGGCAGAATGCTGCTATGTCAGAGGGCAGGTTTGATAACATTGACAGCAGGAAAATGGACCAAATACAATGGGCTCAATCCCCTGAGAACTTTTATCATGTAACGTTTGCTAAAATAAATGGGATGGAATGGAGTGTCATTAATTTTCTACCTCAGGTTGGTGGTAGCTAATCCTTGCCTCCTGTACACCTGTGTTGTCACAGGGCAACCAGTTGTCCCTGGCTACAAAACAGGGTAGAGGAGAGCCAACGTGCCTTAGAGCAGGCCTGAGCAAACTTTGGTCCTCCGGGTGGTTTGGACTTCAACTCCCACAATTCCTAACAGCCTCAGGCCCCTTTCCTTTTGCCCCTCAGCCGCTTAGTGGCTGAGGGGCAAAAGGAAGGGGCCTGAGACTGTTAGGAATTGTGGGAGTTGAAGTCCAAAACACCCGGAGGGCCAAAGTTTGCCCAGGCCTGCCTTAGAGTCACAGAAGTGTTAGATTTTCCTCACCAATAACCCTGGAGTTTTCTGACAAACAGAAGAGGTAGGGAAGGCTTATTTTCTTGGCTTCCCACCTTGGACCAACAGCATAGACATCACCTTAGGACAATATTGATTAAGGCAACACCCATGCTGGGCAGGAAGAACTCGAGAGCAACTAGCCTTGGGCCAGGACTATCCCTTCTACTTATCAGATAGAATTGCCACCTATGTGGCAGGCGGCCACCTGATAAGTGTCACCCTTCCTGTCTCTCAGTGCCAGGAGCACAGCTGTTAAAGCGTACAAGGGAAATGAGCAAGCTGGAGGCAATTCTACTTGGAAGCAGCTCCTTCAGTTGAATTTCACACTCTTTAGCTTGTCTTCCTTATCCTCCCTTATTACCGTTCTTTCACAATTTTCATTTGCTGCAGTTGCGAAAGCAAACCATTTTAATCTGCTTTCAGGGGAGGGGAAGTAGAGGAATCCAAAGAAATTCATGGAACCCCAAAGACTAACAAATGTGATGTAGCTTCGGGCTTTGTAGGCTATGGGTCCCATTTATTACTTAGAGACATTAAGCGCAATCCAGAATTACAATGTGTGCTTGTATGTCAACAGAAACACACACAGGGAGTATGTAAGACTGGGTAGGAGTAAGATCAGAGGGAAGCTAAAGGAAGAAAGGGCTGATGATAACAATTACACTATTAGTAAATTATCAGTATTATAACTGTTACTGTAAATATTGTGTGCATATAATTTCCCTCTGACCTTCCTGTGTACAGTCCCACCCATAATCATAGAATCACAGAATCATAGAGTTGGAAGAGCCCTTGTGGGCCATCCAGTCCAACCCCCTGCCAAAAAGCAGGAAAATCGCATTCAAAGCACCCCCAAAGTATGTCCATCCAGCCTCTGTTTAAAAGCCTCTAAAGAGGAAGCCTCCATCACACTCCAGAGCAGAGAGTTCCTGTACTGAACAGCTCTCACAGTTAGGAAGTTCTTTCTAATATTCAGGTAGTATCTCCTTTCCTGTAGTTTGAAGCCATTACTCCGCTTCCTAGTCTCCAGGGCAGCAGAAAACAAGCCTTCTCCCTCTTCCCTATGACTTCTCCTCACACATTTATACATGGCTACCATGTCTCCTCTCAGCCTTCTCTTCTGCAGGCTGAACATGCCCAGCTCTTTAAGCCGCTCCTCATAGGGCTTGTTCTCCAGACCCATGATCATTTTAGTCACCCTCCTCTGGGCACAATCCAGCTTGCCAACATCTCCCTTTAATTTCGGTGCCCAGGTGTGGTCTTACCAAGGCAGAATATAGAGGTAGCATGACTTCCCTAGATCTAGACCAGGGGTGGGCAACCTACGGCCCGTGGGGCCGGATGCGGCCCCCTGACTGATTCTATCTGGCCTGGTGAAGGGCCCCGGCAGGCGGGCCCCGGCAGGCAGGCCGGCGGGCAACGGAGGGAAAGGGAGGGGGAGAAGAGGAGGAGGTGAGAAGCAAGGAGTGCTGTAGAACATGGCTTCGCTGTCCTCCGCCTCTTCCCTTCCCTTTCTCCACTATGGTGGTGGGGGAGAGAGAGAGAGAGAGAGAGAGAGAGAGAGAGAGAGAGAGGCAACACAAGCACCCTTCCTTCCTGCTTCCTTCCTGTCCCAGTGCATTGTGGGTGCAATGCACTGGGGGCACGGGGGGGGGGGGGAAGGGGAAAGGAGGGGTGGAGGAGGTTGCGCGAACAGCTGGCATTTTGCCTGTGCGCACTCACGCCAGGCGCGCCCACCCCTACTCAGAAGGACTTTTCCTAGGCACACTGAGAGGACTTCTAGACACTATGCTCCTATTTATGCAGGCCAACATTCCATTGGCTTTTTAAGCTGCCGTATCACACTGCTGGCTCATGTTTATATAGCACTGAAATCCTGGAAATAAAATATTTTAGGCCTCATTTCTCCTGAAGACTGGGTTGGGCAAGGAAATTGCTTTGTGACACAACTTAATTATATACCTAAACAATATAATTTGTTTGTTTGTTTGTTTTTAATCCATCTGCAGAAGTGGGGCTACCAGGACACACCAGCAAAGGAGCTGATGAAACAACGGGGGACCGGCCATACTCCAGATGAGTCGAGGACACCCATCTACCTAGCACATGGACGCATGACCCCTTCCCCTGGCTACCAAGCTTTAGGAAGACTACAAGGACAGCTGTACCATCACACGGCTGGTACAGGCCTACCTCGGGCTTGGATGCATTCAGGGAAACCTCAATATGGGCATCAGCTACGGTTCTGAAATCACCTTGAAGCTGTGAAGTGATGGCAGTGGCGGCGGGAGAGATAAAGGAGAGTAACCTTGAAAAGACTGGAAATTATTCTGCAACAGGAAATTATTCTGCAACTGGAACTGACATTCCTGTTAGAGGCGAAACTGTATATAGGGAATGATTACAAGAGTGGTATGAGTATATTATGCTATAAATTGGGAGACTTTATTGCTGAATGAGCCCCCCCGCCCCGCCCCACACACACAAATGAACTTCAAAATGCCATTATGAGCTGATACCATTATATACTGTGACCAACCTGTGTTCATGAGATTAGTTGCATCAGCAAACTAAGGAACAAATTTCTCCTAATGCAGCTACATTAGGCTTGCCTTGGTTTGCATAGACTGAACTGGAAACAAGCAGCAAGTTGGAAAAGCTGTACTGATGAGCTGGCTCAAGGGGACCAGGGTACAGCTAATGAGGCACTGAGAAGCAATATAAAGCATTACGGTAAAAGAAAAATGGGATGCTAGTTTAATTCTATCTCAACAATGGTAAAAGAGAAGTCATTACTGCAGGATCTATGACGTGACTATAGATACAATATCTTTCCTAGGTTATAGCTCATCATTATATCCATTATCAAAATACTGTATTGAAGAGACACTGCAATAAGGCAGACTGCAGGAAATGCTTTGACATTTAAGAGGCCAGAATAATTACACTGAGCACTATTGGTTTCTAAGGGGCAGGATTTAGAAGAGAAAACTGTTTAAAGGGAGTTAGAGATTTGTGAATCTGAGTGAGTATGCATGTAAAGGTAAAGGTTTCCCCTTGACATTAAGTCTAGTCGTGTCCAACTCTGGGGGTGGTGCTCATCTCCATTTCTAAGCCAAAGAGCCAGCATTGTCCATAGACACCTCCAAGGTCATGTGGTCGGCATGACTGCATGGAGCACCATTATCTTCCTATTGTACCTATTGATCTCACATTTGCATGTTTTCGAACTGCTAGATTGGCAGAAGCTGGGGCTAACAGCAGGAGCTCACCCCACTCCCCGGATCTAAACCGCTGACCTTTCGGTCAGCAATTTCAACAGCTCAGCAGTTTAACCTGCTGTGCCACCAGGAGCTCCACATGTACACACACCTAATCCACCAAAACTGATAAAGAACACTAACACAATGTGTCTCTTACAAAATGGAGGGGAGGGTATCAGCTCCTTGTGGAATCAGCCCAAAAATCTAAAGGATCCAGATGTTCCAAAGCAGTTTTACAGAACACTTCAAGCATTGCTTCTTTGCCCAGAATAGTAATCAATGCAGTATTCAATGGAGACTCATTCAATTATTCTGCGGTCTCAATCTTGAAACTGATAGATGACATACAGATTGAATTGCGGCAGCATCGACTCAACCTATTTTTTTCTTGTACCATCTTCCCCTGACATTATCCTTCCGAGGTTCTCCAGAGATCTCAAAGGTGCACTTACTATTTGGGGTTGTTCTAGTAAAATGCTATTGCTCAACCCTGAATTTTGGAGGAGTTTTGTGTCCCGTCCCGTGTCCCCCCCGTCCCCCAAAATGAATCACCACGTTTTCCTTTCCTCTCTATGTTCACTGAATCAAGAGGAAGTGGTTGTAATTGGCACAAGTTAAGTTATCAGATTTATAATGAACACAGAATAGTAATGATGATGCCAGGAAGTAATGCTGCTTTAATCATTAAAGGACACACATCATGTGAATTCAACATAAGGAAGCAACAAGACTGCGAAACTATACCATAGGCCCTGCCTGAATCCACAGAGAACTTCATGTGCATTTCAGTCCAGAATACTTTCAAAAAGTAAGAGTGAGAAGGCCCAGATAATTAAGTAGAAGAAATACCCAGTGAATGACCCTGAGAGTCTGGTCAAAGGCTATAGTGTCCTCAAGAGAGTGGGAAAATGACTGACCAAGACACCTTGACAAAGAAAATGCCAAACACCTATGCATCACAGAGCAAATGTTCAGCATGGATAAGAGGCGATAGAGTTATGGTTGCTAGGAGCTAGGCTCAAGAGGTCTCCTCTGTCTTGGAGGGAACATTCCAGCAAGATGCGGCATCTCCTATCATTTCTACATTGGGGTGGGCTGATTTTAGGCTACATATTCTCTTTATATTAAAAAAAACCCCTAGAACCTGAGGCCCACCAAGTGCAGAACTGGCTCAAGGAAGGTCAGCATATAATGAGAATTCATTCAGAACTGAATACTGTTGAGCACAAGATTAACTGCAGAATTTCTTTTAGTACCAAGCTACCTCTTCTATGCCTTTCCTTTCCAAAGCCATTCCTGGCTTTTCCCTTACTGGAGGGTTAGGCAATTAGTGCCTCTCCAGATATGGCTGGACTCCAGGTCCACGAAACACTGATTCTGTAAAATTGCCTCTGATGTGAATGTAATGCTTTTGACAACAAGGTTTTACTCATTCATGCTATGACTTACTCTTTATGCAAGGAAGCAGTGGGTGAATTAGGGCCCTCTGAAAGTTGTTGGATAGCAGCTCCCATCATCATGCTAGCTGGAGCTGACGGGAACTGCACTAAGTAGCAACATCTGGAAGACTGCAGAACCCCTAATTGTGTCCTAAGCTTGTTCCATTTCAGAGTTCTAACATATGTGTCTGGATAGTAATCTTTCTGTTGTAAATAAACAATAGGGAATTAGAACCTTCTTGCACAACTACTGCAAATCTTATGAAGGTTCTGATCTAGTATCTGCTCCTCAACCTTTCCCCAGCATTTAAAGGCACTGCAATCCTTTCAGGACCAGGTTCTCACAGCCTGTTAGATGTCGTAGTATATCTACCAAAGTTGCAAGGAGCTGATCACCATCTAGACTCCAATAACAATTTTTTTTGGTAACTAAGTGGGCAGCTCTAATTATGTCTTCAAGGAGGAAAAGGCATCTGAACAGCAACAGACAATGATTAGCATTCCAAATGTTTTCTCTGAAATGAATGCATCCATTACAAGGAAAGAATTTCCTCAACGCTCCTAACAGGATACTTGTAACTGAGGGAAATGAAACAGGGCCAGTTACTGTATATATTGTAAGCAGTGTGCATAGTTCAGACCAGAATTATAGAGTTCCCACACAGGTGCCTGTGAATTGGCTGGTAGCAATGACAATGTCAGTGATGAGGTACCATTATCCTTCTAGCAATGAGCCCTGAAGAAAATCCACAGGCCAGGCTCCAAGTCACATTTGCAAAGCAGCGGTTAATATTTTTAAAGGAAATGCTAGACTTATGTAGGCTTCTACAATTCATTCCTTCACTCTCATCAAAGAAATGGTTAGCATGCTCCAGTGCTAAGAATCCATATGTAAAGCTCTTTTTAAATACTTTCCTGCATTAGCTATTAACACCAGGCGTGCTAGGTTATTAACATGCCAAATAAATCCTTTGTGCATTGGAAAGGGGGGTTGAACATACAAAATATGGATGTTGTGCCCTCTAGAGGCTGGATTTCTAAAGGCACCCATTTTCTGCAGCATCACCTCCAAGTTTGAATGAATCAGAACAACCAACCTACCCAGCACCTACTCAAACTGAATTTGTTTTGGAAGGGCTTGACTGGACTAAGCCAACTAAGTACAAAGCTGACTGACCCCTGCAAGGCTGGAACTGACTTTTTTTAACCTTCAGGAACCTTACAATAGTGAAACAAAACCAGGGGTCCTTCAGTGCCTCTATTCCTTCCTTTGTAGGTGTGTCAGAGTAAACAGGAAATAGCTGTAAAACAGGAAGGAAGCAAATAGAGATGTTTAGGTCTTTCAGAGGCACAAAGTGGGATACCTAGCTAGATGAGATCATGGACCAATCTCAAGAGGAGACAAAGACAAGATGGGAAAGCTCACCTGGGTCGTACTGCACAAGCCACCGAGAAGTTCCCTTACTCGAGAGCTTAGTCCTGATCCCTGGCACGGCCTGTAAGAATCTGAGGCTGTCTCTGTAACCATATTCCATGCTGATCTTGCACAGCTTGACCTTATGTTCATTCCACAGCATCTTCTCCAGCGTTTCCAACCGCAAACCCAAAGGAAACAGACCCAAAGTGCTTCTTAAGAGAGAAATCACATCCAAATCACCTGGAAAGCAATAAAAGGTCATCAGCACACACAAAAAGGTTGTTGAAGGCTTCCATGGCCAGAATCACTGGGTTACTGTGAATTTTCTAGGTTGGTTCATCAGGTGCTCTACTATGGCTGAGCACATAGGAAAGCTGATGAAGAAACACAACCTGCAAACTATCTGCAGACCCACTAAGCAAATCCAACAAACCCTATGTTCAGCAAAGGACAAGAGTGATCCTCTCACTTCTGCAGGAGTCTACTGTATACCATGCAGCCATGGACAAGTCTACATAGAGATCACCAAATGCATTCCACAAACATAAATCAAGGAACATGAAAGGCACTGCAGACTAATTCAACCAAAGAAGTCAGCCATAGCAGAGCACTTGATGAACCAATCTAGACACAGCATATTATTTGAGAACACATAAATGCTGGACCACTCTTATAACTACCATGTCAGACTACACAGAGAAATCACTGAAATCTACAAGCATGTGGACAATTTCAACAGAAAGGAGGAAAGTATGAAAATGAACAAAATCTGGCTATCAGGACAGTAAATAAAGAGCAACACTGAAAAAGCAGAGGAATTCCAGACAAGAATCAATTAGGGCCGGCTAACGTCTCCCAACAAAGGATTCCCCAGGCAGGAAGCAGCCAGGCATTGGAGCTGCAATATTCACACTTGCCTCAAGCAGACAAGAGTTCTTTCTCCCATCCTGAACACCACTTGCCTAGTTTCCAACAGACCTCACAACCTATATAAACACCACCTCTGCGGATGCCTGCCATAGATGTGGATGCAATGTCAGGTGAGAATGCTTCTGAAACATGGCCATACAGCCCGGAAAACTCACAGCAACCCAAAAAATAGGTTGATTGGAAATGATCTGGCTAACCCTTATTCTGTGTTCATGCCAGTCTTCATAGTTAATATTTCAACTACTGGGTTGCACTTGTTTCCTACCCTTCCTTCACTTAGCTTCAGGTGTCATATATGGACCTCCTCCTACCCACTTTATTTTCAGAACATCCCTGTGGGATGTGAGACTGAAAGAGAGGAAAAGAGAGACTGGTCCAAGGTCAACCAGTGAGACCTCATGGCTCAGCACAACCAACAAACACTAAAGCCCACAGGTCCCTACTTCCTACAATAAAGGTTCCCTACCATTTTCCCATACACTAGGATCCCCCAGCAAAGAGAAAGACAACAATACAGCAGGTAAAAGATTGAGAAAACACTACAAAAAGGAAGAGCTGTAAGTATGAGTGAGCAAAGTGTGGCCCATAGGCTACACGTGAGTCCCTTAGGGCCCCAGTCCTCAAACTAAAAGGTGCAACCGAAGCTTCAGAGGCTTGTGATGTGGGTGTCTTATTTCAGAACAAAAGTCTTTTCTTCTTAGGCAACCAAAGGGACCATCCAATCATTTTTGGTTTAATGCCATCATTCTTACTGAAGTAAGCCTCAAGATGTCTCCGTTTTTTCTCTTCTTCTGAGCGATTACTTCTCTACCTCTACTGCAAAAACAGTCATCCTGGCAATAAAAGCACAATATTCTACACCTCAGCCTTTTCATGATCTCAGGAAGCAAATCCAAACTATTTCCCAAAGAGTGAGTACAGCTTATTGCCTAAGATAGGTCCCTTTGAGTCCAGATCGAGGGGGAAACAAGATATAAATAAGACAGACAAAGACAGACAAAGAGATAGATCTTTCCTACATTTATCGACTGAAGAAGATTCCCTTTGCCACTCAAACGATGGATCCAACTCGTCGGAGGTAAAGTCATTGGGATTATAAGCAGCTTTGCATTGACTCTGGCCAGCTTTCTTCTTGCCAGCTTTCTTCTTGCCAGCTTTTTTCTTGCCAGCTTTCTTCTTGGACTTGGACTGCAACTGGGCTGCAGAATCAACAGATCATGTGTTTTATGTAGAAACTCGCCCTGCTATCAGTTAAAGCCACCCAGAAATGAATGATAATTTAGATCCCTGAAAATGCTCTAAACTATTGGAACACCCTCCACTCCCCAAAAGATGGAAGAGGTATTCATTTGTTCTACATTATAGCTTGGAGAGGTACTTTTGAGATTAGAACGCAAATAATCTCACATGCAGTTTAGTCAATGACTAGTTGAGAAGTTCTGAGAACAAGTCTAAAACTTATTTTACCAAGTTCTTTTCTACTGCTGAGTACTTTCAAACAGATAGCTTCTAGTATTACCAGTACTATGTAGCTCACTGTTCACTTTTGTAGACAAAAAAGGTGCCTGGGGGAATCCGGAGAAACTACAACAATAAAAAAAGCCATAAGAGACAAACCAGACACATTTTCCTTAAATCTGCATGAAAGGATTTTTTTCCAGAATCACCCATTCTCAGAGCTATGCATGTATGAAAGAGATTGTATCTCAAAGTCGCCCTTATCTTACCCACAGGCTTAAGATTATCAAGAGTTTCAAAAAAGTTCCCTCAAAGTGACTACCAGAGAGGTTTATTACCTGCAACCATCCTGAACCCTTGATACCATTGAAAAGACACTGCCTTCTGCTTAGTCTTTTTACACTGAACTAGTTCTGAGTGTAGGCAAAGAACACATCATAAAATAATATGCCCTAAACATTAGGAAGATTCAAATAGTAGGAAAAATATTGGAGCTAAACATTAGAAAGAACTTCCTAATGGTAACAGCTGTTCGACAATGGAATATGCTGTGTTCTCAAAGGCTTTCATGGCCAGAATCACTGGGTTGTTGTGAGATTAATGGCCATGTTACAGAAGCATTCTCTCCTGACATTTTGCCCACATCTATGGCAGACATCCTCAGAGATTGTGGGGGTCTGTTAACTGGCCTTTCCTCAGATATATAAACCTCACTTGTCCTAGTTTCTAACACACCTCACAACCTCTGAGGATACCTGCCATAGAGGTGAGCGAAACGTCAGGAGAGAATGCTTCTGGAACATGGCCATACAGTCCGGAAAACTCACAGCAACCCAAAATGGAATATACTGCCTCGAAGTGTGGTGGAGTCTCCTTCTCTTGAGGTTTTTAAAGCAGAGGCTGGATGGCCACTTGTCGGATGCTCTGATTGTGTTTTCCTGCATGGCACAGCCCTTGGGGTCTCTTCCAACTCAATACAATTGCCTCTATAAAATTCATCCCTACAGTTCTACCTTGGAATGCTGCATAGCAATAACACATCACCCCCCTAACACTGTAAAGTAGGGATAAACAATGTATGCCTGCAGGTGGTATGCAATCAAGGCCCCAACCAACTCCCAAATGTTCCCAAATGAGCTTTAAGAGCATGGAGGCATTTTTTCCACAGTTTTAGCTCCCATTTAGGCTGAGGAACACATTTTTTTATAAACATGGACTCCCACTCACTTTCTGTTGTGACAGAAACATAGAATTGGAAGAGACCTCATGGGCCATCCAGTCCAACCCCGTCAAGAAGCAGGAAAATTGCATTCAAAGCACCTCCAACAGTTGGCCATCCAGCCTGTTTAAAAGCCTTCAAAGAAGAAGCCTCTACCACACTCCAGGGCAGAGAGTTCCACTATTGAACAGCTCTCACAGTCAGGAAGTTCTTCCTCATGTTCAGGTGGAATCTCCTTTCCTGTAGTTTGAAGCCATTGTTCCACATCCTAGCCTCCAGGGCAGCAGAAAACAAGCTTGCTCCCTCCTCCTTATGACTTCCCCTCACATATTTATACGCATCTACCATGTCTCCACTCAGCCTTCACTTCTACAGGTTAAACATGCTAGGCTCTTTAAGCCACTCCCCATAGAGCTTGTTCTCCAGGCCCTTGATCATTTAAATTCACCCTCCTCTGGACATATTCCAGCTTGTTAACATCTCCCTTCAATTGTAGTGTCCAGAACTGGACACAGTATTCCAGGTGTGATCTGACCATGATGTCTCTTCCAACTCTATGATTCTATGATTCTAAGGCAGATTAGAGGGGTAGCATGACTTCCCTGGATCTAACACTATACGATTAATGCAGGCCAAAATTCCACTTGCTTTTTAAGCTGACACATGACATTGTTGGCTCATGTTTAAGTTGTTGTCCACGAGGACTTCAAGATCTTTTTCACATGTACTACTGTCGAGCCAGGCATCCCCCATTCTGTATCTTTGCATTTCATTGTTTTTTTGCCTAAGTTTCCTGCCTTTTCCTGCCTTTCTATCTTACATTTGATAAAAATGTGCACCCTAGGCTTAATTTTTTTCTTTGGGGTGGGGACGGACTACTACTGTAAACATGCTCAAAATAATCCCATGTTCCCTAGAGGGCATTTGGTGTGGAATTATTTTCCCCCTTGGATGATGCAGCCCTCCACGATCCTCAACGTGGGGGTAATGTAGCCATCTACCCTCCCACCGTTGCCCACCCCTTCTGTAAATCCAAACAAATGCACAACTGGCCTTATTCCGTGCCCCATTTCGCCCCTTGGGATCATACTCCTTTCACCAACTGTATGTACCCTGGCAACATATTGGATCACAAGTTGAACACTAACTGCTTGTGACACCTCAGAATGGTGGAGGTCCATTAAAAAGCTTGACAGATCAGTGCCTTGGCCTTTAAGCAATCTAACTACCGTCCAAATCAAGCAGCAAAAACTCATAAGAGGGAAAGGCACTAAATGGATTTAAAACAAAAGTCCATGCTGCTATTGTGTCCCATGCTTGACCAGGCACTGAAACCCAGCAAATTGATTCAGCTCCCACTGGGTTCTGCAACCTGCTTTTGGCGACCCTGGCTGGCCTAAATAATAAAACTGTGGCCACAAATTAACACTGTCACACACTCAGATCCCCTCCATTAATCTGCCAAATAAAAAGGTTTAACAGTAAGAAAATTTATGACTACAACTGCCCATTTAGATGTTTAATGTAACTTTAAAAAACTAGTACCTGAAAGATTGTCTAATGATCCACATAAGATTAATGTTTGGTGTGAAAGAAGTTTTTCCAACTCAAAACAATGGGATGCTGAAACGTAGAAGACAAAGTTCTCTGTCTCTTGGCAGTTGTGCAAACCAACTAGATTATTTTAAAAACCAAAGCAAAGCAAATACTGCCCATAACTTGAAATGAATGGTTTATACCAGCCATAGGCCATGACATCACATAAAAATACAATAAGCACTTTCCAATATAAATATTAAAACTTTTCCATATGCTGGCTCTTTAAAAATTATAGTAGCAGTGACATAACAATAACAAATATCTGACTTGTATCATCCCGAACTATCTCCATTTCCATTTCTAGCTTCCGCTGTGGACTTTACTAATTTAGCTTGGATTTTTTGGGCTATGGCTGCAAACATGGCAACCTTTAATGTTGTTTTTGGAATAATCTGCTAACAAGTCACAGACAACTACTGGCTGTTGCCATGCTGCCCTTTCTTCCAAAAGGGCTCCCAGAAGATTGTTTCGAGGGTCACTACACAAAGGGCAATGTAACAGATAGTGTATTCAATCTTGTCTTTCCCCGGACCCACAAAAACAAAGTCATTGGGCATGAGGGATCCCTCTATGGACTTCATCACTCTAGAGAATGAATCCACTTTAAATCTGGTTTCTGCCTCCTGCAGAATTCTGGGGTGTGCAGTTTAGGGAAGAACCTTTAACAGCCTCCCTAAACGACAAACCCAGAATTCTGCAGGAGGGAAAAAGTGGATTTAAAGTGGATTCATTCTCTAGTACAGGGGTTGGGAACCTTTTTGACTCGGAGAGCCATGAAAGCAAAAAAATTGGAAATTTATTTCAGTGAGAGCCATATAATATATCTATATATATAAAGGAACAGTCGTCATGTGAAGACTACCTCAAACAGAGAAACCTTACAACGCAGAAACACAAAACTTGCCAACAGAAATAGGCCTCAAGCAAGGTACGTTTGTAGCAAAGAAACTTTCCCCCCCAAATCCTAAATGGGCCCCAAAACAAGGAGTGAAAAATACTACGTTTCCCTGCATCCTCCGGGGTTGCCAAAGACTCCCCCAGCCTCTACATTCTGACAACATGATTGGCTGCCAATAAGGGCGGATTTGCATAACTGCTGTACTGGCCAGCCAACATGAACATTCCGACCCATAACAAACTGTCAGCCAGAGCCTCCTCCAACACTTTCAAATCAGAAGACCATGATGGAGATCAACACCATTCAAGGGGAGCTCTTCTTCCTTTCCCAAAAGATCTCCAGTGGCTTGGAATTCCACATTAATAAGAGGACCATCCAGCAACAATGGGGTTTGCCAAGGAGGGTGCTCCAGCCCCTCTATATGCTGGCTCCAAGGGATGGAGGTCATCACCAAGTACCTCCTGATGCCCAGCGCTGGAAGAGCTCCCTCAGATGGCCTGTCCATTAGGAAAGCCTCATCGGACATTGACCAATGGGTGCAAAAGACACAGAGCAGGACATCTTGAAAAAGAGAGGAGCAGAAAGTAAGCTAGACATGAAGATCTTGAGAAAGGTGACTAAAAAGGATACCGAAAGGATTTTTAACAGTCCCCCAACAGACACTGGACGCACCTGTGAAGATAGAGATCCCCTGACAGGACAAGCCCTCCCCAAGCTGATCCGTCCTGGCCATGGTACAAGTCAAACCTGAAGGACTGCAGGCAAAGAGCTGAGTCACAAACATAAAACACCCAATTCACTAACAACAATTCCAACCCTTACATACTCAGACTTTCTCGCATCTCCTAAATAGGGCACAGCAACGCGTGCCGGGTACAGCTAGTATAATATATTTTAAAACTGAATTCAACTAAATGTGAGTATATATGTACATACTATGAGATAGGGCCGTAGCCAGGATTTTGATTCGGGGGGGCGGGGCTGAGTTTGGTTCGGGGCTGAGACTGGGTGGAAGAGGGTCTAGCCTAGCAAACCATTTGTATTGTTATCCCAATAACCCCATGAATGTGGGATATAATGAGCATGGTGATCAGATCATGATATGAATAAACATAACAGTTTAAATAATGTACCAGTAAGGACCACCCTGAGAATTTAGGGGGGGGGCTGAAGCCCCCTTAGCCCCCCCCGGCTACATGCCTGCTATGAGAAAAGGATTCCCCTGGCAGAATGACGGGACACTTCAGACCTGGCTCTGCAAAAGGCATGCTCAGGACTCTGGGAAGGAAGAGAAGACGTAAGGAAGGGGAAAAGAAAGACAGACAGACAGACAGACAGAGGAAATAAAGGAGGGAGAGGAAGAAAGAAAAGAACGAACTATGGAAAAGGAAGAAAAGAAAAGCAGGAGAGAGTCAAGGAGAGGAAAAGAAAGAAGGAAATGGGAAGGGAGGAAAGGAAAGGGTGGGGAAAAGAAAGGGAGTAAGGAAAAAGTAAAATAATGAATGAAAAAGAAGAAAAGGGGGAGAGAGGGATGTGAAAAGAAAGGAAGGAGAAGGAAAGGAAGACTTGGGGGAATAGAATAGAACAGGAAGGAAGGAAGGAAGGAAGGAAGGAAGGAAGGAAGGAAGGAAGGAAGGAAGGAAGAAGGAGAATGGAGGAAAGAAGGAAGGGGAGAGAGGGAGGGAAAAGGAAGGAGAGAAAGAAAGGGTAAAGGGGGAGGAAGGAAGGAAGGAAGGAAGAGGGAGAAAGAAGGAAAGGGAGAGGGGGGGAAAGGAAGGAGAGAATGGGAAGGAAAGAGTGAAGGGGAGAAAGAAAGGAAGGAAGGGGGAGAAAGGAAGAGGGAGAATGGAGGAAAAACGAAGGGGAGAGAGGGAGGGAACAGGAAGGAGAGAAGGAAAGAATGGGCTGCTCTGGAGAACCAGATGCAATCATGAAAAGAGCCACATCTGGCTCCCGAGCCATAGGTTCCTGACCCTGCTCTAGTGTGATGAAGTAGCAAATTTTCCCTCCAGCCAGCCTGATGGCATTGCATAACTTGAAAAATGGACTGCAGAGTGAGTCTCAGGCCACTTCCCCCTAAGAGACAACCAAAATGCCATAAAAGATCCCTTTGGGCCCATCTTGGACCACAGCAAGCATATTGTTAAAGTACTTTTGCAACATGTCACAAAATTTAAATAACAGGAAATAATAATTTTTAGAAAATGATAATAATTCTTCCAGAAATGTACCAAAAAAACCCCTTTATTTATTACACGAAGCATGCAATTTGCAATTACAACACAACCACAGTGGCTTTTCCTTGGATTTATGTGACTTTGCTCTTTTTTCTTTCTTTAACAAAAACAAGTATGGTAATAAGTTAATGACCTCCTTTTGTAAAAGAAATGCTTCCCACCCGGAGAGAGGGAATGGCTACAGTACAAAATAACCTTGCCTCATAATCATGTATGGTATTTTTCATATATAGAGATATTGGACTGTTTGTGAATTCTGGTCTTCTACAGGAGGCAAAAACAGCCCACAAGTGTAAATTGACCCCCACCGAAGTGAACCTTAAAATAGGTAATGCAGATAAAACTCACTCAAAGATGGATTAAGTTGTGGAGATGGATCTTCCTGAGGTCTTAACTTTAAGGTCTCTTTCTCTGGTTGTATCGGTTTTGTTTGCAACGAATGATGAGCCAACTCTTCGGCGGAAGTCACCGACACTACCAAATGGGCTGTAAACAATCAAACCACATTTGATTAACTTAACTCCTTATCCCAGAATATCAAGACAGGAAATCCCACATTATCTGAGTGTGGTCTCGGGAAAACCAGTTCAAAGAAGATATTGTGGGATTTTCTACCTTGATATTCTGGGATATAGGGCCGTGTGGAAGGCCTTCCCAAACTTAATTTGGTTTCAGTCAGGGGCGGATTTAACAGTATGCAAAGTAAGCGGCCGCTTAGGGCGCCATGTAGTCAGGGGCGCATCCGACTACCAGATTCCACGCATGCGCCATTGCTGCGGTGCGACTCCAGGTGGTCAGAGTTGCGAATCACACTCCACGAGGCCGAAAAGGAGGAATGTTTTGCAGCCAGAGGCGGGAGGCTCCGCCCCGGCTGCAGAACCTTCTTCCTCAGTCTCCGGCCTTGTGGAGGGTGCGCATGCGCGCCATGAGTGCATGTGTGGAGCCAGATGGTTCCGCGCATGCGCGTCGGGGGTGCATGTGCGGAGTCAACTAGTTCCGCGTATATGCGCCAGGGGGTGCATGTGCGGAGCCAGCTAGTTCCGCACATGCGCGCCGGGGGGCACATGTGCGGAGCCAGCTGGTTCCGCGCATGCGCACCCTCCATGAGGCCGGAGAGCAAGGGGGCACCAAAATAATGTTTCCTTACCATTTTAAATTACCTTAGTCCACTCCTGGTTTCAGTAAACGCTGTTGTCAAAGGGCCGTTCCACACAGCCCTATATCCCAGAATATCAAGGCAGAATATTCTACAATATCTGCTTTGAACTGGTTTATCTGAGTCCACACTGCCGTATATTCTAGTCCAAAGCAGGAAATGTGGGGTTTTATTCAGCTGTGTGGAAGGAGCCAGTTACTAATAAATAAAAGTAGGGCAAAGAGGTCAAAAGCCAGGAGATTTATCAGTAGTCTCTAAATACAAACACCACCAGAAAATGGCCTGGAAGGGAATAACTGGATGCCAAACCACAAAGCAAACTGGGCCTGAGCCTTGCACAATCGCCAAATTCTGTTTTGCAAATGCTTCCCTACATTCCCAATTTATCTTCAGCCATGCAATTTTCCTACAATACTCTAAGGATGCATCTAGACCAGGGCATGGGCAGATTTGGGCTCTCCAGGTGGTTTGGACTTCAACTTCCACCATTCCTAACAGCCAGTAGCAGGGCCGTAGCCAGGATTTTGATTCCGGGGGCTGAGTTTGGTTCGGGGGGCTGAGACTGGGTGGAAGAGGGTCTATCCTAGCAAACCTTTTGTATTGTTATCCCAATAACCCCATTAATGTGGGATATAATGAGCATGGTGATCAGATCATGATATGAATAAACATAACAGTTTAAATAATGTACCAGTAAGGCCTTTTCGTGGACCACCCTGAGAATTACGGGGGGGGGGCTGAAGCCCCCTTAGCCCCCCCCGGCTACATGCCTGGCCAGTAGGCTGTTAGGAATTGTGGTAGTTGAAATCCAAAACACCTGGAGGGCCCAAGTTTGCTCATGCCTCATCTAGACTGTAGAATTAATGCAGTTTGACTCCAACTTTAATTCCCGCGGCTCAATGCTATGGAATTGTGGGGTTTGTAGTTTGCTGAGGCACCTGTACTCTTCGGTAGAGGATGTTAACGACCTTATAAAGCCACAACTCCCATGATTCCATAGCATTAATGTAGTGTCAAACTGCCGTCTAGATGCAACCCAACTGCCCTGATTTGACAACGACAGTTCAGATTAATCCTCATATTTTTTCAGTTGCCTTTAAAATGTCCGAATTTCTCTCTCGTTGTCTGACTTTCTCCCCCTTCATCCTCAATTCAATTATAGTAGAGTCTCGCTTATCCAACCTTCACTCATCCAACGTTCTGGATTATCCAACGCAGCCTGCCTTCCACCCAGGATTCACAGCTGTTTCAATATATCGCAATGTTTAGGTGTTAAATGCTTTCTGACACCCCCCCCCCCCTTTGTCCTCAGTTAAATTATAGTAGAGTCTCGCTTATCCAACCTTCGCTCATCCAACGTTCTGGATTATCCAATGCAGCCTGCCTTCCAACCAGGATTCACAGCTGTTTCAATACATTGCGATGTTTTGGTGTTAAATTAGTAAATACAGTAATTACTACATAACGTTACCGGGACTTGAACTGCTTTTTCTGTCGATTTGTTGTAAAACATGATTTTTTAGTGCTTAATTTGTAAAACCATAATATACTTTGGCGTTTAATAGGCTTTTCCTTAATCCCTCCTTATTATCCAACATTTTCACTTATCCGACGTTCTGCTGGCCCGTTTGTGTTGGATAAGCGAGGCTCTACTGTACTATAAACTGGTTTCAAAGCCTTGGGACCTGGAATCTCGCCCCTTTTTAAGATGTTATCCTTCTCCTTGACCATCTTGACCACTGCCTTGGGATTTTTGCCATGCTTGGATTCTCATCTGCGAAATGTTCGAGGCCAAACAGAGCTGTGCCCCAAATCCCTTGCTCAAAAGCCTCCCCAAACTTTTGGATTGCTCCCATAATCTCTCAATAATGTTTCCACACTAGAGATGCGAAGTAGGAGCACCTACTCCTGTTTAGCGATGGATATTCTTCCCACTCCTTGGAGGAAAATGGCGAATTGCTCCGTAGTCTCTTGTAAAGATGTAGGCCTTTGTCTTGGGATGGTGCCGGGCTTTTCTGAGGAAGCCCTGCTTGGCTGGAAACCACAACAACTTCCAGGGGTTGTTTCTCCATGAGGATCTTTAACTTGGGCCTTTTCACTAGGTAAAACATAAGTACTTTTAGCAGTCCGGCCTACACAACTGAGGGGAAAAAGCCACTAGTGCAGGTCTGGGCAAACTTCGGTCCTCCAGGTGTTTTGGACTCCAACTCCCACATTTCCTAACAGCCACAGGCCTTTTGCTTTTCTCCCTCAGCCGCTTAAGCGGCTGAGGGAGAAAAGCAAAAGGCCTGTGGCTGTTAGGAATTGTGGGAGTTGGAGTCCAAAACACCTGGAGGACCGAAGTTTGCCCAGGCCTGTACTAGAGTCCCCTCATAGTTATGTGAGGCCTACACTTCGTTCCAAGCAAAGAGAACACATTCTTTTCAAGATGGAGGCCTCACCAAAAAGTAAAAGGAAGCTGTGAAGAAAAGGCTGGTTTTCCCACCAAAGAAAGGAGAGAAAATAAAATAGGTGGAGACTGAAAAGGGGCCTTCTCCATTGGACTTGCTCTAATACCAATATCAATAATAATAATAATAATGTATTTGTTACATTCCTCTCCTCACAGCTCAAGGCAGGGCATGACACAGCAAGACCCTCATATAAAACATTATATCACCTATATATAAATGAAAATGTAATGTTCGTTTGTGGGATTAACATAACTCAAAAACTACTGGACGAAGGGAATACCAAGGGAATCAGTAGCTACTGAAATGGACATCCAAGTGCCACCTCTGTGTTGATTGAGGCAGGCAGGATTTCCCCGGGTACTGGTTGTGGGGGGTCGGGAGCAGGTGAGGGTTTTGCCCTCCTTTCTGCTAGAGATCCCTGTGTACAACTAGTGGGCCACTGTGTGACACAGAATGCTGGACTAGATGGGCTGAGGCACGATTCAGCATGGCTCTTCTTATGTTCTTAATTGACACCAAATTTGGACACAAGACACCTATCAGACCAACGAGTGACCACCACTCATAAAAACACTGAAAAACACAGCAGAAGATACTTAAAAAGCCATTAAACAAAAATTACATTAAAGCGCATGCACAGAACCACATATATACACAAACACATACATATATATGTACACACATATATATATATATATATATATATATATATCCCCTTATGAACCATCTAGGACTCTAAGATCGTCCAGGGAGGCCCTGCTCTCGATTCCGCCTTCATCACATGTATTGTAGCAGAATCTGGAGCCCCAAAACTCCCAGGCAATACCTTATAAGCCAGGCTGCGTTTTTCGTGCGAGCGCATGGGCGAAGATGACGCGACAACTTGACTGCGATCCAGGAAATCAGTTTATTGATACAACAGCTGAGGGGTCTGTTCTATAGCAAGACAGGTTGCAAGAACAGCACACACATACCTTCCAGTAATCAGGTTTTATACAGCAATGGAGGTAGTTCTTGGTCCCTCCTCCTTCATGCATTTCCACTGGCTGGACATCTGTAAGCTGATATTTCATCAACCAATCAATCTAAACACTGTGTCACCTTTCTTTTACTGGCTGGCAAACATTTCGCAGTTTTAATTTCTATTCAATTGTTTGTGCTATCTATGTATGCAGGCTGTCCCTAAAAGCGAAACATTTTACAGCGTTCTCACCAGGAAGCCTGCCAAAGTGAGAAGCTGACTTGTAAACAAACGCACATGGTGATTCTATAAGCCAATCAAGGCTGTCCCTTATCTAAAGCACATGGTGTTCTTTGAACTAATCATAGCTGGGCTTTTCTAGACCAATCACAGTGACTAATTCTCGAGCTGTTGCTGGCAAGCTGACTCCACTATTCTGAGCCTATGCTGTAGCACTTTCTCCTGGCGTTTCTTCTGCAAAATCAACAATTCTACTTTAGTATGTTTGGTGGGGACGAGAGACAGGGCCTTCTCTGTGGTGGCTCCTCGGCTATGGAACGCCCTCGCTAAGGAGATTAGATCGGCTCCCTCACTCTTAACGTTTCGGAGACAAGTTAAGACATGGTTATATGAGCAAGCATTTACAAATGCAGAGTAACTGACATAGGAAATGGAATCACTTGACAATGGAATTTGGACAACGTTTTTAACTAGGAGACGCTAATGATAATGATGTTGGTTGTTATTGTTTCTATTGTGGTTTTATATTGTTTTAATGCTTAATCTGTATTTTTCTATTGTGTGTACTAACTTGTAAACCGCCTTGAGTCGCCGATAGGCTGAGAAAGGCGGTATATAAGTATAGTAAATAATAATAAATAAATAAGCACACATACACAAACACATATAAAACACACAGAGACTGGGCCACAGCACGCATGTGCAAATCCACATGTATACACAAACACACGTATATACACAAATATACACACACAAATATACACAGATATATATACACAGATTGGGCCACAGTACACATGTGCAAAACCACATATATACACAAATATATATACAGTTCTGTATTACTGAACTTCAAATCCCATTAGCCCCAACCAGCACAATCAATGTTAAGGAACAATGGGAGGTGTAGTCCAACAATGTGCAAAGGATCATAACTTCCCCAAGCCTTTTTGGAAATTACTTCGCGGTGTGTGTTCTGAATTTTGTAGGCAACAGATCAACTCTTAACCTATAAGACAGGCTTGGGCAAACTTTGGTCCTCCAGGTGTTTTGGACTCCAACTCTCACAATTCCGAACAGCCTCTGGCTGTTCGGAATTGTGGGAGTTGGAGTCCAAACACCTGGAGGACCAAAGTTTGCCCATGCCTGCTATAAGATGTTCATTTTTTAATACTATCAGTAAGACAAGCAGTTAATTATTATGGCAGGGGAAAAAAGACATTTCAGCTGGTGGTGCCTCTTTTCTCACATCTGACTCTAATTACCTCGTATTATAGCAAGAATTGTAAGGGCGTCACTTAGGAGACTTACAAAAAAAAACCTGAAAGAAAATGCTGATCGTTCATATTTGAATGAATACGTCTAGTAAGCAAACTGAAAAGGCACGAAAATGTGGCCAAAGCTTTACAATTTCAATGAGGCTCAGTCTAGCAGACGGTCTGAGAGAGAGAGAGAGAGAGAGAGAGAGAGATACACACACACACACACACACACACACACACACACACACACTTCAGCTGGAACCTTACATCTGCTGACTATATACCCTCCAGCTGTCCCAGTTCGGTGGGGAAATTCCCAGTTAATCCTCTGCCGTCCCTCTTTATCAGTTGCTTTTTAAATGTTCCAGTTTCTCATTCCTCCCCCTTTGCCTTTCAACATGCTCCAATTGCTGGAAATAGTTTACACTCTACTACGTAGAAGGGAGAGGAGAGGGAATATTTCACATTTTCCTAGACTCAGGCAAAAGCAAATTTGTGCAATCTTTCCGTCTTTGCGTCCCAGACATTTGAAAAGCTACGGTTTGTTCTGTTCAGTCAGGATAGTACAGGCATGGGCAAACTTCAGCCCTCCAGGTGTTTTGGACTTCAACTCCCACAATTCCTAACAGCCTACTGACTATTAGGAATTGTGGGAGTTGAAGTCCAAAATACCTGGAGGGCTGAAGTTTGCCCATGGCTATGATCGCGGAATTTGAATGTAGACACCAGGGTTGTGGATATGATGCCTGACTTTAAAATGTCCATTAACTTTTCCCCAACTCTGAGCCACAAGCGCTGTTGGGTTGCAATCCCAACTATCCCCAGTTCTCAAGGCAGAATAATCAAATGTGATGGGAGTTGTCATTCAATAATATCTGGGGATCAAAACTGGTTAAAAACTAAAGAGTACCAACCACTATATAAAGAAAAATTAAGAGTTGGACCTCTGTATCTACGGATTCTCAACCCATAGATTCAACCGTCCTTTGACTGTTCGGAAACTTCAATTAGTCCAACGGGCAGCAGCCAGATTGCTAACTGGAGCATCGTAGAACGAGCATACCACCCCCCTGTTACGTCAACTCCACTGGCTGCCGGTCCATTTCCGAGCACAATTCAAAGTGCTGGTCTTGGCCTATAAAGCCCTATACGACTCCGGCCCAGCTTACTTGTCCGAACATATCTCCCTCTATGTTCCCCCCTCGTAGCTTAAGATTCGCCGGAGAGGCCTTGCTCTTGGCCCCACCAGCTTCGCAAACATGGCTGGTGGGGACGAGGGACAGGGCCTTCTCGGTGGTGACCCCTCGCCTATGAAACTCGCTCCCCAGCAAAATCAGATCGCCATCCTCCCTCCTTTATTTCAGAAAGAAACTAAAGACGTGGCTGTGGAACCAGGCGTTTGGTCAAGTCTTACAACATATGGTCAATGAATATAATGGTACTGAACAATGAAACTGACCTTGTGATTGTTGAAATGGAAAAGGCTTTTTTGATTGTGCAGATGTTATTTAACTAATGTTGTTTTAAATTGTGATGTGTGTATGTTTTTATCTTTTATTATACTGTATTTTATTATGGCATGTTAGCCGCTGCCATGTTAGCCGCTCTGAGTCCCCCTGCAGGGGTGAGAAGAGCGGGGTAGAAATGACGTAAATAGTAATAAATAATAATTTGGAGGCAACTATAAGGCTGATGTGGTCCTCCATGAAAATGACACCCCTGTTTTAGAGGAATGAACTAACAAAACCACTTTCTGAGCATTCCTTATCTGCAAAATCCATGGGATCACCATATAACACAGTGGTTCCAACCTATTTTTGACCAGGGATCACTTTGACCAGGGACTACTCTACAACATTAGTACCAAAATGGTTATGAATCAGTTTTTGGTCAACTTTAGATTCAGTTTGTTTATTCAGGGTGCTGATTCATAAAATTGCATTGGGCAGACCACATCAGCTCTAGTTTCTGATACAGAACATATGCCATTCACTAGTTGCCATCTGATCACCCACAGAAAACCATATTTAATAAGTCTCGGCACTATAAGAGGGTTTCATGAGACCAGTCTCTCTTGTTGCAACTGTGTAGTTACGATGGGGCCGTGGACCATATTTTAATTCTTGTGGGCCATAGGTATAACGTGAAGGCAAGGACTCACAATATGGACTTCCCATATTTCAAGGTATAGGTTATGACTTTAATCTCACAATTTCCCTTTTCTATCTCAAGAATGGGTGACTGGCAATTAATATCAGGGACTGCAGATTGTATTTCAGAAGAAAGACCACCTCTCGAGTATTACTTGCATAAGAAAACCTGTGAAATTAATGGGGTTGCTATAGGTCAGCAGGTGACTTAAAGACATACATACACACCAGTCCTTCACATTTCAATTCAAAACAGAGACAGAGATACAATGACTTCAATTTCTACTTTCCCTGATCCTTTGCGTATTATTATTATTATTAATACCCCACTTTTTCTCTCCACAAGGAGACTCAAAGTGACTAAGAAAACGGGTATGTGTTGTCGAAGGCTTTCATGGCCGGAATCCCTAGATTGTTGTGTGTTTTCCGGGCTGTGTGGCCATGTTCCAGAAGCATTCTATCCTGACATTTCACCCACATCTACGGAAGGCATCCTCAGAGGTTGTGAGGTCTGTTGGAAACTAGGCAAGTAAGTTTTATATATCTGTGGAATGTCCAGGGTGGGAGAAAGAAAGCAGCAAGGCTTTGAAGCAGAAAGGCCATTCAGTGCTAATCAAGGTGGCCAACTGTAACATTCACACTTGCCTCAAACAAGACGAGTTATTTCTCCCAACCTGGACATTATTCCACAGATATATAAACCACACTTGCTTAGTTTACAACAGACCTCATAACCTCTGAGGATGCCTGCCATAAATGTGGGCAAAATGTCAGGAGAGAATGCTTCTGGAACATGGCTATACAGCCCGGAAAACTCGGAGTCATTCAGAAATAAATATGGTTATCTAAAAAAAAAAATCCAACATTTTTAATAGGTCTAACAAAAGGTATTGCTCTCATACAAATTTTCAAATATTATTTGAAACCGGAGAAACAAGGAACTGCTGGATTTTATACATTCTAAAAAAAACATGAGATTGACATGTCACTTTGTCCTAGACATTGCCTGACAGCTACATACACCAAAACTAGCTTACTCCCACACTCCATCATAAGACTATAATGGAAGTTGTACTCCTGCTCCCACACCTGGGAGTAAATTTCATTATACTCAGTGTGATTTAGAAAATGAAGAATCCAGGTGGGGCTGGTTTCACCATTCCCCATTTTAGGACTTTCTCCTCCATAAGTTTTCTATTAATAGGCTGGAGATGGGTGGGGGGTAACAGAAAAATATGTATGATTTTTTAAAATGTTGGAACTGAATGAAATGCTTAAAAAGTATTCTAGTATGTAAGGTAGTCAGTTAAAAGAAGTTGAAAGGTGTTGTAAGAATATTATTATATAAGGCGGGAATAGGAAACCTAACAGCTTATGAATATGGTTAGGCTTCAGCTAAAGAGCACCAACAGCATGCTGGCTAATACTGATACCGGCAGGAGTTTAAGCCCTTAGCCATAGGTTCTCCACTTTGTAGAAAAGGGCACTAGAAACAATTATGATATATCTTTGTATGTTTTTTTTTTGCTTTCATAAAACAATACCAGTTACTCAGAAATCTAAATGAATTCAATGAGCTATTCTGTTAAATAAAAAAAGCAAATTTTACTCTTTCATAATTATGTTGAACTATAACTCTGGCTATATTGGGACATCCAATACCATTTTGATAGCCAGATCCCCACCCAGCATTATGCTTTTGAGGCCATAATCCTATACATACTTACCAAGGAGTACTCACCCTCCAACAATTCCAATTTGGTCACAATTAAACCTCTGTTGTCTCACTTTCTTACCAGCTTTTTGAATTTGCAAATTTTTCTCTCTTCTTCCTGCATTCCCCTTCTGTCCTCGCACTACTTCACTTGCTGCAAAGTGAATTCCAAATGCAGTAGTTTGCACTGAATTTACTCAGAAAGGCAGAGAGAGGAGAGTTATTAATGTGAAAGAACACACAAGCCAGGAGAGGCTGCACCAGTTTGCTTTTGCTTAAATCTGCTGGGAAAGTAAGATTCCACCCCTCTTCATATTCTTGCTAAGTGCAAATCACATTTGCACTTTGAACTCAGTTTTCAGCAATTGAAATAACCTGTGGACAAAGCAAGAAGACAGAAAGAGAAGGGAGAAACTGGAACATGTTAAAAGATTATTAAGAAGTGGGACAACAGAGGATTCATTTGGTCTTTAACAGCCAAACTCGGGGCCCTTCCACACAGCCATATAACCAGAATATCTGCTTTGAACTGGGGGCCCTTCCACACAGCTGAATAAAATCTCACAATATTTGCTTTGAACTAGAATATATGGCACTGTGGACTCAGACAACCCAGTTCAAAGCAGATATTGTGGGATTTTCTGCCTTGATATTTTGAGTTATATGTCTATGTGGAAGTGCCCTGAGTTATGAGTCCACACTGTTCAGAGCAGAAAATATTCCAGTTCAGAGCAGAAAATGTGGGATTTTGTTCAGTTGTGTGGAAGGGTCCTGGGGCTTCATCTACACTGGCCCATATCCCAGGATCTGATCCCAGATTACCTGCTTTGAACTGGATTATATGAGTCTACACTGTCATATTTATTTATTTATTTAAAACATTTATATCCCGCCCTTTTCACCCCATAGGGGACTCAGAGCGAAGCATAGCATATATACGGCAAACATAAAATCATAAATATATACAGTACAAACATTAAAATCACTTATATCCACATTAAAAGTTGCTTAAAAACCATCTCAGGACACCATTTTCCCTCATTGCACTGCCCCAAAGGCTTGGTCCCACAGCCAGGTCTACACCATGCTTCTGAAGGACAGGAGGGAGGGGGCTGATCTAATATTGCCAAGAAGGAGTTCCATAACCAGGGGGCAATCACATAGAAGGCCCTGTCTCTCATCCCCACCAAGCGTGACTGTGAAGATGGCGGGACCGAGAGCAGGGTCTCCCCAGAAGATCTTAGTTTCCGCAGTGGTCCGTAAAGGGAGATGCAAAGCGGATAATCTGGATTTTGTATGGCAGTGTAGAAGAGGCCTGGGACTGTTGAAGAATATACTTAATAGGAGTTACTATCTAACTGTATCTGGAGTACAGTTACTTACCTGTTATATAATTGTGATTCCATGCTAAGAGAGGCTAAAGAAACTAAATGAGAACAGAGGCCAGAATTATTTTTGCACATCCCTTTTTCATAGAGATAAGTTGGCTGCCTCAGAAGGACAATTTTGGGTACTGTGAAAGCATATCTAGTTATTTCCTTTATTATTAGTATTATTGTTGTGTTCATACTTCAAGGGAAATTGACCTTTGAGAATTTCTGCCTCTGATGTCAAAAATAATAATCCAATAGCCTTGCATACCTATGCATCAGCAGGGAAGGTGGAAAGAAACAAATACATTTTGGAAGACAGCTTTGTATGAGCTGATGAACTTAGCCTGAATCTTTCAAACAGCACATAGAAGGAAGTCAGGGCCCTTCCACACAGCCATATACTGTAACCCAGAATATGATAGCAGAAAATTCCACAATATCTGCTTTTAACTGGATTATCTGAGTCCACACTGCATTATAATCCACTTCAAAGCAGATGATGTGGAAGGGGCCTAAGCAGGCCCGGATTAACACCTTTTTGCGCCCTAGGCCACACTTTGGAATTACGCCCCCTTTAAGCCAACCTCTACCGCACCCCCCCCCCACACACACACACCCATCCTTTCATCCACTCGTCCCCCTTAGGGCCCCGCATCCAGCTCTCCCAGTGTGGCCCCACTAGGTCCGCCACAGGAGTTTCCCTTTCGGCAGGCGCTATGGATGCAGGCATGGGGGGAGGAGCCTCCTCCCCGATGCTAGGGCTAGAGGCACTTGGCTCCTACCCGGTATTGGGGATTGCGCATGCGTTGTAGTCAGCAGCTGTACCGATGTCGCGCTTCTCCCCGATACCGGGGTTTGTCGCATTGGGCTTCTCTCCTGTACTGGGGTTTGTGCATGTGCCGTAGCTGGCAGTTGCATTTCTCTCTCCAGTAAGGAGGAGTCTCCTCCTTGTGTTGGAGGAGGAATACCAGCTTTCATGGTGTTAGGGCATGCGCAGATTGCGCAATGGAGTTTCCTGTACTTGCACTGAAGCAAGTGGATGCTGTCGGCATCGAGGGAGTTAATTGTTCCTCCTGTCGACGTCGACGGCAGTGTCGAGAGCCCCTGCGCATACGCCGTTTGCACAACAATAGCAGAGGCAGGAGATGGTATTCAGGAAGGGGCAGGGGCGGCACCAAAAAGGAGGACCTCTGGTATCCTTCTTTCCTCGTCTCCATGCGCGTTGCATTTTTATTTGTTTCAACGTTATTTTTTTTTGGTCCATGATCTGCGCCCCCCCCCTGGCTTCTACCCCTAGGCCATGGCCTAGGTTGGCTTTATGGGTAATCCTGGCCTGGGCCTAAGATTATTAGTGCACCTAGAACATCTTGTGTTCTCTTGTGCTTCATATCAGGGAGCAAAATATTTTGGGGTCATCAGTGGGAAAGCACTGAATAGGTGGCAAAACGCCTTGTGTTTGGGAAAGAGTAGCATTTGCTGCTCTGCCTCCAGCAGCCAGAATGTCTTGAACCGACTCCACTGATAGAACAAATCCTCTGTGACAATGGACAGGTACGTTTTGGAGGCAGAGAAGGGATCCCTGGGGTAAAATTGCTTGTGAGCTGAAACTTTGCCGCATGGACGCTTTTTCTCGCCCCCGAGCAGGCTGCTGGCTTTTCTTCCCTTACAACCCTTTTCTTCTGTACAGGTGCAGCCAAACACCATTAAGTCATGACTCGTTCCCAGAAAGTCTTGGAGTGCACACCATGGCAACTATGCTTTCTGCAGAGATAAATAGAGTATTAGGCTAAAGGTTTAAGAACATAACAGAAGAATAAAAGAAACCATACAGAGGAGTTCAAGAACGGAAAGGCTTATTTTTAGGTAGAGTTGAATTGTGTAAAAATATATATTTTCCATTAGTATCCAAAGACAACCATGCCATTACTTTTTAATAATCCTGAGTGCATATAGTAACTTCTAGAAAGGGCTATACGAGTTTTTTTTTGGGAGGCAGAGAAGGGATCCCTGGGGTCTACATTTCTAAGTTGAGGAACAGGAAGCCCTTTTAGAGACTTTAATTCCTTTTTCGGAAACACCCACTGTTTCCACCACATTAGATCATGTCTAAGAGTTTAGAAATCTCCATCCCATTTACAATCCAGTGGTTTCAAAAGCCCATAACAGGTGCCGCTAAAGGTTTCCTCCTGCACAGATTAACACAGCCTGACTTTGGGGGGAAATCTTTTAGCCAGAAGGCCAAACTCTGTTTCTTAGGGTGCATCTACATTAGGCTTATGCAATCCGGGTATATCTTGACCCGTTTCATGTCCCGACTTTCGATGGGGGCCCCAATCAATTATTTGGGAGCCTCCCAAAATCAGAAGGGCAGGTATGTGTTTTCATTCTAGGGCAGTGCTTTTCAACCTTTTTAGAATCACAGCACATTTTTTACATTTACAAAATCCTGGGGCACACCACCAACCAAAATGACACAAAATGACACTCTAACACAGTAATACATATAATTAGTATGTTTTTAAATGTATTTATACACTCAGTGTGAAACCTGGGCCTATTTCGATGAACACAACATAGATATCCTGGCAGGAATGGCAGAAAGATACACACGAAGGTCTTGCTCAATAGCTGGGAGTTATAGTTCACCCGCAATCAAAGAGCATTCTGAACTCCACCAATGATGGAATGGAATCAAACTTCCCACACAGAACTACCATAACCAAGAGAAAATACTGTAAGAGTTTGGTGGGCATTGACCTTGAGTTTTGGAGTTGTAGTTAACCTATATCCAGAGAGCACTGTGGAGGGGAGGGAGGAAGACGTGGGGCGAGTCTGTGCAGTAGCGCCCACACGGGTCACGTCTTCCTCCCTTCCCCCTCCCGCAGAAGCAGCAGCGTGAGCAAAGCGAGGCAAAGCAAGCAGAGTGAGGCTGGGAAGAAGGGAGCCCGAGTGGAGAAGAAAAAGTGTTCGGCAGGAGGGGGAAGAAAGGGTATTGGAGGTTCCAATTTCCCACAGCACACCTGATGATCGCTCACGGCACACACTGGTTGGGAAACACTATTCTAGGGAACAAAGATCTGTTTTCTATCGGCCCATGGTTGGGGGGCTTCTCAGGCTCCCCTTTCCATCATTTTAGGCATTGCCATTTAGACTGTTTCTACTCTAGAGGAGAGGCACTCAGCTGCTGGCAGACACGTGCTTTAAGGAGGCTTTTTACTTGTTTCTACTCTAGAGAAGAAGTGCTCGGCTGCAGCGTGAGAGCTTTCTGGGCCTGCATGCCACACACACACTCTTTCCAAGGCAAGGAGACAAGTTCTGTTTATTAGTTGAGATGCTTGGCTACAGGCAGGCGCGTGCAATTTCAGGGCCTGCATGCCACACACATATTCTTTCCAAATCAAGGAGGCAAGTTCTGTTTTTTACTGTAGAGGAGATGCTTGACTGCAGGCAGGGGCATGTGATTTAAGGGCCTGCACGCCACACGCGTACTATTTCCAAGACAATGAGGCAAGTTCTGTTTCAGAGAAGGTGCTCGGCTGCAGGCGGGCACGCACGATTTCTGGGCCTGCATGCCACACGCGCACTCTTTCCAAAGCAAGGAGGCAAGTTCTGTTTCTTAGTCTAGAAGAGAAGCTTGGCTGCAGGCAGGCAGGCACGATTTCTGCGTCTGCACACCACACACACACACACACACACACTTTCCAAGGCAATGTGGCTGCTCATGAAAAGCAGGTGAGGAGCTGGGATCAGCTCCCACTTACTTTAGTTTTGAACTGATTTTCATACCTGCAGGAGCATTCCCGTTATATGCTCCCAAATATAACAAAAGTAATGAAAGAACGGATGAAAAAAAGGAAAATGGTTCTGCTCACAACTCTAATCTACATTGTAGAATTAATGAAGTTTGATACCATTTTATTTATTTATTTAGTACATTTGTACATCAGCCCAAAGGCGACTCGGAGCAGCTCACACAACATCATAAGAAGCAAACATATAAAACAATGTAAAACATTGGCATATCAATTAAAACCATAATAATAATAAAAACATTATTTTGTCTCCTAGATAAAAGCATAGTCCGATTTCGTAGTCCACTGTTCCAAATCCTATGTCAGTTACACTGCCTTATCAAACGCCTGCTCGAATAGCCAGGTTTTGACTTTTTTTTAGCTATCATGGTTCAGTGTTAAAGAACCATAGTAGTTGTAGTTTGGCATAAAAGGCACTTTATAGCATAAAAAAGGTGAAAGAGAAGGTGGAGAAGGAGGAAAAGGTCATCACCATTTTAACTCAGTGCCTGGAAATATATCCCCTGCTTTGTGTGTCAGGCATAAGTGATAGTTGTGTAAGAAAGACAATGGAGCTCAGTGACAAAATGCTTTGACTCACATGCAGGTGGTTACAAGTCCAGAATTAGACATATAAACAATGCACAATCTTAGAATTGCAGGAAAAACAGTTGTAGTCTGAAAGATCATACGTAGATTATCATTTGTGTCTATTATTTATTATCTGTACACATTTTTATTCTGTTCTTCACTCAAAATACCATCTTACAAATACCAGCAATGAGACAGAAGGTGCCCATAGACTTATGCTTTTTAAATGACACAATACAAAAGAAAGTGTGAAAGTGAGGAAGCACTTGCTTCATTTCAAAGTTTGGAAGGCAGTCAAGTTTAGCAGGGCCTAAATTGCTGCTGCTTGTTTCAGAGGCTGATCTACACTGACCTATATCCCAGGATGTGTTCCCATATTATCTGCTTTGAACTGGATTATGAGTCTATACTGCCAGATAATCTGGGATCAAATTCTGGGATATAGGGCAGTGTGGAAGGAGCCAAAGGGGGCCAGAGCACTGGCAAGTGGTCATTGATCTAGTCACATCCCACAAGCAACAGTGAATGTGTGAGAGCTCCAGGTGCCAATTCAGGTTCAAATCTGAGAAATGCACACACTTCTGTGTAGGAATGAATGTTTTTCATAATGAAAATGCACACTATCACGGTTGACCCGTGGTACTCAAATGAGCAAAAATTGATGGCAAGCAAATTTCCTACCTGAATTAAGAGATGAGTGGGAAACATGCAAAACAGCTTCTCTAGCTTTGAACTTATTGACACCAGTACATATTGCTAATGGAATACACATTGCTAATGCACAGAAACTACAATTATAACATAGAATAATTGATGGGGATTGGGGGAAAAGGCAGAATATTAAAGAACTCATGTCAGGACAATGGATGGAGGAGTGTGCCATGTACTCAAACCAGACACTGCTGTGCAGAGTGAGGAATAAACAGTACATATACTTTGACCCCAATCAGTGTTTTAGTGCAGTTCCTTAGTACACATGGCTTAATACAGTTGACATTGACAGACAGAAGCATTTCAGATGGGCATCTTTCGGAGCGCAACAAGATTCAACCTTACCTGGGACCTTTAGCAGACAAAGCAAATGCTTTACCACTGAGGCATGGCTTTTTCCCCGAGACAGATATCTCATTATGCATAAAATAAGGCAATTACAGGGTTGTTGCAGGTTTTATGGGCTATATGGCCATATTCTAGAAGCATCTGCCTCTACATTCCACCTCGTAATTTAAGATCATCTGGAGAGGCCCTGCTCTCGCTCCTGCCAACTTCTCAAACGCGGTTGGTGGGGACGGGAGATAGGGCCTACTCGGTAGTGGCTCCCCGCCTGTGGATTGCGCTTCCAAGCGACATACGATCAACCCCATCCCTCCTGGCATTCAGGAAAAAAGTAAAATCTTGGCTGTGGGACCAGGCTTTTGCACATCAGGACAATGCAGCACTTTGGATTGGAGTTGTGATGGCAAGTTGATGGATATGGCTCAATGCTCATGTTGTGGACGGAACACTGTTTTTAACTTAGGTGAATGTGTATTACGTGTTAATGCTAACTGTATTTTAATGCTGAATGTTTATGGTTTTATATTGTATTTATATTGTGTATCGGCATCGAATTGCTGCCTTTTGTCAAGCCTCTCTGAGTCCCCCCCCCGGGCGTTGAGAAGAGCGGGGTAGAAATGATGCAAATAAATAAATAAATAATTCTCTCCTGACCATGGCCATGTAGCCCGAAAAACCTACAACAACCCAGTGATTCCAACCATGAAAGCCTTCAATAATACAAGGCAATTACACATAGGGTGATAATAGAAAGCATGTGTATCCGTGAGTGGCTGTAAGACAAACCGCTATTTCTGTTCATTTTGAGATCACTACTTTGTAGTAAATGGACCAAAGGCTGCGGTCAAGCAACTGTCAGAGACTGGCTTCTGATCCACTTGTATGTCTCATCTTCTCAAAGACAGCTTCCAGAACAGGTAAGGCCCATTAGGCCATAAGTCTCTGTTGGCTCTGTGGGATCTTGCTGTTCAAGGATCCCCATCTGATGGTTTAGTTCTCCTCTTGCACTTCAGTCCAACATGCATCAGCTATGAAAAACAAAGCCAATAAAAAGACGCTGACTCCAAGCCCAAGTCGCAGTGAATTAGCTGCAGTGAAATCAGTGCTTTCAGTATGTGAAGCTTTGGAGAAATGAGAACATAAATATCAGTGTGAGAAAAATGCTCTTATCAATGGTTCTACATACCAAGCAAAAATATTTTTTAATGTTTTATTCATCACTAAAGGTGCTTTCAGAAACAAAGTTCCTGACACGACCAGTCATTTGCTTCAAAAGCTTACAAAATCTATTTTACGCTTTGGAGTTGGCCCAAAACAAGTACAGCTATTTGTGTGTTTTGTATTTTGTTGTAAAACCAACACAGCTACCACTGAATATATTTTGTTCCTCAAATGCAGTTTTTCCCTTTAGCAATGCATTGGGGAATTTGCTTTACAGGAGAAGTATGCCTCCTTGAGGATTCTAGAGGCACAGTTCTCCCCCTTTGGCCAAAATACATAGGGATGAAGGGCACAGGGCTGACAAAAACCTACATAGGAGACCCTATGATTCTGACCATTAACCTATTACCCCAGCTAAATGCATCTTTCATCCTTGTTTTACTCCTACCTCTGTTTTTCCATGTTTAATCAATCAAACCAGTGATTTTCAACCAGTGTGCCACGGAACACTAGTGTGCTGTGAGAGATCATCAGGTGTGCCGTGGGAAATTATTTTTGAACTTCATTAATATATAAACTATAAGGCGCATCTGTCCCTTTAAGAAATGGAACCATAACACTCTCACGTCACCTAAGAAGTGACGTGAGAGTGCTATGGTCGCGCCATCTTGGATTCGCTCAGACGCGGCTAAGTAAACAAAGTGAGAGTTAGTGCTGCAGCTGCGCGTCAAGTGACAGTGGCAATTTGGGACAGTGGCTTCGTGTGTGTCTTTCTACCATTCCTGCCAGGATATCTATTTTGTGTTCATCGAAACAGCCCCAGGTTTCACACTAAGTGAGTGTATAAATACATTTAAAAACATATTAACTATATGTATTACTGTGTTAGAGTGTCATTTTGTGTCATTTTGGTTGTTGGTGTGCTCCAGGATTTTGTAAATGTAAAAAATGTGCCGCGGCTCAAAAAAGTTGAAAATCACTGAATCAAGCAATCAATTAAACTTTATTTATATCCCTGCTCATCTCCCCAATGGGGACTCAGGGTGGCATACAACATGAAATAATAAACAATAAATTAAGCAAAACAAAGAAACAGTATAAACAATCAATCATAAAAATAAATCATAATGAAAGCCAATAAAACACATTACACAACAGCAATAAAACAGGGTTATACTACTTGGGAAGACTCCCTCCCCTTGCCAGTATTGTACATAGGTGGCATAATATAATTTTACTATTTTCCTTTTACACTTCTCTCAGTCTCTTTGGGCTCACCTTCTGTCCACACTTCAGTGTGGTTGAGTGGGTATGGTCCATATTGGCATGTTAGCTCTCCCTGGGTGGTATTGAGTGCCTCTTCTGTGAGATTGAAGCTCGCCTGTGTCCCATCTTGCCAAACCTTGGTTTCAGCAATGAGCTGCTTGCCCTGGTAAAGGTAGAACCAGCCGCCAAGACTGGAGGGCACTGAGCAGTTCACTCGATATTTTCCTGCAGAATCCACCAACACTTCCAGGTAGCTGGGGACTTTGCCAGCATCTGGGAAAGGCAAGAGCAGAACTGTTGAGGAACAAAACTAAAAAGACGCATTTTATTCAGCAAGGCCATTTTATTCAGCAAGGAGCGCTGAGGAATAAAAGACGACACGAAAAGCAAATTATGTTAGAGAAAGAACTAGAGGAAACGGAAAAATTGCTGAAATCCAAACCGGGAAGTAAGAGGTTGAAACAGCAACTGGAGGCTCTTAGGAAAAATATAAACAAAGGACAGGATGAACAAATAGCCAACAATTTGAGATACTTTAAAATGAACCAATATGCTAATGTAAATAAACCAGGGAAGGTGTTAGCCAAAAAACTAATTGAAAGAAAGCAAAGACAACATATTTCCAAGATAGTAAAAGAGGGGACAGAAATTTATGATGAACAAGAGATATCAGAAGAATTTAAGATATTTTTTGAAAATTTGTACAAAAGCGAAGAGACCGGCCAAGAGGACATCGCGACATATATAGGGACACAAAAACTGGATAAGATTAATGAGGGGCATAGAGAATTATTGAATGAACCAATCAAGGAGAGTGAAATAAAGGAAGCCATTAAAAATCTTCCAAACAACAAAGCCCCGGGACCGGACGGCCTGACGCCTAAGTATTATAAAGCATTGGAGGCGGAACTTATACCCCAATTAAAGGTAATTATGAATAAAGCGATGCAACAGGGGACCATACCAGAAACCTGGAAACAGGCGAACATTACCCTTATACATAAGACTGGATCTGACCCAAGTAATGTGAAGAATTATCGCCCAATATCGCTTCTGAACAACGATTATAAATTATTTACCATGATATTGGCTAAAAGACTAAAAATTTATTTGAATGAAACTATAAAAGAGGACCAAGCGGGGTTTTTACCTCAGAGGATGATGAGGGATAACATCAGAATCATTGTTAATGCAATTGAGTATTATGATCTAAAGATTCAGAAGGAAGTGGGCTTTTTATTTTTGAATGCTGAAAAGGCATTTGATCATGCAAATTGGAACTTTTTATTTCAAGTTATGGCAGAAAAGGATATGGGCTTTGCTTTCATTAATGCGATACAGGCAATATATCAAGAACAAACGGCATGCATTATTGTTAATGGTAATAGATCCAGTCAAATAAAAATTCAGAGGGGGAAGAGAAAGGGCTGTCCTCTTGTCGCCACTGCTTTTCATCATGCTGCTGGAGGTACTGTTGGACGATATAAGAACGGATGACAACCTAAAGGGCCTGAAATTACAGAAGGAAGAGTACAAGATCCAAGCTTATGCAGACGATGTAGTCTGCATAATAGAGGAGCCGGTGGAAAGGCTGCAAAAGTGGCTGGATAAGATTCAAACATACGGGAAGGTCGCTGGATTAAAAATCAATTATGCCAAATCCAAAATACTAACTAAAAATCTAAAAAAAGAAAGGGTGGAATCCTTGCAGGACATTTCTAGGATACAAGTAGCAAAACAAGTAAAATACTTGGGTATACATTTAACGATGAAGAATAACCAGCTCCTAAAAAATAACTATGGAATGACATGGAAGCACATCAAGAAGAAATTGGAAAGTTGGAGATTTCTGAATCTCAATTTGCTAGGAAGAATAGCGGTAATAAAGATGGATGTGCTTCCGAGAATGATTTTTTTATTTCAATCGATACCCATTTTGAGGACGGCCTATGATTTCAAGACATGGAAATCTGACATCACAAAATTTATTTGGGAGGGGAAAACCCAGGATCAAGTACCAAATTCTGACAGACAGAAGGAAAGGGGGAGGACTTGCCCTCCCGAATCTTCAGTTATATTACGAGGCTGCTGCTCTTAGCTGGGCAAAGGACTGGGCACTTCTCCAAAAAACAAGACTGCTCAACCTGGAGGGATTTAACATCAACAGGGGATGGCATGCGTATATGTGGTACGGCAAATCGAAAATAGAAAAAACATTTAACAACCATCATATTAGAGCTGCCGTGCTCAAAGTATGGACTAAATACAAAGACCAACTGTATAGGAAGACCCCATTATGGATCTCTCCTATGGAAGCGCAGCATAAAAGAGAGATACCCATGGCCAAATGGTACACATATAAATTACTGATCCGAAAGACCAGCACAAAATGGGAATTGAAAGAACTGGAGAGTCTAAGAGGGTCTGGGGTAGAAATATCCTGGTTCCAGTATACACAGTTAAAGGACTACTTCAGGGAGGACTGTAAAAAGATTTTAACTGTGAAGAGAATATGTGGGATAGAGTACTTAAACAAAAGAAAAAATATATAAAAAGTATATACAATAAACTGTTAGAGCTGGATACAGAATCGGAGCTGGTCAAAAATGTGATGGTAGAATGGGCACAAGATGTGGGTCATAGTATTTTGCTGCAAGATTGGGAAAGGGCCTGGAGGGAAACCACTAAAATTTTGGGATCTACAGCACCAGCAGAAAACTGGTATAAAATGTTTTATAGATGGCACATGACCCCATGGAAAATAGCTAGGTTCTATCCAAAGGCCAACAGCAACTGCTGGAAGTGCAAAACTCATGTGGGGACCTACATCCATTGCTGGTGGTCATGTGGTAAAGCACAAAGGTTTTGGAAAGAGATACATAGGCATACCCAAAAAATTCTATTATATAATTTTGATTTCAAACCGGAAATTTACTTGTTAAATCTTACCGATGAAGGGTGGGATCAAAATAAGGTTAAATTGTTTTATTTTATAGCTGCGGCGGCCAGGCTTGTATTTGCCAAAAAATGGAAAAAAGAGGAGTCACCGCAAATGGAGGAGTGGTTCTATAAAATAAGGGATTTAATGGAATCCGATGAACTGTACAGCAAGGTATATGGCAGAAGTGAGAAGGCTAAGGCTGATTGGCAACTTCTGCGGTTGTATCTTGAAAAAAGTCCCACCAGGTGAAGGCTTGTATGAGCCACCAGCCGATATTTCAAGTAGGGGAGGTCTGCGGAGGCCCGAACTGGAGGACAGAATACCGGTATGTGTGTACACTGTATATTTGTTGTATCTTTCTTCCCATCCACACTTGCCCCCCCCCCTTACCCCACCCCTTGTCTTTTAAAATACAAAAAAAGAACCTAATAAAGATTATTAAAAAAACACCAAAAACTAAAAAGTCGCAGCTTAGGAGTAGTTCACAAATGTCCATGTTTTCTTACTTTTTTCTTTCCAAAGGAAAGTTTATAGTCTATATTGTCACAAATATATTAAACAGTATTTGAGCTCTGAGGCCTATGTTACACTGGTTTTGTTTTTTCCATGCGCTGAGCACTATGCTAATGTGTAGGCTTACCCTGCTGTTACCTTGCCTCGTTTCAAGACTGTCGCCAACATTTGTTTGGGTTGTTCGCCCATTTATATAAGGGATGCTGTTTTATTGCACCATTATGTCAGAAATATTAAAAATTAACTAGGTATATTAAATTACAAAAATGTGAGTCAAGCACTGAAAGGGTTAAATGGATGCAATGACTCAGCAAAAGCTGCAGTTCAATATAAGCAGGTGTGACTGTAGCTTAGTTGCCCTCAGTCTGAGATAAACCTCAGTGGCAGAAAGGTCTCAGTCTGTGGCAAACCTCACAGTGTGAGGTAGGTCTGAGTCTATGAGAAGGCCTGGTGTGAGAAGCCTCAGTGAAAGAAGCCCCAGATTGAAAGTCCTCGTGTGTAAAGTCTTGTGTGTAAAGCTACTATGTGAAGCTCCTATGTAATTTCGGTGTGAGAGGAGTCTCTGTGAGAGTGAAGTTGTTTTTCTCCATGAGAAAGAAGCCCAGCATGGAAGCAAAGAAGGAAGTATAATAATGATAATAATAATAATTTACTATGCTTCTATGCCGCCCCTCTCAGCCCGAAGGCGACTTGTGACAGTGAATGAATGGCAGCAAGTGCCCACAGACAAAATACATCATAAATATGATAAAAACAGTCATATAAAATTATACAAAATTAACAGTTAAAACTATAAAATACAAATCTCAGCATCTCATTCTTAAAATCGGTTTCCGTTGCATCGTTATAGTATTCCGTTGGTCTCGATTAATTAAAGTTCATCTGTGAATGCCTGCTCGAACAGCCAAGTCTTGACTTTCTTATGAAATGTCAGGAGGGAGGGGGCTGATCTGATGTCACTAGGAAGGGTGTTCCAAAGCCAAGGAGCCACCACTGAGAAGGCCCTGTCTCTTGTCCCCGCCAGGGCCTCTCTGGATGATCTTCAACATCTCGATGGTTCATAGGGAGAGATGCATTTGGACAGGTAAGTTGGACCAGAACTGTTTAGGGCTTTAAAGGCCAAAACCAGCACTTTGAATTGTGCCCAGTAGCAAACTGGCAGCCAGTGGAGCTGGTGCAACAGAGGAGTTGTACGCTCCCGGAGTGCCGCTCCTGTTATCATCCTGGCTGCTGTCCGTTGGACCATTTGAAACTTCTAAACAGTCTTCAGAGTCAGCCCTACGTAGAGAGCGTTGCAGTAATCTATATGGGATGTAACCAGAGAGTGGACCAGATAAAACCAACCAGAGAGTAGACTACCGTGGCCAAGTCAGACTTCCCAAGGTACAGGCGCAGCTGGCGCACAAGTTTTAATTGTGCGAATGCTCCCCTAGTCACCGCCGAAACCTGGTATAAAGAACTTTGCGTTATGGAAACCTTGTTTTTGTAAATACTGCAACCATATAATTTTACTATAACGAAAAGCCTCCTATGGAAGAGATAACGTTGGACTACTGATGCTGAATCACGCTGCTGCTAATCAGTTACTCTGCTATATATTTATGAGGAGGGTATCTTGTTAATAAGCCCACTTGCCCAACACATTATACAGAATATAATGGGACTTTCACAAGTTTCTCAAGATATTCTCCTGCCTGAAGCAAAGGAGCAGATGTCAGTTCTTCTCTCATTCTGCATACAGAAACTGACTAGATTACCCCTTAAATCAGTGATTCTCAACCTGTGAGTCCCCAGATGTTTTGGCCTCCAACTCCCAGAAATCCTAACAGTTGATAGACTAGTTGGGATTTCTGGGAGTTGTAGGCCAAAACACCTGGGGACCCACAGGTTGAGAACCACTGCCTTAAATAATGTTCATCAATAGCATCCTTCATGTCCCTTGGTGGCAGCAAACGAGTTTATGAGACTAGAAAAATTAATCTGGTGATCTGTTTTGCCACAAAACGACTGGCTGAAAAGTTAAAGAAGAATGACCAAGTGACAAGCATTGCTACCTCTTTACTCCCCACTTGAGCACCTGCCTCTTGAAGCAGTTGCCTCACTCTGCCTAATGATACTGCCAATTTTGCACCCTCTGCCTAATGATACTGTCAATTTTCCACCCAAAATTTTTCATGCATTTTCTCACCAATGACTGTGAGCTGTACTGCATCACTGGCGTTTGACCAGATGACGGGCTCTGTTGTGCTGTGGTAATAGCAGGTGTATTGGCCTGCATCAGCCATAGTGACATTATTTAAGAAGAATTCGGCGACGTTGGAGTCTCCCCGGGGAGTGACCTCGATCCGAAACTCCCTGGACTGATAGAGTACAAAGTTTACGCCTGGAGATGGAGCCCAACAACGGATAATCCAGTCCTGCCCTGCAAATACCTCATTTCCAGGACTTACAGCAATAAATGGCTTGGGGTAATGATCTGAAAGAAGAGAAGAAAAAACATTTTCTTGAGTTCCACATCTTATTTTCTAGCAACTTACCTTGGTTATTATTACTATTTTTACTACAGTATTAACATACCCCACCGCACAAAAACAAAACAAATAAATAAATGGTCTTGTAAGTAGGTTGCTGTGAATTTTCTGAGATATATGACCATGTTCCAGAAGCATTCTCTCCTGATGTTCCACCCACATCTATGGCAGGCATCCTCAGAGGTTGAGGGATCTGTTGGAAACTAGGCAAGTGAGTTTTATATATCTCTGGAATGTCCAGGGTGGGAGAAAGAACTCTTGTCTGCTTCTGGCAAGTGTGAATGTTGCAAATGGCCACCTTGATTAGCCTTTAATGACCTTGCAGCTTCAAAGCCTGGCTGGTTGCTGCCTGGGGAAATCCTTTGTTGGGAGGTGTTGGCTGGCAACTGATTGATTCTTGTCTGGAATTCCACTGCTTTTTAAAAAATTTGCTCTTTATTTACTGTCCTGCTTTTAGAGGTTTTTTAAAATGCTGGTAAGGTCTTGTAAGTAACCAACTGCTAGTATTTCTTTAGTTTATATCCCACCTTTCTCACATTGTGGAGCCTAATTCCAGTTGCAAAATAAGTTAAAACAACCACTCACCTTCTGTGATGTTTGCTGGGCTGCTGAGTGGAGAGTAAATGGCTTTGCCTGCCTCCTGGGTCTCATAGCTGCAGCGGAATTGCTCACCTGGAGCAAGCGCATGGACCGCAAACATCACTTTGGATTGTGAGGGCAAGGCTTTCTTTTCAGCAATGGGCTCTAGGTTGTTTCCTTGATACAGGTAGAACCAGCTGCCTGCATATTCCTGCTGAGTGACACATTGAAAGTGATGGTGTTTCCCTTCAGCATCCACAGTCTGGTGCCGGAAGATGGATGGCTTTGGGAGGGCTAGAAAAGAGAGAAAGAGACTGGTATTGAAACTGGGAAACCATATCTCAAAAAGAAGATAATGTATGACAACGTGAAAGGAAGTAGGGAAAGAGGAAGACCTCATTTCAGATGATCGTCTCAGTCAGGGAAGCAGAAATCCTAGTTCTGCAAGACCTGAGCAGGCTGAATGACCTATAGCAGGGGTGCTCATACTTTTTCAGCATGCGAGCTACTCTTAAAGCAACCAAGTCCAAAAGATCTACCTGCCCCGCCGCCACGCGCTCCCGCCGCCACGCGCTCCTTCCGCCGCGCGTGCTCCAGCTGCTGTTTTCCACCCACGCAGTGCTTCTTCCACCTGCGGGGCATTGCAGGAAGGAGAAAGCATGAGGTGGGGCATCCAGAGGGAGCGCTCTGCCTTGCCTGTCTCGCCGGCAACGGAGGCTGCACAGCTGCTTCTGGACAAGAGAGAGGCAGGGCGCTCCCTCCTGAGGCCCCGCCTTGTGCTTCCTTCTTCCTGCAATGCCCCGCAGGCGAAAGAAGCACCGCAAGAGCAGAAGCCAGCAGCAGGAGCGCGCGTGCGCACAGGGTGTGCGCGCATGGCAGGAGCGCCCCATCTGGCTGGAGAGGCCCGAAGATCACCTGGAAGAGGGCCGAAGATCTACTAGTAGCCCCCGAGCTACCTAATGAGCACCCCTGACCTATAGGGTCATTATAGGTCAAAGTTGACTTGAAAGCAGTTAACAGCTACAACAAAGCTCTAAAGTTCTTTGGGACAGACCCTTCTCTCTGTCTCACGCCACTTCATCAAACTACAGAAAAAATCCACTTAAATCCAGTTTGCACCTCCTGCAGAACTCTGGGGTTTGTAGTTTAGGGAGGAGCCTTTAACGGGTCTTCTGAGGCTTGCTTGGTAGCCTCTGGAAAGAGGGTCTTCTTGATGGTTGCTCCCAAGGCAGCCAGGATGGATTCCTCCTTGCTCTTCTTCCATTGGCAAGTGGAAACATTCCTATTCTATCAAGTTTTTTGGACCTGACTGTGATAGGCTTTTAATATTTAAAATATTGGCTTTTAATTAATGTACATGGTTAGATTCTTACATTGCTTTTAAATACATTGTTTATTTATATATATTTACGGATGCTTTTGTATGCTTTTTAATTTATACAGGCTTTTTTTATTACAGCCCAACCTCTATATCTTTAGGGGATACATCCACACCATGGAAGCAGGAAACAATAAATAATAGCAAACCCAATTGAAATTAATGATTTATGACAGTCTCAATTTAGTTAAGAGTAGAGTCTCGCTTATCCAATCTTTACTCATCCAACGTTCTGCATTATCCAACTCAGTGTGCTTCCTGTCCAGATCCACAGCTGTTTCAATACATTGTGATGTTTTGGTGCTAAATTCGTAAATACAGTCATTGATACATAACGTTACTGTGTATTGAACTGCTTTTTCAGTCCATTTGTTGTTAAACATGATGTTTTGATGCTTAATTTGTAAAATCATGATGTAATTTGATGTTTAATAGGCTTTTCTTTAATCCCTCCTTATTATCCAACATTTTTGCTTGTTTAACATTCTGCCAATATGTTGGATAAGCAACTCTACTATATCTTCACTTCTAGTGAGAGTTGAGGTTCGATTTGTTCTATGACCCATTAATTTGTCATTTTAGCAATCTATGGTATATCTGTACATTTCAAAGAGTTTTTCTTCCTTGCAGCTTCCCTCACACATGCACTGTATGGTCATATAAAATATCATATGGTTCCTCACAGATCAGGGAGCAGTATCCCCTTGCCGTTAGATTTCTAGCTTCTTCTGCAAAAGGAAGGAAAGATTATAATAAACTTTGATTTCCCCTTCCAAATCAAAACCATCATCAGAGCATGGGAGATTTGAAAGGAGATACAACTTCCATGGGAGGGGGAATAGTATTCTAAAAAAGTAAATGTTCTAAGCTAAAGTTCTTTCCAGTTCCAATGTAAAAACATTTGTTAATGTTGGTTATTTATTTTTTAAATAAAGAAAAAAACCCCATAATTCCGCTCTAGCTGCAAAATTCAATAGACAGAGATGTTTTCTGTATGGGGAGAACCTCTTTCTCTCTTCTGCCTCACAGAATTAGAGATTAAGAACCTTTTGGGAGAAAGAAGACAATCCTAATGCAGCACTAGGCAGCCCAAAATGAGCGTTTTAAAGATTAAGCTCTCAAAGCTCCCATGAATCATTATAAAGCTTTTTCAGATCCCAAAACTTGACCTTCCCACCAGATAAAAGGTTTGTTATCTCTCTCTTGCTGTAGCCAAACTGATCATCTTAATCTCTGAAGACTTTGCCTCTGTTTACGAAAACTTTGCTTTCTGTCCAAGCTTTCATTATCTTCTTTTCATTATTAACTCCTGCAACTGACAAATCATTTTCAGACAGTTGTTCTGAGAAAAGTGGTGAAGGGCCACTCCCAAGAATGTGGCCGTGAATCTTCCTCATCCCCAATGCCAGCAGACCCAGACCCACCATAAGGAACATTTTCCCCATTCCCATCATGAACATCAACATGAACATCCGACACAATCACAGGCTGAACAAACTGACATATAACATCAGCTCCCAGAAATCCTAACAGCTGGTAAACTGGTTGGGATTTCTGGGAGTTGTAGGCCAAAAAAATCTGGGGACCCACAGGTTGAGAACCACTGCTATATTCTTAAACACAACAACAATGAAATAGAGTTATAGATACTTCACAAAGATTGGACATTTTACCAGATTACAATAATAATGCTAACAGGATAATTTTGGATCGTAAGGAGCCAATATGGTAGAGTGATGGGAGCAATTGACTATGACTCCAGGAGACAAGGTTTCGAATCTCTGCTCAGCCATAGAAACCCAGTCACATCCTCTCAGCCTCAAAAGAAGGCAAAGGCAAATCCTTTTGTTAACAAATCTTGCAGAGAAAACCCTGTGATAGAATCACCATGCATTGGAAGCGATTTGAAGGCCAACAACAATTACACAACTTAATTGTACTTTAGACACTGCAAAAAAGTATTAATTGCAAGCAACATGTAATTTGCTACTAGTTACTTCCAGTCTTGGTGTTCCAACAAAAGCCAAACTATACTCACTTATAGTAAGAAGTAAGACAGGGAGGGTAACAGGCATCCTTTGAAGATACAGAAATCGAGTGGAAGGCAATGACTTTATGCCAAGTCTTAAAATAAAAAACTGAGTGTATGAGAGTCTTAAAGATGCATAAATCCCCCAGGAAATGATGAACCATCATCAGTCACCATGGAGAGGGAGGGAGAAAATACGGCCAGTTCCCCTTCTGACAGAGGCAGGAGGAAATATATTCCTATTTGAAACATTCAGTCACTCTAAAGATAGTTATCGTGTCAGAAGCAAATTGGGGGTGCTGCTATAATGTATTGAAAGACACAAACAAAATTTAAAACTTGGCATGATGCTAAATGTCCTTTGACCAGAAGCTGGCCATTTGGAGCCCCTCTGGTGTTGCTGTGAGAAGGTCCTCCATTGTGCTAGTAGGCTCAGGTTGCATTGTAGTGGGTAGTCTGTTGTTTGCTCTTCTCCACACTCGCATGTCGTGGACTCCACTTTGTGGCCCCATTTCTTAAGGTTATCTCTGCATCTCGTGGTGCCAGAGCACAGCCTATTCAGTGCCTTCCAAGTCGCCCTGTCTTTTGTGTGCCCAGGAGGGAGTATCTCATTCGGTATCAGACATGGATTGAGGTTCCGGGGTTTAGCCTGCCATTTTTGGACTTTCGCTTGCTGAGGTGTTCCTGTGAGTATCTCTGTAGATCTTAGGAATGTGGCACAGCTGGCTAAGTGTCAGCTGCATAAGATCTCTCTGACCAGTAGGTCATGAGTTCGAGGCCTGCTCGGGTCAAGGTGGGTGCTCGACCTTAAGTGTAGCCTGCTGTCGACCTTTGCAGCCTGAAAGACAGTTGCATCTGTCAAGTAGGAGATAAAGGTACCACATTAAAGTGGGGAGGCAAATTTTGACTGATTTATGAGGCCATTAAAGAACTCCAGGTGATGCCGTGACGGACGGGATTCAGCTGCAGGGAGTTCCACAGTTCCTTTTCCCTCCATCTTGGGCCGGGTGGCACAAGAACAAAAAGCCCACAAAATGGCCCCTTCTTCCTCTCTCTTTACCTCTGCCTGAGCTCCATTTTCTCCTGACACAATAATAGCCACTGCAGCAACAGTAAGCACCCATTTCCTGTAAGCAACATCAGTTTTCCCCTGAGGGCATCACCTGCCCTCTGCCACATTGTTCAAAACAAAAACTCAGACAGCTGCTCCAAAGGTGGGGGGCACGAGTGACCTTTTACCCAGTCACCATGAGGAGGATTTTCCCCACAGTTACCAGTTTGAGAGATCTAGTTTCCCCAAGTACACTGGCACATTTTGCCCTTTTCTTCCTGCTACATGACCTGGACTATCCCTGGACTGCTCTCCCCAGCTGATTCCAGCATAAGCCCTTGCCACATCTTACAGATTATGGACCCAAAGGGGGACTCTTTCTGGACAAACCGTGTCCGATGCTTTTCCAGAGGGGTTTTGCCCAGATTGCAAGGGGACTGAAAGGGAACCCAGGTCTTTTGGGCTTTGGGAGAAGCAGTTCGCCAAGGACCTCAGGTAACCCAGACTTTCTTGCTGTTTCTCTGGGTTATGCCACGTACAAGCGGGCTCACCCAGGATTACTGCCCACAGACTCTCTCCCCTACATCGTAGATTTATAATTTCCCCAAGGACCAGAACTTCGCCCCAGTTGGATTGCATTCAATCTTTCCCCGTTTTGCCTCATGGACTCTCAAATGACTCTTGCCATCCTACCGCACCCCAGGAACAGCTATGCCTCAAGGCTCTGTAGTTTCCAAGGACAGTGGTTACATCTAGGGGAAACTACAACTCCCAGGAGGAAAGCAGCGTTGTGCTGCCTGTTTTAAAGATCATTTCTCTGGGAACAAGAGCTGCATGGGAATGTTATTGGGATGATTGCTGGGGATCTCTGTCTTGTCTGATTGAACCCTTATGTGTTCCCCCTTTTTGTGTCACTGAAACATTTAAGAATAACGCCCTCAACCAGAAAGTTCCAAAGTTTAACAGACTGCAATAACCACCTTTCCCATCCATTTTCCCTTGCACAAATAATAATTTTGGGAGGGACGCTGGGTTCCTTCGTGGGGAAAGGCCCACACTCTTTGCCCAGGACTCCCCACATATCTCCCTGTCACTTTCGGAGCTTGGCCACTGATAGGGAATATGTATGGACATATTTGATCATAACCCAGAACATGGCTGCTCCACTGTGGAATTCGGAACTCCACAACCAGCCCAAATAGATATTTTTGGACCACTTTAACCATAACCCCAGCTCAGCCAGGAACTCCCAAACAAAGGAAGTTTTCCTTTTGCGGAGAGTTCCATTGACAAACATTTGTTACATTTTCCTGGCCATATGATGCTTTACACAAACAATAATTGGGCAAAGGTCAGGTGTTCTGTGGAGCATATTCTCCGCCACTATGGGCCTGAGTTTGCCTGCTCATGTCTTTCCTTTGGCCTCGGAGCTTGGCCCCTGAAGGATCCATGGGCTTTGGTCATCCCTAGTCACTATCCATGCCTATAGTTGGGTCAAAGAGGGCTTCGGAACCCCTCTTGCCAGCTGCAATTAGTTATGATTTTGCCATCTTAACCTGAGAAGCCATATTCAACCGGTTAACTGAAACCCCCAAACCAAGGAAGATTTTGGTAAGGACAAAGGAACACTATTCAGCCTAGCCATAACACAAAAGGGAATAGGAGGTCCCCAACGGTCGTTCGCCCCACCTTGGACACTTCCTCATTCACCAACTGCTCCATTGTTCTTTTCCCGCCTTGCACAGCCGGCCAGGATTGGCCCATTCAAATTTAGGCGCACTTTCTTTGATTGGTTCAAGCGCGCCGGCCGGCCTCCGGCCCAGCTGATTTTGACATCTGAGCCTATCAGCTGGAGCCACACGTGGGCAGGGAGGGCGCCTGATTCAAATGTTGACAAGATTGTCGCAGCCCTTAAGTCGACCACCTGCTCCCTCGACCCGTGCCCCTCCACGCTGATTCGAGCTTGCGTGGAGGGGTTACGAGGCCCTCTGTTGAAGATAGTCAACTGCTCCCTTGAGCAAGGGGCTTTTCAGAGGAGCTAAAGAGGCGGTGGTCAGTCCATTGCTGAAGAAGCCTGGACTAGACCCTCCAATTACCGCCCAGTGTCGAACCTTCCGTACCTGGGCAAGGTGATTGAAAGGGCAGCAATGGACCAGCTGCAGACCTTCTTGGATGACGCAACCTGGCTAGACCCCTTCCAGTCCGGCTTCTGTTCAGGCCATGGGACGGAGACTGTCCTGGTCTCCATCACAGACCTACTCCGCTGCCACTTGGACCGAGGTGGATCGGCGCTGCTCGTGTTATTGGACCTCACGGCAGCGTTTGATACCGTCGATTACCAACTTTGATACACCGCCAGGCGGTGGCGGGGTGAGGGGACAGCCCTCAACTGGCTGTCCTTCCTCCAACGCCGCCAGCAGCGAGTGAAGTGGGGAGGGGCGGTCTCGGAGGCTCCCCGCTGAGTTGCGGGGTGCCTCAGGCTATCCTCTCCCGCTGTTATTTAACATCTATATGCGACCACTCGCCCAACTGGTACGGAGTTTTGGGCTGGAGTGTCATCAGTACGCTGATGATACCCAGCTCATTCTGAGGTTGGACCCGGGGCAGTCTCTGTACCCGATAATTTCCATCTTTGCCTTGAAGCCGTTACTGGATGGCTGCGAGCCAGTAAGTTGAAGGTGAACCCGGCGAAGACGGAGATCTTGTGGCTGGGCAGCCCGGGGGGGGGGGGGGTAGTGACCCAGTTGCCAACTTTCGATGGTGTGGCCCTCTGCCCTCAGCCATCGGTAAAAAGTCTGGGGGTCGGCTGGGCGCCCACCTGTCCATGGAGGAGCAGATTGGCTGCACCTGCAGGACAGCATTCTACCACCTACGGTTGGCTAAGCGCCTGGCTCCCTACCTCTCCCAACGCGACCTTGCTACGGTGATCCAAGCCACGGTCATCTCGAGGCTCGATTACTGTAATGCGCTCTACATTGGCCTTCCCTTGTCGATGATCCGGAAGCTTAAGCTAGTGCAGCCCGCCGCAGCCCGCCTCCTCCTGGGTGCTGCAAGATCTGACCGCGCCCCCACTCCTCTGCGCGAGCTGCACTGGCTTCCGATTGAATTCGGGTCCTCTTCAAGGTGTTAGTTCTCACCTTTAAGGCCATCTATGGTTTGGGGCCAGTGTACCTGAGGGAGCGACTTACCCCTTATGTGCCCGCGAGATCACTGCGCTCTGAGGAGCTTAACCTCCTTGAGGTGCCTTCCCTTGGAACCTGCAGACTGGCCACTACACGGCGGAGGGCATTCTCTGTAGCTGCCCCAAGTCTCTGGAACGGCCTCCCGGAGGAGATCCGCACCATCCGCGCTCTTCTGCCCTTCCGCAAGGCCTTGAAGACTTGGCTCTTTAGGAAGGCGTTTGGCCCTTAACTCAACCACACTGTGTGCCATGCCGCCTATCCCCCCCCCCCCCCAGATTCTTATCCCGTCCCCCCAGCCTTCGCTGAGGGCTAGTGTTTTTAATATGTTTTAACTGCTTTGATGTTTAATGTGTTTTAACTGTTTAATCTGTTTTATTACTCACGGTGTTTATGCTTCTTCTGTAAACCGCTCTGAGCTCCGGAGTGAGCGGTATACTAAATCGAAGTTAATAAATAAATAATAAATAAAATAAATAATAAATGTAAATGAATGGTTTTCTATATATTTGCCTGTATTTCCATTAAAGACTATGTTTTGCCTTTGGAAACCTGGCGTGGCATCTCATCCTATTCAGCTGAATAAGACTCTTCTCTCGGTTTTTGGCGTTCTTCCAATCTGGGTGAGCTTTGATCTGGGTTACCTTGGGATTTGTAGTTCTGGGAAGATCATCCAGATTTTGGGCCTCGATCCTCGCGTTTTAGGGGTGGCCTGGGCTCTGTCCCCCTATGGGAAGGGTCCCCTATATTCTGTCGTTCGGTAACACAGGAATCACCGAGGAATGCGGAAGGAACAACAAAGGGACGCTGAAAAAACGCTGAGAGATGAGGAGTGCATCAGCTCCCTCTGGTTTGCCTCTGTTCATCTATATGTCGTATGTTCGTCTATATGTCATATGTTGAACTGCAGGGATTGTCTGGAAGTATGTGTACTGTAATCCGCTCTGAGTCCCCTTTGGGGTGAGAAGAGCAGAATATAAATAAAGTAAATAAATAAAGTAAATAAATAAATAGGAAGCTATTTCTTGATTTAAGTCATTGGCTTGCTGGCTGATACTCAAACAGAGGATGAGCCAGAAATGTCACTGCCTTAATCCTTTCATTACAGCCTGCTACTTCCAAACGGATGTCAGGTGGTGCAATACCAGCGAAGCAGTATAATTTCTCCAGCAGTTTTGGGTGTAGACATCCTGTGATAATGTGGTATGTCGCATTAAGAGTCACAACCACTGTATTATGTATTGAGATGTATTTCACACTGGGCATGTGTACTCAGCAGTAGAGTAGCAAAGCACAAGGGCAGATGTCTTAACTGTGTCTGGTTGTGATCCCCAGGTTGTGCCTGTCGGCTTTCGTACGATATTATTTCTAGCGCCCACTTTTTGTTTGATATTAAAGCAGTGCTTCTTATAAGTCAGGGCACGGTCCAGAGTAACTCCCAGGTATCTTGGTGTGCTGCAATGCTCCACTGGGATTCCTTCCCAGGTAATCCTCAGAGCTCAAGATGCATGTCTGTTCTCCAATAAACAGCAAACAATAGAACAGTGTTTGGTGGCTCCTCCATGTTAGGGAGCATCGATTTCTGCGAAGAAATAGTCAACTGGGCCGGCAAATATGCTCAGTTGCTATGAGCCAGAAATGGAGGACCATTAAAGGGAATACTGCTGAACTTCCAAATCAGGGATGCCAAACTCACTTTCATCGAGAGCCATATCAGCCCTTATGTTCTTGAATTACAACTCTCATCACATTTGATTGTCTGCCATGCAGACTGGGGATAATGGGAATTGCAACCCAACTGCACTTTTAGATCTAAGGTTGAGGAAAGGTAAAAGGACATTTTAAAATCAGGCATCATAGCCACAAGCCTTGTATCTAAATTCAAACCCCATTATCCTAAGCAAAACAAAACAGCCTTCCAGATGTGACCATATCATAATTTCCATCAGCTCTAGTCACGATGTCCAATGATGAGGAATACAGAAGTTGTAGTTCAGCATAAAATTACATGGCAGATCAGATTTGACCTGCAGGCCTTGAGTTTGACACATCTACTAGGGTGGATCTTGACCTAAATCATTAGGCAGTCACCTCAGGCACTAGACATGGAGGTATTCATAGGTAGCAAATTATTTACTTTTGCATTTTTATTATGTATTTTCAGAACTTGGAAAACTGACGACTTTTGACTAGAAGCCCAAGCATTTTATATGACACTTCTCTCAGTCTCCTACCAGTAGCAAGGCTCAGTAAGAGCATGGTAATTTGTAATTTTAAAAAGTAATTTTCCATGGTATAGTGTTTTTACTAGCAAGACTGGAAAAAGTTTCTTGTTTGATATATTTGTAAAGAAATTCTACTTTATATAAAGATATAAAGCAGATGTAAGGGGCAGGCTTTCCCCCCTATTGTGCACAATGGCTGCAATTTTTTTTTAAGTCATACTCACTGAGGACTAGCTATCAGTTGCTCATACACCAACATCAGCCCAAAGACCATTATTTTAAGTAATACTATTCTAGAATAAGGGGGATGAATAATTTTGCCTTCCAGAGCAGGGGTGCTCACATTTTTTCAGCATGCGAGCTACTCTTAAAGCAACCAAGTCCAAAAGATCTACCTGCCCCCGCGGCCGTGCGCTCCCGCCGCCGCACGCAATTGCCACCGCGCGTGCTCCTGTTGCTGTTTTCCGCCCGCTGGCGCTTCTTCCGCCTGGGGGGCATTGCAGAAAGGAGAAAGCATGAGGCGGGGCATCAGAGGGCACACTCCGCCCTGCCTGTCTCACCAGCAACTGAGGCTGCACAGCTGCTTCTGGACAACAGAAAGGCAGGGCGCTCCCTCCAGAGGCCGTGCCTTGCGCTTCCTTCTTCCTGCAATGCCCGGCAGGCGAAAGAAGCACCGCCAGCATCATGAGTGTGCGCGCATGGCAGGAGCGCCCCATCCGAGAGGTTGTAAACATCATCATGGCACACTATTGACATTGCTGTGAGAGATTCTGGAAAGCCGCACGATTCCAATTCCTTTTCTAGAGTCCAATAGAATAATAAAAACATTACCATCCAGATATTTCCAAATGAGATGTTTAAAAGACCGACAATCTGGAGCCTTGGGGTTGAATAAGGTCGAAAGCTTCCTCCTCTCAGATCCGGAAAGTCCCTGATGATGACTCAAAGGAAGCAGCAAATGGTGAACAAAAATTATCTCTCTCCTCGGAGTTAGCAGGGTAGTCTGAAGCATGAAATATGTCTCCTTGGAGAGAAACCAAATGGAGAATTGCAGAGAGGCAGACACAGAATTTCTAGAGTCCTACCTCATTTGCCTTCTACAGGTGCCCTGCAAAATGTATCCCTTTGGGTTGAGACCCGCCCCTTTTCCCCCTGGGAATTAGTTCTCCATTTTGAGATCTCTCTTCAGTCCTTCTTAAGCAGGAGAAGAGCTCAGATGTGCTTGGCCAGTCAGGTTAGCTGTGTATAGGCCACCTGTAAGTGTAGGGGAGTTACTGGGTTTAGGGTAGCGGGGCCACAATGATGAAATAGACACAGGAAAACCAGCAGATCCAACTTTAAGGCTCTTTATTCAAGCTGTACAGCAAGAAGGCGGGCAGTCAGCGATTTTGCTTCGCTCAAGGAACAGCCGCGCACATGGCTGGGCTAACAATGGTTTTATAGTAAAATTTTATCTACATTTCTGCTTGGCTATGATTGGCTACCTGTCCTGATCACGCGTGTTTCTGTTGGCTGTATATCTTGTATCTAGCATGTTCTAGCATAGACAATGGCGTGACTCTTCTCTTATCTCTCTAGCAAGCTATTGCTATTTTCAAGGCTCATCTATGCAACTGCTGCTGACCATCTCCGCGCCTCCTCAACAAAGAGGAGGGGTACCTTTTACTCTTTAACCCTTTCATAAGTACTGACAGACTTACTGAATTGCTTGACCGCTGTAGTTAGGTAGGCTAATGATACCCTGCTGTGATTAGCACAGCTTGTTGTATATGGTAGCTATCTAACTGCCATTTAAGCATCAGTTCGCCTTCGAACTGGCCCTAGGCATAGATAGGGAAGGTGTAGTTCCTTCTGTTCAGTAACCTAGGGTCAGGGTGGGGAATATCCTCGGATTTCCTGACCATTCGGAGGAAGCAATGGGAGACTTTGCAGTCTTAGTCAGCAACTCAGGGAATTTTCATCTTCATTCAAGTCATTCAAGTCAAGTATATTTTTGCAACCGTTAAGCTCTGTGCCAAGTCCTTCAAAGACTTTGTAGCTGAATAAACTATTTGTTCAACTTTAACCTGGAGTGGTTTTTGGGTTGCTGGACCCCTGAGCTTCTCAAGTAGGCATTCTGCAGTCCACCAGGCTTATAGGAAGCACATCACAGTTTATTTTTAAACGCTCCTGGTGCGACGGCATACTAGTTGTGTCCGACTCTGAGGCTGGTGCTCATCTCTATTTCTAAGTTGAAAAGCTGGCATTGTCCGTTGACACCTCCAAGGTCATGTAGCTGGCATGACTGCACAGAGCGCCATTGACTTCCCGCCAAAGCGGTACCTATTGATCTACTCACATTTGCATGTTTTCAAACTGCTAGGTTGGCAGAAGCTGGGGCCAACAGTGGGAGTTCACTCCGCTCCCTGGATTTGAACCGCCGACCTTTTGGTCAGCAAGTCAGCAGTTTAACCCACTGTGCCAGCATAGGCTCTATTAATAAAATCTAAATAAAACTAAAAAACAAATATTATCCTCTTATCTGACCAAAGTAAATCATGTCAGGCCCATATATGTGTGTGTATGTATACATATACAGTGTGTGTGTGTGTGTGTGTGTGTATATATATATATGCTTATAAATCAAAGCTTGGTTAAAGTGACTTAATTCAATACCTGCAGCATATTTGAAATAATATACATATAGATATTTTTATATACAGTTTTGCCTGGGCTTATCAAAATTACTTGGATAAATGTCTGGATGAAGGATACTTTTAAAAAAAAACGCAGCAGCTATCTCAGCTGAACAAAATATCTTCAGGTTTTTAGACTTCATTGTTAGAACATTGTCCCACACAAAATAGCATCAACATGGGGACAACTCTCCATAACTATTCTATTGGACCCTCTTTTGGAAATCCTGGAAGTGGTCATCGGAAAAAAAAAATTCCAGGCTCTCCCTACATGGGAGTATAGCTATTTTGCAATGGCATGCTCCTGACCTCCTTTCATGTTGCCACCAGAGAACAGCTCATAGGAAATTGTGGAAGCTTTGGGGACTGTCAGTTAGAACAGCACAAATAGTCCATCATCCATATGTGTCATTATGTGCAGGCAGAAGACATTTACATAACTTTTGCAGCCTGAACGATTCACCCAATTAATAAACAACATTAATACATCCAAATGATGGTATTGGATAGACAGAATGAGCACAAACTTTCATGTCACCGGGATTAATTTGTTAGCTAGCATAACCGTGATTTCATGCAGGGATTGCTTTTCCAAGGGTGGCTGCAACGTTAGGGAAAGTGAGGCAATGGCTTCTCTTCTTTCTCCTTAATGCCAATTCCTCTGAGGACAGAGCTGTGTGACCTATATATTCCCTAAAGTTACCAGCTGCATCTATATGTGGTGGAAGATGTTATTTCCATTTACAGCAGAGCTTTCCAAAATGTGTGTCATGTTTGCGTGTTGGCTGCAATGTGTAGGTGTGTCGCACGAAAGTAACGAGAGGCCTCTGAGTCTATGTGAAAGAAGCAATAAATCCTATATTAAATTATATACAAATTAAAGGTTTTCAAGATATACGTTGTGTTCCCATACATTTCGTTATTACCATTTATGTGTATGTCCATATCTCTTATAAGGGGTTGGTTTAACCTCCAGTCTGCTAGTAAAAACTGAATTACTGTGTCGCGGAACAATGCATGTCTAAAAAGTGTTTCACCAACATGAATTGTTTGGAAAGCTAGCTTCTGTACATGGAATGAAGTGAGTACTATCTTGCCCTTTGACTCAGGCAGCAAAAGGTCTTGGACAGCAGCAGCAGCTGAAAATGATAGCTGCAGGGTTTGAGGGAGTTATCTTTTTCATACAGGAGAACTGCAGTCCAGCCCTCCTTCTGCATTTGTGGGTCCACTCCCCCCATTTTAAAAATTAATTTTAGCATTCAGTAACATCAACCATGCCCCCAAAAAGAGATATAAGGACTCGCTGAAACAACATCTCAGACTCGGCCAGATTGATCACCAACAATGGTCCACCCTGGCCTCACATCGGGAGGCATGGAGAGGCACTATCCACAATGTTGCGGCCTCTTTCGAGAAGACACACCGAACGGGTCTCGAAGAGAAATGACAACGCAGAAAGAACCGCAACTTGGTAACAACATAACCCAAGGAGACTTTCTGCTGTGCTTTCTGCAACTGAACTTGCCTATCTCAGATTGGCCTTTTTAGTCATCAACGCGGTTGTAAAAAGCGTGGGATGAGTCCTTCCTAAGAATCTTCGTTCGCGAAGTAATGCCGAGAGAACATTACTTATTTATCTAAGTATAAACATACACAATCTAAATAACTAACTACAGAATTCCTCCTAGAACTATACATCCCTACTCTAATTACATATATGGTAACTCTACAATAGAAACATACATACATATTTCAGTTTTGAAATAAATTGCTGACACAGCCCCATATCCCAGAATATCAAGGCAGAAAATCCCACATTATCTGAGTGTGGACTCAGATAACCCAGTTCAAAACAGATATTGTGGGATTACCTGCCTTGATATTCTGGGATATAGGGCGGTGTGGAAGGGCCCCTAGTAATTTCTAAAGAGAACATCCCTCTAGGAATCTCTAGGTCCTCCAGTATGATTCTATTGTCAGTTTTCTGTGGAAATTGAACTACAAGATTTATAAATTCCAGATATGTGTTTTCTCAGGATGATGATGATGATTATTATTTGATACACAACAAGATTAGTACACAAGAAACAAGATCACTATGCTGGTTTTTGTATTGGATCACATGTCAGACACTTCCCAAGGACTGTATGATGTATCGGCAAATAATGCATGCAGATCCGAGTAGGATGGCCTTTTGCAGCTGACAAGTGGTAATTTTGTCAGCGCCGATTGTTTTTAAGTGCAGGCCAAGGGCTTTAGGAACTGCACCCAGTGTGCCGATCACCACTGGGACCACTTTTACTGGCCTGTACCAGAGTCTTTGCAGTTCAATCTTTAAATTTTCGTATCGTGTAAGCTTTTTCAGTTGCTTCTCATAAATTCTGCTGTTGCCTGGGATTGCAACACTGATGATCCATACTTTGTTTTTTTCCATGATTGTGAGGTCAGGAGTATTGTGCTCCAAAACTCTGTCAGTTTGAATTCAGAAGTCCCAGAGTAGTTTTACGTGTTTATTTTCTGTAACCTTTTCAGGCTTGTGATCCCACCAGTTCTTTGTCGCTGGAAGATGGTATTTATGGCACAAGTTCCAATGGATCATCTGAGCAACTGTGTTGTGCCTCTGCTTATATTCTGTCTGTGCAATCTTCTTGCAGCAGCTGAGTATGTGATCTTATTATTATTACTATTTTATTACTATTTGAAACACAACAAGATTAGTACACAGCAAACAAGATCACTGTGCTGGCTGTTGTATTGGATCACACATCAGACACTTCCCAAGTGTTTAAGACTGTGTGATGTATCGGTAAACAAGGTGTGCAGATCCGATTAGGGTGTCCTTTTGAGGCTGACATATGGTAATTTTGTCAGCGATGATTGTGTTTAAGTGCAGGCCAAGGTCTTTAGGCACTGCACTCAGTGTGTCAATCACCACAAAAAAATGCTATTTTCTTATTATTATTGTTATTAGCTATTTTGCTCTTAAAAGAGACTCAATTCGGCATACTACTACTACTACTACTACTACTACTAAAAATAATGTTAAGAGAATAGCATTTTAAAAAATAAAGCTTTTTTCTATTGTTGGTATCAAAATTAATGTGCATCTCATAATCAATGGTGTTTTAGAATTGAAGGAATACATTATGCCAAAGTGCTATATTTGTGACTGTGAAGGAGATCTTGGTGGGATAATAATAATTTTTAAAAATGTTTAGGGCCCTTCCAGACAGGTCCTATAACCCAGAATATCAAGGCAAAAAATCCCACAATATCTGATTTGAACTGGGTTATCTGAGTCCACACTGCCATATATTCCAGTTCAAAGCAGATAGTGTGGGATTTTATTCAGCTGTGTGGAGGGGGCCCTATATCCCAGGATCTGATTCCAGGTTTTCTGCTTTAAACTTTTTTCGGTGTAATGAGAGTTTTGCACTACACAGAAAAAAGGATTATATTCCACGTTAACATCCATAGCGACAACCCACAAAGTCTCAGGATTTCCTGTTTAGAGAGAAATATTAGGAGTTAGTCAGAGATCTCGGGCATCTCACCAGCCTATGACCTCCGGGTTTCAAAAAGGATGTCATTATGACAGTTAAAGATGAACATAGGACTATAATTGTGTTACTTAAAAAACCAGGCTTGGACTTACAAAACCTGATTTCTAAACCTTCGAACATATAATTTCTTTACTTAATTTGCCCAAAGGAAGAAGGAAGAAGGGGTGGAAGTCCCCTTAAAAATAAGTGTCCAGGTGCCTAATAGAAAAGCTGATTTTGGAGCGTAGGACATTCAGAGCATGGGGCCATGACAGTTCAAGTGGGATCAAACTGCATTAATTCTACAGTGTAGATGCCCCATAAGAAAGGGATAGTGGAATCACACTCTAGTCTAGCCAATACTTATAGGACTTTTCAATTTTTCCCCATGTTCTAGACCAGCATTTCTCAATCTGGGAGTCAGGACCCCTGGGGGGGTTGTGAGGGGGTTTCAGAGGGGTTGCTAAAGACCATCAGAAAACATATATTTCTATGCCAAAAGTAAAGATGAAGAGACACTGATGAGGACAGTGGGTTTATTGCAACCAAAGTTGTGTTTGAGCCATGAGTTATTGGACAGAGAAACACATACAGTATGTCAAATAAGGTGTCTGATGTAAATCATCTTACTGTTAAGGATTATGATGAAAGGGAAGGTAAAAAGTTCCAAGATAACATACTGAAACCGTTCCATTATAAGAGTGACTTTGTATTCAGGTGTCAATTGGATAGATCACGGGTGAAGTGTGTGGGAAGACCTGATGGCGATATACTGTATCTTCAACTGTTCTTGGAAGAGACTGTTGGAGAAGGCGCAAGGGTTTTTAGTTTAGAAGCATCTGTAAGGGAGGGTTATTAGGATGAAAAAGCAGTCTTCAAGGAGAAGTACTGGGTGTTAATACATCCTCCAGGAGACAGAATGCTGGGTTTGTAAATCCTCAAAATAGAGAAAGTGTTGTTGGGTAAGTTAGTATAGAAAGAGGTAGAGGTAATGATATTGTATTACCTTATATTGTAATGGGCTGTGTTTAAAATGTTTTCCTTTTCAGGAATTATATTTGGGGTATTCAATGTTTAACATTATTGATGGTATTACTGATGGGCCCCATATTTACGCTGATTCTGTTTACTGGATTCGGTAAACATGACTGATGGTTTGTATATGAATGTTGTTAAGTATTAAAATATTGTTGTATTTTAAATGCAATCTGCATTAATTTTGACCTCTCTAGGATTAGAGAAGGTCAAAATTAATCTTCAGGGGTTGAAAGGTATGTGTTGATGTGATTGTGTTGTATAGATAATAATGTATAGTAATGTTGAGAGAGAATAGGCAAGAGAAAAGGGCTGATATTAAAAGCCAGTGCTGCAGGGAGAGCAGAGTTGCCGTGGCAACATAGCCCTGAAGCTGCAAGGGGAGGAGTCAGAATGTATCTAACCAGACGTTGGAGGGAAAGCAAGAGTCAAGAAAGAGAGCTCAGAGTGTAAGGAGCTCTGAGAGATGGTTAAGAGGTTTTGTCAGGAAAGAGAGCAGTGTGTAAGAAGCTCTGAGAGATGGCTAAGAGGTTTTAGTCAGGAAAGAGAGCTCAAGGTGTAAAGAGCTCTGGAAGAGAGATAAGAGTTTTAGGCAGGAATAAGGAATAAGGTTTAGATAAAGACTTGAAGAAGGCTAGAGTGCCTGTGTTTATGAAGTGAACAGCTAGTTTAGCTGGGAAAGACAATAGCAAAGCAACCTTATTAAGCTGTGCCTCTGTGGAAGAAGTTATATAAAACTAAGCTATGTACAAAAATAAATTGTTAACTGTTTATTCATCAAAAAAAAACCAACAACATATATTTCTGATGGTCTTGGGAACCACTTTGGCAGAGAAGGCTGAAGATCTCTCCGCCTGTCCTTCTCTTCCTTTTTGGAAACAGACACAAATACTCCCACCACAAGCCCTCCTCTGCTGGGATTGCTGGCCTCTCAGCCAAGGGAAGGGCTGTTTCTGAGACTCCAAGCAAGGAGAGGAGAGCAGGCGTGCTTGGCGCATGGCAGCATGGTGCGCATGTGTGGGTGGGGGAGAGTGTGCTAGGCTGGGGGGAGGATCGCACTGAGTGCCTTCAAGACATAGGGCTTCTGTGTGGGAAGTTTGGCCCAATTCTATCGTTGGTGGGGTTCCAAATGCTCTTTGATTGTAGGTGAACTATAAATCTCAGCAACTACAACTCCCAAATGTCAAGGTCCACCAGTGTTCACATTTGGGCATATTGGGCGTATTGGTGCCAAGTTTGGTCCAGTCCACAGTGCTTTCTGGATGTAGGTGAACTACAACTCCTAAACTCAAGGTCAATGCCTACCAAACCCTTCCAGTATTTTGTGTTGGTGATGGGAGTTCTGTGTGCCAATTCCATCATTGGAGAATTTCAGAATGCTCTTTGAGTGTAGGTGAACTAGAAATCCCAGCAACTACAACTCCCAAATGACTAAATCAACCCCCATCTCCAACCCCACCAGTATTCAAATTGGGGCGTATCGGGTATTTGTGCCAAATTTGGTCCAGTGAATTAAAATATATGCTGAATATCAGATATTTACATTACGATTCATAACAGTTGCAAAATTACAGTTATGAAACAGCAACGGAAATAATTTTATGGTTGGGGGTCACCTAGGGTTGCCATAAGTCCCTTATTTTGGCCCTAAAATCTGTGTACCGTTTTTTCAGGCCCTGTCCCTTATTATTGACTAACAGAACAGGACTGGGCGGGGTTGATCAGAGGAAGGCGCATGCTGAGGTTTCCACGGCAACGCATGCCCGGGGATTCCAACTCGCAGGGCAGGCTAACAGTCGCGCGCTTGCGAGTGTGTGCCTGCCTGCGTCCCCGTTGGAAGGAAGAGGCGATACAGGTAATGGTTAATTGAGTACAGTAGACTCAATTAACCATTACCCAAGGGGAATGTTAGATCATGTTGGATAAAGACAGTTTCTGGTTGCTTGAGAGTTACTCTTAAAATAGGCCTAGCTGTGTATACAATCCTGTGTATCCCATACTATACTATACTCTCGGCATTACTTCACGAATGAAGATTCTTAGGAAGGACTCATCCCACGCTTTTTACAAGCGCCTTGATGACTAAAAAGGCCAATCTGAGATAGGCAAGTTCGGTTGCAGAAAGCACAGCAGAAAGTATCCTTGGGTTATGTTGTTCCCAAGAGTCAAGAAAGAGAGCTCAGAGTGTAAGGAGCTCTGTACACACAGATTTTTGTGCTTTGCCTCAGGTGCTTGTTGCTCCAGACTCTTTTGTGAAGCCTTCCAAATGCACTCTATGCCTTTGCTAATCTGTGATCTCTCTCTTTGTCAATCTTGGCGTCTGAAGAGATTATGCTTCCCAGGTAGGTGAACTGCTGAATGGACTTAAGCACAGATGTGCTTATGCTGATGTGGGGGTGATGGTGTTCTTCCTGTGGTGTGGGCTGGTAGAGGACTTCCGTTTTCTTCAGGCTGACTTCCAGCCCAAACAGTTCTGCAGTTAAATACTATACTATACCTTTAACTATTGACATAATAATGAAGATGTACTGTCTTATAAAATGTATTTTATTTTAACGTTTAGACAGTGCACTTTTAAAGTCAGCAAAGTCAAGTACTAAATACAGATGGAGAAAATAGGGTAGTTCTAATAATGTTTTTTCTGCATGACAAAGCATGCAGAAACATACCATGTCCTGTTAAGAGGGTGTAAGTCAGTTTCTTTTGTGAGTTTTAATCATTATCTTATTCCGTTAATAAAACTATTTATACCTAACGTTTGAGTTTCAAGTTTTTAATGAAGTGTCCCTTATTTTTGTGAAAAATCCCATGAATGTCCCTTATTTCTTACTAGCTTGGGGACCCGGCGGTGCCCGGATTATTTGAGAAAGGCATTGTGTGCCAAGGTTGGTGTGCCTCAGTGGCAACCAATCATGTTGTTTGAATGTAGAGGCTTGGATTCTTGGATGCTGGCCAATCAGTCCTTTATGCAAATATTCCCTCAGTGGCAACCAATCCCCTCTGTCTGGTGCCTTAGAACGTTGGAATTCTGAGGCTGGCCAATCAGAGTCCTTTATGCAAATAATCCCACAGTGGCAACCAATCGAAACGCTGCCACATATTCCTCTGCACCTGCCGTCCTCTGCAAACACTGACTTTTATTATATACATAGATAGATAGATATCAAGAAGTGGCAACCCTAGGATTACCACAACATGGGGAACTGTATTAAGGGGCCACAGCATTAGGAAAGTTGGGAACCACTGTTATAGACAAAGCAAAATATACAGAAATACCTTGAAACTCAGGCCCCATTTGCACCGTCATGCAATGTAGCTTGAAACTGCATTATATAGTCAGTGCTGACTCAAATAAGGCCGCATTTTATGAGTCTACACTGCAAATATAATGCAGTTTCAAGCTGCATTACATGGCAGCGTGGATGGGTTCACAGAAAGCAACCAAACAGGGCTGCAAGCAACAGCTCTCTTTCCATAGGCGTGGCTTAGCCTCTGTGTAGTTCAGCGACAGAGAGAGAGGCTACAAAACTACAGTTCCCAGAATTCTTTGCGTTTCCGGTTTCCTTGATTGCAAGATGTCGAGGCTCAGCAGTAAGTGCAGGAGCAAGCAGTTCGTCTAATGCAGGCCTGGGGCAAACTTGGGCCTTTCAGGTGTTTTGGACTTCCAAAGGAAGGGGCCTGAGGCTGTGAGGAATTGTGGGAGTTGAAGTCCAAAACACCTGAAAGGCCCAAGTTTGCCCCAGGCCTGGTCTAATGCTTGCTTGCTCCAGGGGTTGGTGGGTCAATGCATTTCCTAGCAGATTTAGAACCCCTTTGGGGGGCATCTCCCTCCTCTCTCCCTCCCTCTCTCTCTCTCTCTCTATATATATATATATATATATACATATATATATATATATACACACACACACATATATATACATATACATACATACATACATACATATATATATATATATATGGAGGAATGTTGGTTTGGGTGGAGAAGGAAGGGCAAGGGCATGGAAAGAATGACCTGCTTGGATGTTTTAAAGGCCCACACAGCCCTATGTCCTAGAACAGTGGTTCCCAAACTTTTTTGGCCTACCGCCCCCTTTCCAGAAAAACATTTACTCACCGCCCCCCCTAGATATTATTATTTTTAATTTAATAGCAATTAAACACACACACACACACACACACATATATACTGTATATATATATGTATTAATGCAGTGGTTCTCAACCTTTCTAATGCCGTGACCCCTAAATAAGGTTCCTCATGTTTTTGTTTTTTTTAAAAATGTTTTTATTGGTTAAAATACATCATGACAACACAATGACATTACAGACAAGTCACACGACATCCTTTGGGGAAATGGGGGTGGGGTTTAGGGGAGGTTTCACAAACAATGTTAAAACAAACAATACATAGGTTAACTTCACCCGCCGGTATGGAACGAAAAAAGTCTAGTCACATATTGTCTTTGAGCTCCTGTATGTCCTTATATTAACTAAATCCAGAAACCCTTTAACTCTTCCTTTTTTTTCTCTTTTAACATATTGAATAAAGGGTTCCCATGACTCCTCGAAGTACTTTGTTGGTCCTCTTCTCATTAGAAATGTCAGCTTGTCCATTTCAGCCGTGTCTAAGAGCTTGAGAATGATTTCTTCCACATCCGGTATGATTTTCTCTCTCCAGTGTTTTGCCCAGATAATTCTCACTTGCCGTAATCATGTGTATTAGTAATCTTTCCATTCCTTTATCCTTCTTTTTTAGATCTATAATGTTTAGCAAAAACAGCTCCGGTTTAAATCCTATTTTAGTTTTTAAGACCTCCTCTATCCAGCTATGTACCTTTTTCCAATATTTGACCGCCTCCCCACATGACCACCACTGGTGGTAAAACGTCCCTCTATTAACTTGACATTTCCAGCATCTATCTTCCCCTGTCTTGTATATTTTATCGATTTGGGCAGGGGTGATATACCACCTGTATACCACCTTTAGGAGGTTCTCTCTTAGAGAGTATGCACAAGTAAATTTTACATTATTCTTCCATGCTTTTTCCCAGGCTTCCTGTGGAATTTTGTATCCTAAGTTCTTCTTCCATTTCTTCATGTATTCTTTTATTGGTTTCTCCTCATGTTTATTATTTAACATCAACTTGTATAATTTACTGACTCTTTTCCTCTCAGAGTATAATAATATTTTCCCTCCTTCTGTTATTTAAGGTTCCTCATGTTGTGGTGACCCCCCCAACCATATTTTCGTTGCTACTTCATAAATAATTTTGCTACTCTTACGAATTATAATGCAAATATCTAATATGCAGGATTTATTTCCATTGTTACAAATTGAACATAATTAAAGCATAGTGATTAATCACAAAAACAATATTTTTGGGGGAGTATGGACAACGGATGATGGGATTTGCAGTACCTTCAATCGATTCAGCTCTGACTTCTGAGGGGACGGGCAGCTCCGGCCTGAGGGGACGAAGAAGCGAGGCCTGCTCTCCCCACGGAAACCACGGGCTCTCCTGCTCCCTCCGCCGCTGCCGGGGAAGGCGGCGGCAGGGAAGCTCCGCCAGAGGACACAGAGGCCTTTGCACTGCAGCCTTCGTACTGCACTGCGTGTGGGGGTCAAAGCGAATAGGGCAGGGCCAAAGAAGAGGGCCGTGCGACCCCTCCTGAATGGCCAATCCTTCACCGCCCCTTAAAGGGGTTCACCGCCCCCCAAATTCCTGAGCCTCCCACCGTCCCCTTGGATCGCATCGCCACCCACCAGGGGGTGGTTCCGCCCACTTTGAGAATCAGTGTCCTAGAATATCAAGGCAGAAAATCCCACAATATCTGCTTTGAACTGGGTTATCTGAGTCCACACTCAGATCATGTGGGATTTTCTGCATTGATATTCTGGGATATAGAGCTATGTGAAAGGGCCCTTGAGCCAGGGGATGTTGTGTGGTATTTCAAATAGGTGTTCATGGCTTTAAGGGTCCATTTTTAGTTCTAGGTTTAATTCTATTTCAAGAGTGTGTAGTCTTTTAAAGTTTTTTAAAAACTTGTATATTGTTTTTAGCACTATTCACTGCCTTGAATTGTTAGGAGAGAAAAGGGAGCATAATAACAATAATAATAATAATACAACTCGTCCATGACAAGGGAGTGCACATGAATTGAGACGAATGGTGGTTGTAGTGGGGAAGGTGGAGTGTGCATCTACACCAGGCCTGGGCAAACTTTGGCCCTCCAGGTGTTTTGAATTTCAACTGCCACCATTCCTAACAGCCTCAGGCCCCTTCCTTTTCCCCCTCAGCCACTTAAGCAGCTGTACAATCAAAAGAAAGGGCCTGAGGCTGTTAGGAATGGTGGGTGTTGAAGTCCAAAGCATTTGGAGGGCTACTGTAACGCCCTTTACATCGGCCTGCCCTTGTCCGTGATCCGGAGACTTAAGCTCTTCCAGAATGCCACTGCTCGACTTCTCACTGGAACTCCAGTGAGATGTCACATAACACCCATTCTTCAGCAGCTCCATTGGCTTCCGGTCGAACACCGGATCACCTTCAAGGTGATGGTGTTAACTTTCAAGGCCTTACATGGTCTGGGGGCACTGTATCTGAGGGACCATCTCATCCCCTACCAACCCCGGAGACCACTCAGTTGTGAACAACTTATCCTCCTTGAAGTGCCGAGCCTCAAAGCTTTTCGCCTTACATCAACCCGGCGCAGAGCCTTTTCTGTGATTGTGCCTTCAATTTGGAATACCCTTCCAAGCAAAGTGCGGGCCTTGCGGGATTTACCAGCTTTCCACAAGGCCTGCAAGACCCACTTTTCCCGGCTAGCTTTTGATTGCTAAACTGGAAAAATCCTGTTCATTAGTTTAATTCATTCGTTGGTTTTATTTCTGTATGTTTTATTACTGTGAGCCGCTCCAAGCCCTCGGGGAGTGGCGGCATACAAGTCCAAATAATAAATAAATAAAATAAATAAATAGTTTGTCCATGACTGATATAGACACACATGAACCATTTAGGGCAGTGGTTCTCAACCTGGCCTAAAACTCCCAGAAATTCCAGCCAATTTACCCGGGGTTAGGAGTTCTGGGAGTTGAAGGCCAAAACATCTGGGAACACACAGGTTGAGAACCACTGCTTTAGGGCTTTAAACATAGATGATCAACACTTTTGTCCCACATATAAAAGATCCCACAGGGGTTCTTTCTCCAGGGCATTTATCACTAATTTTTACCTGTTTTGATGTATTAGGACAGGGCTGTCCAACTTCTACCGGGCCCAGGGCCGGAATAGAGGTCACTGATGACCTCGGGGGCCGCTCGGCCCCGCCCCCAAGCCCTGCCCCCAGGCCCCCCCTCAGCCCAGGCCCCGCCCCCTCCTAAAGCTGTCATTCTCCCTCCTCCTTTTTCCCGGGTGCCACGGCGCCAGGGAAAGAGGAGGAAGAGGAGGAGGAGGGAGATTTAGCCCTCATCTTTCCCGGGCACCGCGGCCGGGAAAGAGGAAAGAGGAGGGAGGGAGAGCAGAAGGCGGCGCCAAGGGCAGCGCGTCACAGGCCTGGCGTGACGCGCTGCCCTTGGCGCCGCCTCCTCCTTGTCGGCGGCTCCCGCCCTTCCTAGGGAGGAGCCGCCGAGGGAGGCGGCGCCAAGGGGCAGCGCGTCACGCCAGGCCTGTGACGCGCTGCCCTTGGCGCCGCCTACTCCTCCTTTTCGGGCGCGGAGAGGGGGACGGAGGGGCGGTGCAGGGAGGAGGAGCTAGCTCTCTTCCTCCTCCCTGCCCCGCCTCCCCCTCCCCCCAGCCGCCATTTTTTTTAAAAAAAAAATTTAGAATTTTTTTTTAATTTAAAAATGGCTGCTGGGGGCATAGCAGGGGCCGTGTCCAACAGGCTGGGGGGCCGGATCTGGCCCCAGGGCCGCCAGTTGGACAGCCCTGTATTAGGACTACCTAATCTTTTGCCAGAGACCCAGGTTCTTTTTTTAAAAAATCCTATAAATGTACGTTTCTTTTTTCTGTCCTATAGAAGTTGGTGCATTTCTGAAAGATGCATGGGGAAATCAGCCTGTGATCGTGGTCTCTTGTGCCATTGGTTTTGTAGGTGAGTTCATGTATTTCCCTGCGGCTCAGTAATCTTTAATAGCATCCCACTTCCTTCCATTGTGGGATTAGAGGCAGCACATAGATGTTCACTTCTCTGTTCTGGGTACTTACATGAATCAGGCTACTTGGCATTAGCAAAGGTGCTGTATTATAGCTCTTCAAGCCATTTCTCCAGAACTTAATTAATTGCTCCCTCTCTATTCCCTGCCTCGACTGCACAGGACTACTTTTCCATCAGGGAAGGGTTATGGCTTGGTGATAAGAGCATGTCTTTGCATATACAAGGTGGCAAGGCTTTTTGAAACTGAATGTGAAGAATACTGAGCTAGACAGATCTCCAATATCTTATAGGTAATTATTTTCTGATGCAGATCTTTGTTTTCTCTTTCTTCATTTCAGCTCTAATACTACCCTGGGTCAGTCCCTATACTAAATACACCGACATGGCCATCAAAGCTGTACCAGCTGCGTATCCAGGTACAATCAAACCTATAGTGTTTGTTTCAGATGTAGCTTCTGAATTTTAGGGGATAACAGAAAAGTGACCTAATATTTAAGTAGGGAAAACGATTCCTTGAAGGGAATATGTCTGTTGACGAGAAATGAAGTAATAATTCTCTCTGCAAATAAATTAAAATCCTTTAGTCCCTAAATTTTTAGCTTACAGAGACTGAGATATTGAAAATCATTCATATTTAGGACTCCTGTATTTACTTTGCTAGCATTTCCTTGGTCGTTTTTGCATGCCCCTTTTCTTTGGAGGCCTAAACTGTAGAGGGAAATGCTCGTCTGTACTTTTAAATAACCGCAACTCTAGATATTTGGGCAAGGAAGGGAAATTTGATTTTCCCCTCACCCCAACTGCTCCAAAAGAATGCTGTTCTGGTTGTTCATGCTTTTGGAAAGATGTGATAATTTGAAGTTTTTGGACAACTCCTTAGGCTGTTTTCGCTTTGTGACATCACATTCTTTACAGCATTGCATTCAGATAAATGTTTTTAATGCCCCACTCTCCCTGACAGAGTTACTTAATTGTGTCAGGCTGCATCTGAATACAAAGGCATGGCCACCTATTTGATTGTCCCTCTCTCTTGTGTCCTCAGTTCCGGTTCGGGATGATGGCAACATGCCAGATATTCCCTCCCATCCCTGCGATAAGGAAGGCCCAAGCCTTGATTGGCTGAAGAACTTCTGAGTATGACTCGCACAGAAAGCTATCGCTACCCTTTCTTGTACATGTATTTTGAGGATGTAATAAACTTGTTAAATTAAAAGCAGACTTTGCAGTCTTTGTCTCAGGACAGGAATCGGAAATCTTTGCAATACCAGCTCCCAAAAGCTGATGCCAGGACGATCAGGAGAAAGGGATTATGGTACTTGGATTTGAAAACATCCAGAGGGCAAAAATGTTTCTAGATATCGTAGATAGGTCCCTTAGATGGGTTGCATATCGCTTGGACACTGTCCATACCAATCTGCTTCTTGGTTGAACATGTCAAGAAGCTGAACCATTTAGGTAACATGGTTTCTTACTTCAAGAGAATGTGTATTTTTTAGTTTTCTTGAGAAAAGTTAACAGATGATAAATCAGAGTTTGTTTCTTCTTTGAACTAGACACATATCCACTGGGATATGCCTTTGCGCTTTGCTGCTCTGCTGCTGTGTACACATGCCCAGTGTGGAACACACCTCACAATGTTAAAACAGTGAATAAGACATGCCGCATTAACACAGGATATCTATGCCCCACACCACTGGATAAATTACACTGTTTAGCCGGTATTTCACCACCTGACATCCGCTGGGAAGTAGCAAGGCAGTGACATCCCCGGCCCATTCTCTGTTAGGATATCAGTCAGGATGCCAATGCCTTAAATAAAGAAATAGTTTTCTAAGATCTACAGAGATACTCACAGGAACACCTCATCAAGTCAGAGCCCAAAAGTGGCAGGCTAAGACCCGAAACCTCAAGTCATGGCTGATACTGAGAGACTTCCCTCTGGCACCATGAGATGTAGAGCCAACCTTAAGAAATGGGGCCACAAAGTGGGGTCCACAACATGCGAGTGTGGAGAAGAGCAAACCACAGACCACCCACTACAATGCATGGTCTGCTTACATGCACAATGAGCCCTGCTTACATGCACAATGGAGGACCTTCTTACAGCAACATAAGAACATAAGAAGAGCCATGCTGAATCGGGCCTCAGCCCATCCAGTCCAGCACTCTGCGTCACACAGTGGCCCACCAGTTGTACACGGGGATCTCCAGCAGAAAGGAGGGCAAAACCCTCACCTGCTCTCGACCCCCCACAACCAGTACCCGGGGAAAATCCTGCCTGCCTCCATCAACACAGAGGTGGCACTTGGATGTCCGTTTCAGTAGCCACACCAAGTGGCCAGCTACTACTCAAAGGACATTTAGTATAATGCCAAGTTTTTAAACTTTGTGTGTGTTTATTAAAAAATACATTGTAACTGTACCCTCGGTTCTCTTCTGACACAATAAATAAATATAAATACTAAGTCTACATCGGCCATTTTCAAGCTGTGATTTAGAAGCAAAATAATTTTCCAGGATATTTGTCGTAGGTTTAAGAAATTGAACTTTTAGTCCCTATGGTTATAAAAAGGGGTCAGAAAACATATAGGAAATAAGAATATGAAATGTTTTTAGTGTCTTTTCTTATAACCAATAGAAGAACAAACTCTGAACACTGACAACTTTGATGAACTGACATAAGCAATGCAGGCTGCAAAGCTTTGCTTTTATTAGTATGGAACTGACTTGTTTAATGCAAGCCGCCATGATGCCAGGTCTTCCAAAGCTGATGCTCTCCAGTTATGCTGGATTGCAGGTCCCATCACTTCCACTCAAACAACCAATGCAGGCCAGGGGTAGGATTCTTGCAGGTACTGTTGGGAATACCATTGGGGACTGAATCCAAATGTCTGTAATAATGTGTCCTTAGTGAGACTGGTCAGAAGACATACCTTAGAATCTTGCCTTGGCAGTGAAGGCCATAGGAGACCAGTTCTCCCTTAGCATCGACTTTAGCTATTAGAAGACAAGTCTCTAGAGAACATTATCACATGCAACAGCAATGACGTTTCCTCATCTACTTTTCTCAGAGGAACTTGTGGATGCCAGATACAACCTCCCCTTTAGTTTGGACATAATTTCTTACAAAAGGACAACAGATGAGAGGCTGAACACTTAATGACTCAAGCAGCAGCACTCTCTTTTCCAACACATCCACTACAACATTAAATATACATAAAACATGGCCAATAAGTGCCCATTCCCACCTGGTATCCTACATTAAAGTTTCAGACATGTGAAACAAAATCCCTTCATCTAATACAACATTCCCTTCAGCTACTGTATGTGGGGCTACAGCTCCTACTGTCCTCTGCCTTTGGCCATGCTGGGCCTGGTTGGCAACAACAGTTGAAGTCCCACACACTGGGAAGGTGTCAGGGTGGGCCAAACTACCCGGTATACATAGTGGTTTCAGTACTATTACTGACTTTTAGGTTATTTGATCAATGTCCCAGTAAAGTTCATATTGATATTTGACTTTTCTGCTCAGTGTGGAATTGAGTTCGGTGTGTAGTAAATGTGTTGAATTTCTATACTCCATCTTCTCCTCTTCCTGGAAAATGGGCTTCTGCTCCTTCAGTGTCATCTGACAAATCAGTAGGAAGCAACAGATATAAGCGATATATAGAATCTCCTTTAGAGTTCAGGCAAGTGGTGGCTGGCCTCAGTCAAAATCAGAACAGGCCCCAGGACTTGAAAACTCAGGGTAATGAAGTAGCTTGTATCAAGGGCTGGATAATAATAATAAACTTTATTTGTACCCCGCCACCAGCTCCCCAACGGGGACTCAGGGCGGCTTACATGAGGCCAAGTCTATCAACACAACAAAGCAATAAAATCAGTCAGAAACAACATAATCAAACTGCCAGGCGGAGGCAAGGACATCTTCCTGCTCACACTGGAACTCCTCTTCAGACTTAACCTGGAGCCGCAAAAGCAAAAGTGGTTAGAAATTCTGTCTCAGGCAAAAGAATGCTGCTAAACATTGCAAACCTGCATCCCTATATTCTGCAGTTAAAATAACTGATACTAGTCTATCTAATTGGATGGTTTACTTATTTAAGGAAGGAAAAACCAAGTAACAAAATCCAAGATTCTAAATATACATTGGTTAACAGATCCCATTAATTTGAGATTTCAAGAAGAGTGGTCCCTTAGTATCTGATTCCAGAAACCCTCCTCCCCTTGATATCAAAATTTGTGGATGCTCAAGCCCCATTAGCCTAGTAAAATGGTGTACTTCATATAAATTGGTAAAATCAAGGTTTGCTTTCTTTCTTTTTTAATCCATGGACACGGAAGACTGAATGTATACATAAATTTGGCTGTATTCTTCACTTACTTCCTGGAACTAGGATAAATAATAATAATAATAATAATAATAATAATAACTTTATTTATATTCCACCCTGGAGGACTCAACGCAGATTCCAACAAACAAAAAGGAAAACATTCAATGCCTCAACAACAGTAAATACAAACATAAAACCCAAGATAAAACCACATAAAGAGCAACTTAAGCATAACTGTAATGTAAATAAAATATAATCAATTGAAAATTATAACTAACATAGAACTTAATCATAAAACATCTGAATTATATCAAAACAGCATGAAGGTGCATAAACGTGTGCATAGATTATATGGCCAAAGTTGTTAAATGGTCTAATTTAACAACTTCGCAGGCGCGATTGGCGGGGACGAGAGACAGGGCCTTCTCAGTGGTGGCTCCTCGGCTTTGGAACACTCTTCCTAGTGACATCAGATCTGCCCCCTCCCTCCTGACATTTCGTAAGAAAGTTAAGGCCTGGCTGTTTGACCAGGCATTTGCAGATGAAGCGTAATTACTTAAATTGAGACCTAAGAAACTATGACGACGAAACGGAAATCGAGCTTAATAATAAGACACTGAGATTGTATTTTTTATTTTAAATGCTAAATTTGTGCTTATATGGTTGTTTTATTAATTGCTGATGTATTTTATCTGTGGGCAGTTCATGCCATGTGTACACCGCCTCGTGTCACCTTGGGGCTGAGAGGGGCGGTATAAAAATATAGTAAATAAATAAATAAATAATGTGATCCAACAAGGCCCAAGTGCATTTATACTATCCAATCAGCAGTCGGGTAGTAGTGTCTCTTCAAATTTAAAAGGATCAGATAATCCTTTTAAATTTAGGAAACTGGGAAGCCTAAACGTTCTCTCATACCTGTACAGGGAATTCTTCCATTGTCAGTAATTTTTGAGCTACTCGTCGCGCTCTCCCTTCCTTTTCCTCTCGCAGGTGGCGCCGCCGCTTCTTGGTGGTGGGACCCTCTCTTGGAGAAAGGCTCTCAGTCTCATGGGCAGGGAGAGGACCTGGGGGGCACTTGGGCATGTCGTTTTCAGGAGGCTCATTTTCTGTGTTGCCGGGGGTGGGAGCATCAGGGCTATGGCCCCCTTCATCCTAAACAAGGACACACAGTTGAGCAAGAACAACATTCTAATATTCCTTTTTACTGTGTAAAGCAACAACACGAGGAGACTTGTCTTTATCTTTTTGGCCTAGCTTTTTGTGAGATATTCACCTGCGAGTAAATTATCAGAGCTTTCTCTGAATTTTGATTCAAACTTGCAAAAGTTATTGTTTTGTTTTTCAATAGAATCTCCCAGTCAGCATGGAGAAATCAAAACTTCTCCAAAGGATACATTACATATTGTAGAGAAAAAACTCCCCTATCTCAGCCCTGGTGTGAGTTTTTGGTTTTGCTGAAATCTTCATCTATTTTCAATCCATGATTAAGTGAGGCAGTCCAAAACCACTGGATGACTCCAAGTTAGTGAAGGCTGGTTTGGCCCCTTCAGCCAACTTTCTTACCTCTAAGACTATGTCCAGATGGCCTTGTCTGTAATCATCACCGTACGAATCCAACACCCTCATGAGAAACCTAAAAGGAAGGCATTTGTTAGATCAGTGGTTCTCAACCTTCCTAATGCCGTGACCCCTTAATACAGTTCCTCATGTTATAGTGACCCCCAATCATATAATTATTTCAATGCTACTTCACAACTGTGATTTTGCTATTGTAATGAAGTGTAATGTAAATATCTGATATGCAGGATGTATTTTCATTCACTGGACCAAATTTGGCACATATACCCAATATGCCCAAATTTGAATACTGGTGGGATTGGAGGGAGAGATTGTCATTTGGGAGTTGTAGTTGCTGGGATTTATAGTTCACCTACAATTAAAGAGCATTCTGAACCCCACCAATGGAGGAATTGAACCAAACTTGGGACACAGAATTCCCATGATCAACAGAAAATGCTGGAAGGGTTTGGTGCGCATTGACCTTAAGTTTTGGAGTTGTAGTTCACCTACATCCCGAGAGCACTGTCAACTCAAAACAATGATGTATCTGGACTAAACTTGGCATGAATATCAATATGCCCAAATGTGAACACTGGTGGAGTTTGGGGTAAATAGACTTGACATTTGGGAGCTGTAGTTGCTGGGATTTATAGTTCACCTACAGTCAAAGAGCCTTTTGAACTTCACCAAAGATAGAATTGGGCCAAACTTCCCACACACACCCCATGATTGACAGAAAATGCTGTGTTTTGTGATGATCTTTGGCGACCACTCTGACACCCCCTTGTGACCCCTCCAGGGGTCCCGACCCCCAGGTTGAGAAACACTGTGTTAGATAGATGTCTCGAGGAAGCAACAGCCTCACCAACTGTCTTGTATGAGGGCACTCCCATGCAGTGAGTAATTTTTAGAAGACATTGGGTTAGATTGATTTGAAATGGGATTGAACAAATGTGTGAAAGAAGTCTATTAGACACAAGCAGTTAATGAAACCTCCATGTTCAGAAGCAGTGTTGCTACTGCATTGCCTCAGGAGCCAAACAATGAGGGAGGCTGTTTCTTGGGAGTTTCTTGAAGGTATCTTGCCTGCCACTCCTGCAAACAAGGTGTTTCCCTAAGTTAATCAGCCTTACTTGAGATGGGAGCTTCCAGATCTGTTGGACTACAATCCTATTATCTGAAGCCATGATAGACATCTGCAATGTGGCACAACCAGAAGACCCTTGGGACACTAAAATTGGCCTGGGTTTGATCCAGCTGGGCCATGTTTACTATGCACTGAGTAGAAACACCTCTATACCATTGCTACTAGCACATTACCAGACTCACCTTCTCTCCTGCTTGAGTCGCAGTGTTATTCTCTGAACCTGATGCAACCGATTTAACATCCTCTCATTCACCTGCAACAATGGATTCATGTTACAAGGATACACTTAAATTTCTCCTTTATTAGTTTACCATTTTCCTATCCTTAACAGGATGAGCTTTTTGAATCTTTATCTGACACAGCAACCCCCACTCCCCAATTCCAGGGTCTGTATATTTTTATACATCTAGATGAACTGTGATAGAGTGGACAGAGTGCTGGATATAATGCAGGAGGATCAAGATCCCTATCTTCACACTGCCTCAAAATATAGTTGATAAGTTTAGCCTAAACACAGTGTCTTAGCCTCAAATATCATACTTCCCATTCTCATGTAGAGAATGAGAAATAGTTCACTGACACAGCAAGTGCTTCTGCAAGTTCAGCCCCTCCAAGTGCTCAGTAGGCTCTAGGAACGCTACCTGTTTAAAATGCTAGTCCATTTTGGGTGAAAGTATTTAAAGAAATAGAAGATATAATGAATATTAAAATAGAAAAAAGTCCTAGTATAACTTTATTATCATTATATAATAGCAAACAATTGGAAAAAAGGGATAAAGATGCGATAACAAACCTATTAACAGTAGCAAGATTGCTTATAGCAAGAAATTGGAAAAAAAGAAATAAATATACAAATAGAGGAATGGTACAAGGAAGTATGGAAACTGGCAATAAATGACAAGTTAACATGTATATTAAAAGTAAAAAGAGGTATATGGAAACAAAGTGATTTCTATGAGGTATGGAGAAAATTTATTGAAAAAGGATTAGAAAAGGAAGAAGGAAGGTTACCTCCACAAGAAGAAATGAAATTTTGGACGAATGATATGTAAAAGCAATGGCTTGGGGGAGGGGGGGAGCACAGTGGTGAGGGATACAAAAATGTATAAGAGAAACATAATGGCAGATGCTAAAGATTGAAGTATTGTAGCTAGAAATGAATAATATGAATCTGCTGTAAATAGACATTGTATAATATTGTGTTCACAATGATAAAACAATAAAAATATATTTTTTTTAAAAATAAAATAAAATGCTAGTCCACCGCTGTAAAGAATAGTGGTTCTGTAAATAATACTGAGCAAGGTATAGACTTCTGCATAAAATTTTGTCATATCTCTCTTCGCCCTGCACCCCAAATTTCCTCCCTCTAAATTTCCTCCAAATTAGCATTCAATTTTTTTTAAAAGACAGTTTTACAACTAAAATTAAGACTGTACATTAAGCAGGCATGTAGATGTTTATGCAGAGTAGAAGCCACAGTAGCAACTCACAACTTCCAGATGTCTTAGAGCCATCTACCCCCTTCAACTGAATCCGTACCTGTTCCAATTCCTTGCAGCGCCGTGCTAGTGCCTGGCACTTGCGTCGTGTCATCTCCTGCTGCCGCAAGACACCTTCCTCTTCCTCTTCTTCTGCTATTCCACCATCAGCATACTCTACCTCTGTCTCCAGTTCACTCTCAAGGATATTGCCACCAAAAAGAGGAGGGAGAGCCAGCTCGGAGCCAGGAGGCACTGAGAATTCTTCAAAGCCCACAGCGGCCATGATTCTCTTCTGGAAAAGAGAAAGTGATATATGGAGTAGTGCTCATCATCCCTCTCCCATCTAGAATCATAGGGTTGGAAGAGACCACAAGGGCCACCCAGTCTAACTCCATTCTGCCACGTAAAATCAAAGCACTCCCCACATAGGGCCATCCAGCCTCTACTTGAAAAACCTCCAGAGAAGGAGACCGCCAAGCTCCGAGACAGCGTATTCACTGCCAAACAGCAATTTCCATCAGTAAGTTCTTCCTAATATTTAAGTGGAATCTCTTGTGGAGTAGACACAAATTGCAACGGATGACTCAGATGCACACACACATTCTTATAAATCACAACCCTTCCTACATCAAGAGAACATCAAGAATACATTGCTGCTTTAGATACATGCTCAGTATCTATCAGAAGCAACCTATTATTAAAATGCATTTTAATGGAGAATATTTTGTAACTAATCTCCCTTATTGCAGAAAGTTTAGCTACATTAAAAAAAATTCAATTTGAGTAAGTGTGCATCTACATTAGAATAAATGCAGTTTGACACAACTTTAACTGTTATGACCCCATAGTATGGAGCAATGGGAATTGTAGTTTTACTTGCGCTCAAGCTTTCTCTACCAAAAAGCTGGTACCTCACTAAACTACAACATCCATGGTTCCATGATATTGGGTCACAACTGTTCAAGTGGTGCCAAACTGCATTAATTCTACAGGCTGCCGATTAGCTTCCGAGCACAATTCAAAGTTTTAACCTATAAATTCCTATACAGTTCTGACCCAGTTTACCTGTCCGAACGTATTCTCCCCTACGAACCATCAAGGACGCTAAGATCTTCCGGAGAAGCCCTGCTCTCAGTCCCGCCACCTTCGCAAGCGTGGTTGGTGGGGACGAGAGACAGGGCCTTCTCTGTGGTGGCCCTTCGACTATGGAACTATCTCCTGAGCGAGATCAGATCTGCCCCCTCCCTCTTGTCCTTCAGGAGGCTAGTAAAATCCTGGCTTTAGAAGGAAGCATTCCCAGAATAAAGACCGAGATTGAGTTAATGACCACATATTGGATTGAGTTGAAGTTGATTTTATCTGGTGAATTGGTTTTAGGCCTAATTGTATTTTAATGTATATGTTTTCATTGAATTTTGCTGTAAGGCTGGTCTGAGTCTCTCTTTGAGGTGAGAAGATCAGGATATAAAAGTTTTAAATAAATAATAAGAAATAATAAGAAACTATATAGTTTGCAGTCATTGGCACTTGATCCATTTGAGATTGTATCCATACTTTCTTTACTACTTTTTTTTATTTATTATTTCGATTTGTATACCGTCCTTCCAGATTGGCTCAGGACGGTTTACAGCATATCAAACTACAACAGCAACACAATAAAACAATGAAGTATAAAACAGTTAAGACAATGTTAATCTATAACCAGATGGTTAAAGGCTAAAAGCCTGTCAGAAAAGCGCAGTTTTGCAAGCTTTCCAAAAAGCAAACAGCTCGCTAATTTCTCGAACTTCCGGTGGTAATGCATTCCATAGGCTACGGCAAAAAAGCCCTCTGTCTGGTTGACGACAGGTGAATGGTTCGTAGAGAAGGAATCTGCAAGAGGTTTTGATCCTCAGATTAGTACAAATGTGGAATATAAATACATTTTGTAAATTTATTTATTTATTTATTTAGGCCTACTTTATTTATATTCTGCTCTTCTCACCCCGAAGGGGACTCAGAGCGGATTACAGGTACACACACTTAGCAGACAATCCCTGTCATTTCCACATACACAACATATACAGAGGCAAACTCTGGCCACCAGGGGGAGCTGACGCACTCCTCATCTCTTAGCGGTCCCAGCGTTCCTCGTTCCTTATTCATTCCTCAGCGTTCCTGGAGTTCTTTAGTGGCCTCATAATTCCGTCAAAATCCCCCCCCCCCCACTTTTATGCGGTACCTTTATCTCCTACTTGACAGATGCAACTGTCTTTCGGGCTGCAAAGGTCAACAGCAGGCTACACTTAAAGGTTGAGCACCCACCTCGATCCGGGCAGGCCTCAAACTCATGACCTACTGGTCAGAGAGATCTTATGCAGTTGACACTTAACCAGCTGTGCCACATAATAAAGATTTACTAAACAAATTGAATCCTTGGAAATGAAATAGAAATCCATTATGGTTTATGAAAAGCAGGCTGTTTTATTTTGACTTTTCAAGTACGACGCAGGGCCCTTCGACACAACCATATAATTGGGGTCCTTTCCACACAGCCCTATATCCCAGATGGAGGACCACCGCCTCCCAAAGATACTACTCTATGGTGAATTCGAGATGGGTCAGCGCAAGAGAGGCGCCCCCAAAAAGAGATATAAGGACTCCCTGAAACAACATCTCAGGCTCGGCCAGATTGATCACCAACAATGGTCCACCCTGGCCTCACATCGGGAGGCATGGAGACGCACTATCCACAATGCTGCGGCCTCTTTCGAGAAGACACGGCGAACGGGTCTCGACAACGCAGAAAGAGCCGCAACTTGGAAACAACATCACCCAAGGAGACTTTCTGCTGTGCTTTCTGCAACCAGACTTGCCTATCTCAGATTGGCCTTTTTAGTCATCAACGTGCTTGTAAAAAGCTTGGGGTGAATCCCTCCTAAGAATCTTCGTTCGCGAAGTAATGCCGAGAGAGATATCCCAGAATATTGTTCAGGGTAGTTAAAAATGAAACTGATTGTAAAGAGCTCCAGAAAGATCTCTCGAAATTGAGTGAATGGGCAACAAAGTGGCAAATGCATTTTAACCTAAACAAGTGTAAAGTCATGCACATCGGGCAAAGAACCCCAAATACACTTATCAACTGATGGGATCAAAGCTTTCTGAGACAAACCAGGAAAGGGATCTTGGGGTTTTGGTGGACAGCTCAATGAAGATGTCAACCCAGTGCGCTGCAGCAGTGAGAAAAGCAAATTCTATGCTTGGCATGATCAGAAAGGGAATCGAAAATAGGTCAGCAAATGTTGTATTACCTCTCTACAAATCTATGGTGAGGCCACATCTGGAGTACTGTGTACAATTCTGGTCTCCGCACCTTAAGAAGGATATAACGGAACTGGAAAAGGTACAGAAAAGGGCAACAAGAATGATCCAAGGGATGGAGCGGCTCCCTTATGAAACCAGGTTGCAACGCCTTGGTCTTTTCAGCCTTGAAAGACGGCGTTTAAGAGGTGACTTGATCGACGTGTATAAAATCATGCATGGGATAGAAAAGGTGAATAAAGAAAAATTATTTTCTTTGTCACAAAACACTAGGACTAGAGGGCACTCCCTGAAGCTCCAAGGTAGGAAAATTAGGACTAATAAAGGGAAATATTTCTTCACCCAGAGGGTCATTGGGTTATGGAACTCACTTCCAGAAGAGGTTGTGACAGCTGTCAGCCTGAACAACTTCAAGGCAGGATTAGACAGATTCATGGATACCAAGTGTATCGGTAGTTACTGAAAAGGACATTCAAGTGCCACCTCGGAGTTGGTTGAGGTAGGCAGGATTTCCCTGGGTACTGGTTGTGGGGGGTCGGGAGCAGGTCATGGTTTTTGCCCTCCCTTCTGCTCGAGATCCCCGTGTACAACTGGTGGGCCACTGTGTGATACAGAATGCTGGACTAGATGGGCTGAGGTCCGATTCAGCATGGCTCTTCTTATGTTCTTATCATCACCCAAGGAGACTTTCTGCTGTGCTTTCTGCAACCAGACTTGCCTATCTCAGATTGGCCTTTTTAGTCATCAACGTGCTTGTAAAAAGCTTGGGGTGAATCCCTCCTAAGAATCTTCGTTCGCGAAGTAATGCCGAGAGAGATATCCCAGAATATCAAGGCAGGAAATCCCACATTATATGAGTGTGGACTCAGATAACCCAGTTCAAAACAGATATTGTGGGATTTTCTGCCTTGATATTCTGGGGCATAGGGCTGTGTCAATATCAAGGCAGAAAATCCCACAATATCTGCTTTGAAGCGGGTTATCTGAGTCCACACTGCCATATATTCCAGTTCAAAGCAGATGAAAAATGTGGGGTTTTACTCAGGCCTAAAAGCAGATACTGAGAATGAGAGAATTATATGATTTTAACAAACATTTTCTACCAAAAAAAAGACTTTAATCTCACCAATCAATCCCTCTGAGATGTCAAAGAGCCTTTGGATGAGGATGCCACCGACTGATGTCACCAACAAACGTTTTGAACTAAAGCTCCTTGACTATAGAGTAAAAGGTGTCGCCTTGCGATGACAAATCCAAAATGGGTGGGGCTTCTGTCGCATCGCAATTGACGCAGAGCCAAAGTTCCAAAGCCCTGAAAGTTTGGGAGAGTTACAGCCTTTCCAAGCTTTTGATTCTCAATGAAGTCGTTCTAAAACCGGAAGTGTCGCTCTATCCTTTACTGTCTCTAGGTTTTCGGTTTCACGCGCATGCGCGGGAAACCGATGACGACTTCGAGAGCGACGGAGCGGCTTTTGTGACGTTCTTAATTCGCGACGGACAAGAGTTTCTATCGGATACGGAGTGGAAGTCGCCGGGAGAAAGAGAAGGAAGCCGAGGAGGGTCAAAAGACCTTCGTGAAAGGCTAAGAATTAGAAGGAGCCCAGACTAAGGTGGCTGAGAGGGGAGAAGGCGGGATAAGTGTATCAGCAGAGCCTTTTCTTTTATTCTGACTGCATCCCTAGGTGCAGCTACACCAGGCCTGGGCAAATTTGAGCTCTCCAGGTGCTTTGGACTCCAACTCCCACCATTCCTAACAGCCTCAAGCCCCTTCAGGCCTGGGTTCAAAGTAGACCTGGGCAAACTTGGGGCCTCCAGGTGTTTTGGACTCCAACTCCCACCATTCCTAACAGCTCAGGCTCCTTCAGGCCTGGGTTTAAAGTAGGCCTGGGCAAACTTGGGCCCTCCTGGTGCTTTGGACTCCAACTCCCACCATTCCTAATAGCTTCAGGCCTGGGTTTAAAGTAGGCCTGGACAAACGTGGGCCCTCCTGGTGTTTTGGACTCCAACTCCCACCATTCCTAATAGCTTCAGGCCTGGGTTTAAAGTAGGCCTGGACAAACGTGGGCCCTCCTGGTGTTTTGGACTCCAACTCCCACCATTCCTAACAGCCTCAGGCCCCTTCAGGCCTGGGTTTAAAGTAGGCCTGGGCAAATTTGGGCCCTCCAGGTGCTTTGGACTCCAACTCCCACCATTCCTAACAGCCTCAGGCCCCTTCAGGCTTGGGTTTAAAGTAGGCCTGGGCAAACTTGGGCCCTCCAGGTGCTTTGGACTCCAACTCCCACCATTCCTAACAGCCTCAGGCCCCTTCAGACCTGGGTTTAAAGTAGGCCTGGGCAAGCTTGGGCCCTCCTGGTGTTTTGGACTCCAACTCCCACCAGTCCTAGCAGCCTCAGGCCCTTTCCTTTTCCCCCTGAGTCACTTAAGCCTGAGGAAAGGGCTTGAGGCTGTTAGGAATGGTGGGAGCTGGAGTCCAAAACACCTGGAGGGCCCAAGTTTGCCCAGGCCTGACTACCTTGTAGAATTAATGTGGTTTGATACCACTTGGCTCACAGCTATGGAATCATCAAAGTTGTGGTTCTACAAGGCCTTTAGCCTTCTCTGCCAAAGAGTGCTGCTACCTCAGAAAACTACAGCTTCCGCGATTTCATAATACTGAGCCGTGGCAACCTGGATTAATGGTAGAAGCAAAAGCAGTGATTCCCACACTCTCAGGTATTTTGGTTTCCATCTCCCAGGAGCTTCAGCTGCTTCGGCCAATAAGCCAGTGCTTCTGGGATCCCTGTTCGAAAATATCCAGAAGATCAGAGTTTGGGAAACACTGTTAAATAGTGAAAGGAAATGGGAAGTTTTAACTTGTGGGTTACAAGGGACCAGAGTCGTTGTTGGGTGTCTGGACCCTATATGGCAGACATGGGCAAACTTCAAGCCTCCAGGAGTTTTGGACTTCAACTCCCACAATTCCTAACAGCCAGTAGAATGTTAGGAATTGTGGGAGTTGAAGTCCACAAAACACCAGGAGGGCCCAAGTTTGCCCACGCCTGTCTCTTGGTTACAAACAAGATAGGCTTTGTAAATTTGTTCTTAAATTGGATTTGTATATAAGTTTGGACAGATACATATTTAAGTGTAACTCCAGCCCAAAACATTTTGTTTAGTTTTGAATAGTGTAGGGCAGTGTTTCCCAACCGCTGTTCCACGGCACACTAGTGTTCCATGAGAGATCAGCTGGTGTGCAGCGGAAAAACTCTTCCCCCCTTTCTTCCTAGTGTTCCCTGGGGGTGCCTTCCCCTCGCGTGGGAGGCCCTTCCTTCCTTTCCAAGGTAAAATTCCAAAAACTTGAAACATGAATCCAAAAAAAGACACTTAAGGCATGAATCTATCCAAGGCAAAGCTTCCAATGACTAGGAAAGATGTCTTGGCTCAATTTTCAACGATGCTTCATACAAATTCTGTACTTGGTACTTTTATCCCCTAATGAGAGTGTCATTTTGTGTCATTTTGGTTGGTGAAGTGCCCTAGGATTTTGTAAATGTAAAAAGTGTGCCACGGCTCAAAAAAGGTTGGGAAACACTGGCATAGTGAAGTGTTGACACTAATGTTTGTTTAGCTGCCTATGCTCAGAAGATTTCACACTTTCCATCTCTGTGACAATTGGATTTTGAAAGTGTTGGGTCGTTGTGGAAACAAGGATAGGTGATAAAGCTTCAGTGCAGCCACCTTTTCCCCATAATAACTCTTACAAGTGCAAATTTTCTTTCCAATGTGTAGATTTCCTCTCATGTTCTGTTGTCTCACCCCCCCCCCCATTGCAACTCCAATGTTTATATTATTTATTTGTTTATTTTTGTCCTGCTCTCCTCCCATGCCAAGTGATTAAGGATTTGTTAGCAGAGTACTCTAAAGATATAACAACAAAGGTTGCCACTTTTGCAGTGGCAGCTCAAAACATCCGTGCAAAACTAGCAAAATCCTTAGTGAAGGATGGGAAATAGCACAGGATGATACAGTGCGTTGTAGACATGACTGGAATTTAAAGAGTCAGTTTTAATGAGTTTTAATATTTGTATTGCATTTTATACTGTTTATATTGTGAAGTGTACTTTGGATACTGCTAATATGTGCACTTATTTTGTCATGGTCTATGGATAAAACAATAAAACTTATTTATTGTCCTGCTCTCCTCCCATGAGTGGGATTCAAAGCGGCGTACATTGCTAAGAACAGCAAAAATAAACAACATGAAAACAAAATCATCATAAACCACATAAACAGATAACACACAATAGGCAAAGTAAAGGTAAAGGTTTCCCCTGACATTAAGTCTACGTTGGCCCTAATTGCGGGAGCGCATCCCACTCTCTGTATTCCAACTGCCAACCTTTTGGGCAGCAAGTTCAACAGCTCAGCGGATTAACCCACCACACCACACAATACATAGCATAATTAGACAGATTAATAAATTACAGTGAGTATCATTAAAAATAACTCTGGGACTGCCTGTATTTGGTTTTGGGGGGTATTTGGAGTTGCTCTGTAGGTAAAAATTTCTCCCAACCCAAGAGAATATGGATGCCTAGCACTTCAGATATGTATGTCATTTATAGTTTCTTCTTTTCTCCTCGTTATAGGTGTGATCCACCATGTCTTTAGCAGATGAGCTGTTGGCTGACCTTGAGGAAGCAGCAGAGGAAGAAGATGGCAGCTTTGCAGATGAGGAGGATGAGCCTCCCATAGAGGATGTCCAGGAGGAGATGCAGCTGGATCTGGCGACTGATTCTGTCAAGAGTATTGCCAAGCTGTGGGACAGCAAGATGGTGAGAGAAATACAGGGCCCACTTAAAGCAACAATAACAAATTTAAGAATCCTATAGAAACAAAACCTGTGCATCCAAGTTATTTATCTCACGTGGAAAAGGCAGACAACAGTTGGAGAACAATGAGAGAAAACCCTGTTGTGCATTGGTGGAATTATTATGAAGCTACTTGGATACAATAAAATACTCCATAGTACCCATATGCCCAGTTGATTAAAAGTATTGACTATTTCAAATTTTGGGGAGCCTGGGAGGAAAGTTCTGCTTTCAGTATGTAAATTAAAGTTGTATTCAAAATCAAGATTAATCCTAAGCTTTTCTTGTTCTGTGATCTGCCATCCTTCTTCTAGAATTTGAGAATGAGTTGGGAGGCTGAGGTTAAGGATACTATCCACAAAGCTTGACTTCACATGTCTTTGTACTTCTCCTATACAGTTTGCTGAAATCATGCTGAAGATAGAGGAATACATCAGCAAGCAACCGAAAGCATCTGATGGTACTGAGTTGGTGTTGAAAATAGATCACCCACCTTTACACTGTAAAATTCCACTGAACCCCAATCCTATTTCCTTCAATGCAGAATTCACTACATATCCTCCATGCCCTGTGATAGAGAGTTGGGGTACACTTTTGCTCGTTTCTCTGATACTTTCAATAGATTAAGATTTTGAGTTTTCCTTTCTTCATTTCCCAGTTCTAGGCCCAGTGGAGGCTGCACCTGAATACAGAGTTATTGTGGATGCCAACAACCTCACAGTCGAGATTGAAAATGAGCTCAGTGAGTAAAAGGCTTGGTTGTTTGCCTTAGGGAAGAAAAAAGGGTGATAAGACAAGTGGGAAGCACTGACAGCATTACATAAATTGTTACTTAGTGGTCCGAGGATGGCGGAATAAATTAAGCAGGCAGTAGTGTCAGGGAGGGCTGACTTTTCTGGGACAGGTGTGTGGTTTATTAAGTAGAAAGCTTAAAAGTTGGGATGTGTGCCATGCAGACTGTGTGTGTATTAGGTTGCATAGTTATTAAAAGTTTAAGGTATTTCTGGGACTCTTTTGCTAGACATCTAATCTTGCTTGGGCAATGTGTGATCCAGACTAGCCGATACCCAAAGATGCCATGCAAACAAACTGGGGAGCATGTGGTCCTCCAGATCTTAGTGAATTCCAGTTCCCATCAGCTCCAGCTAGTTTCACTAGTTGTGAGACATGATAGGAACTGTGTTTAGGAATATCTGGAGAACCACAGGTTTTCCATGATGAAGTACAGCCCAGAAATACTAATGCATTCAGCCAGAAGTCTACTATATATGTGTGTTTACCTTCTAAAGTTTACTTTAAATAATAATAACTTGAAGGGACACCCTGAAGGGACTCGGGTGGCTTACAGATGACACAAAGTGCCGAAAAACAAACATAAAAGTGAAAACAATATAAAATAAAACATATGCACATATGAAAACATCAATTCAGACTCAATCAAGATGCAATCCTCTAACCGTGACGGTAAATTACTGACGCTATGGCCGGGCTGTAAACATTGGAATAAAATAAATACTTTTAGAGTATGTTTTCTCTAGAATAACAATCTATATTCCTCCTGGCTAATATGTCAATTCTTTGATATTTTTTTCTTTGCAGACATTATTCATAAATTTATTCGAGACAAATACTCCAAGCGATTTCCAGAACTTGAATCCCTTGTCCCAAATGCTCTGGATTACATTCGGACTGTCAAGGTATTGTGGCTTCAAATAGGCAAAGTGATTACTTGAATTTGTTTCACAATCTAGCACATTCATATGGAGCCACAAAGTTGGATGGCTTCCAAGAAAATTATTATTGATATAATTGGAAGAATAAATATGAGAGATAGGGATACAGGATGCAAATTCCCCACAATCATTTCCCTGAAACCAATAAATGACTTGCCATATTTTTCTTTGGAGAAGTATAGGGGGTCTGATGGCTCTCATGGCCTGGGTCTTAGGCTAGTGGATGAGGCCACTGTGGTTTGAATGCTGCTGGAAGAAAAAGGATATGGATTTAAATAAATGTTATTTTAACTGGCTCTTCTGCAAACCTAATGGCTTTCCACGAGTGCAACAATCTGTTTTTTCTTAGAATGAGAATGCCTCAAATAAAGCCTTGGCAAATTGTTGGTATTACCTCTCAACTCAACCCACATCTCTTGTCTGAAGGCTGAAGTTTTCTTCATATGTCTTAACTTTTGCAGGAACTAGGGAATAGCTTGGACAAATGTAAGAACAATGAGAATCTTCAACAGATCCTTACAAATGCCACCATCATGGTTGTCAGTGTCACAGCATCTACTACTCAGGGGTAAGTTGGACATACTGTAAAGCTAGTAGGATTACTAAGGGGACATGTGAGATTGATAGGGGTCTGGAGCAGAAGAAGGGTGAATGGACTGAGCAATTCCAAACTGCACATGGCGAAACCCTTTTGTGAGTGTATGTTACAACGAAAAACTCAATGGAAGAAAAAAGGGCTGGGACAGCAAGTAGAGCATGGTTGTATCCATGCATATACATCAATATAATTTTTCTAATCTGCCTGTAGCAAGTGCATTCCCTGGCAGATTGGAAGAAAGCACTCCATTGTTTCCCCATATTAGTTACTTTAAGAATCACTTTGTTAGATTAATGACTGTGAGATCATTTACCTTGGCTTGTATTTTCTGATGCATATATTATGTATTTTTGGTGTGTCAGCAGTGACTTGAGAAACTGCAAGTTGCTTCTGGTGTGAGAGAATTGGCTGTCTGCAAAGACCTTGTCCAGGCGATGCCTGGATATTTTGATGTTTTACCATACTTGTGGGAGGATTCTCCCATGTCCCCACAATGGGGAGCTGCAGCTGATAGAGGGAGCTCATCCATGCTCTCCCCGGATTCAAACCTGTGACCTGTCGGTCTTCAGTCCTGCCAGCGCAAAGGTTTAACCCATTGCGCCACCGGGGGCTCCATATATTATCAATCAAAGTATACAAATGGGAAATGCAATAATATGTTGCAGTGCAAAATGCTCCTTCATAGGTTTCCAGTCATTTAATTGTGTCCTCAAGAACTCCTAGTCGATGTTTCAAGCCTAGTGAGAATGCGCAGTTCCTACTGAATTGTTTTTCCAAGATGTCTTTTGTCCTTCTGTAAACCACAGAGGTTCTTCCTCTTGTGTGAATGGTTATTTATTTGCGACACAAGGGCCACAATATAAAATATAGATTTAATGATATGGAGAGCGGTTCCCAGGCTTTAGCATGTTGAATGTTAATGAGTACTGTGAAAACTGGATTGGGATGAGCTATGCTTAAGTGTGTCATCTCTCCCATTACAGGCAGCAATTAACTGAAGAAGAACTAGAACGCATTGAGGAGGCCTGTGACATGGCCCTGGAGCTGAACCAGTCCAAGCATCGCATCTATGAGTATGTGGAGTCCCGCATGTCTTTCATTGCCCCCAACCTATCCATCATCGTGGGAGCATCCACTGCTGCTAAGATCATGGGTAAGATTCTCAGTAATTTGGAAGATCAGGGGAAAGCTCCATGTAGAAAGACTGTGCTTTTTCCTAGTTTACCATGGACAAAAAATGCACTGAAGCATGCAGATCAGACCTCACAACCTCTGAGGATGCCTGCCATAGATTCAGGTGAAACATTAGGAGAGAATGCTTCTAGAACATGTCCATATAGCTCGAGAAACCTACAACAACCCAGTGATTTTGGCCATGAAAGCTCCCCTATGGGGAGAAACTATTCCAAGACACAGACCTCACAACCTCTGAGGATGCCTGCCATAGATGCAGGCGAAACGATAGAAGAGAATGCTTCTAGGACATGGCCATATAGCCCGAAAAACCTACAACAACTCATGTAGATCTTGTTTGAAATAGTCAGAATATTAATTTTACAACTTCTGAATCAAAAATCAAAGGTAGAAATACACAATTGAAATTAATACTCTAATTAGCATCACACGTTCTGTTATTATCCAATATTAATTCTGGCATATGTCCATGGTCAATAATTGGCAGTGTGCATATCTCAGCAGTCAGGGAATGTAAAGATGATGTAGGCAGATATGAACTTCTTTGTCTTATTTTATGGTCTTCGTATCATATTTTCCTTCCTTACCAAGGCATTGCTGGTGGTCTCACAAATCTTTCTAAGATGCCAGCCTGCAACATCATGCTTCTGGGAGCCCAAAGGAAGACCCTGTCTGGCTTTTCCAGCACTTCGGTGCTACCTCACACTGGCTATATCTACCATAGTGATATTGTGCAGTCATTGCCTCCGGTATGTATGTGGTGCTGCTGTTCCTTTCACTGCCTGATTGGTAAACCAGCTTCACAGTGGCAACAGCTAACTTTTTTTTTTGCATATATATCAACAGGATCTGCGGAGGAAGGCAGCTCGGTTGGTAGCAGCAAAATGTACACTGGCAGCACGTGTAGACAGCTTCCATGAGAGCTCAGAAGGAAAGGTGAGCTATACTGGGCAATGTCTCTAATATAGGAGTAATTCAAATGATCAGAAAAGAGTCTAAACATCATCATCTCCTGATGGATAGAACTATCCAACAGTGGAGTGTGGTGGGTTTTCCTGTAGGTTTTTAAGCAGGCTGGATGGTCATTTGTCAAGAAGTAGAAGTTGTTTATTTTTCTACCTCGCCATCTCCCCGATGGGACTTGGGGCAGCTTACATGGGGCCAAGCCCAAAACAACACACAGTTAAAACAGAACAATAAAATATTAAAATAGCATAAAAACAGCATAAACAATAATAAGCAAACATCATAAGCATGAGTACCTTGATTGTGTATACATCCTGCCAGTGGTTGGATTGGATAGCCCTTGTGGTCTCTTCCAACTCTATGATTCTCCTTCATCAGGTTTCCACCAACATTTTATTTGTTTATCTTAGGAACTATCTAGTAACAAGAATCTCTGGAAAGGGTAAAGGTAGCTTGGTATACCGGAAGATTAATCTTCCTACATTTCGTCCAAATGCAGTTTTTACACTAAATATATTTTTTCCTTCCCACACCCACTGCAAAACTTTGATTTCTTCATTTAACAATCTAGGTTGGTTATGATCTGAAGGAGGAAATTGAGAGGAAGTTCGACAAGTGGCAAGAGCCCCCTCCTGTCAAACAAGTGAAACCATTACCAGCACCTTTGGACGGACAAAGGAAGAAGCGTGGAGGGCGCAGGTATTGTGGAAGACCTGGGGAGATGGCTCAGGGGAACTGAGTTGAAGGGCAAGACTGTGCTTCATGTGGGAGGAAGGAAATAAGAAATCGGGCACACACTTTGTCTTTGTAATAAATGGCAGCATATGTGTGTTGTATCGGAGCCAGTATGGCATGATGGTTTGAGCGCTGGATTGTGGCTCTGGACATGAGGGTTCATTTCTTGCTCAGCCAGAAAATCCCATGGCATGACTTTGAGCAAATCTTACTCTCTTGGCCCAGAAAACTCCATGACAGGTTCATCTTAGAGTTGCCATAAATTGAAGATGACTTGAAGACACACATTTAAAAATATTTTCTAAAATGTTCAATTAAAATGCGTATTCTTTTCAAAATACACAACAAATATTGTTGTTTGACTAAGAGTTGCATCAGTATGTTAAGGAAATATGGACAATAGATAGATTCTGAATTTCATGTTAACGTGGGAAGTACATATCAGGCCAGTTCATATTGGAATTAATAAAAACCATGCATTCCTACACACCTCTCACTAGCCAGGAGCCCCCAGTGGCGCAATGGGTTAAACCCTTGTGCCAGCAGGACTGAAGACTGACAGGTCGGAGGTTCGAATCTGGAGAGAGTGCGGGTGAACTCTCTCTGTCAGCTCCAGCTCCCCATGCAGGGATATAAGAGATAGGCATCTAGATAGGCTGGTAGATAGTGCCGGGGTGGAGCCAGCAGTCGTGGTACACGTCGGTACCAATGACATTGGGAAGGCCAAACGGATGGTCCTGGAAGCCAAATTTAGGTTGCTAGGTAGAAGATTAAGGTCCAGGACCTCAAAGGTAGCATTCTCGGAAATTCTACCGGTTCCACGCGCAGGGACAGCCAGACAAGCAGAGCTCCGGAGCTTCAATGCGTGGATGAGGCAGTGGTGTCGAGAGGAAGGGTTTAGATTTGTTAGGAACTGGGGGACATTTTCGGGAAAGCCAAACCTTTACAAAAGGGACGGGTTACACCTGAACAAAAATGGAACCAGACTGCTGGCAATTAATATTAAAAAGGCTTCAGAGCAGCTTTTAAACTGATTCCTAGGGGAAAGTCGACAGGAGCTGGGCAGCTTCCGGTTCGAGAGGGTGAAACGCCAAGTATGGAGGATGAAATTTACGCACAAATGGCCGAGTCAACAGAAAAGATAGAAAGTAGTCAAGAGGTAGGACATGGTAGGCCTTCTACAAATTCTCATAAACAGCCAAAGTTGAAAGGGCAACAGAGCAATAAATATAAATGTCTGTACGCAAACGCTAGAAGCCTTCGAACAAAAATAGGAGAGTTGGAATGTTTGGCAAAAGAAAAAATATTGATATTATTGGCATAACAGAAACCTGGTGGACAGAGGAAAACAATTGGGACACAAAAATTCCAGGTTATAAACTGTACAGGAAAGACAGGAGAGGGAAAAACGGTGGTGGTGTGGCCTTGTACATAAATGAAGAGCTAGAATCTCATGAATTAGAACTTCAAGAAAATTCAAACTCACCTACAGAAACATTGTGGGTAAAAATCCCAGGACAAAAACTAATCTAGCATTAGGGATCTGCTATCGCCCTCCCAACCAAACTCCAGAGGCAGACTGCTATCTGGAAAATGAAATTAAACAGGCCTCAAAAAGCAATAAATTAGTCATAATGGGGACTTCAACTATCCCCAAATAGATTGGCTAAATTCTTGTTCTACGCATGAAAGAGAGACAAGGTTCCTCGACATGCTAGCTGATTATTCCCTTGAGCAGATGGTCATGGAACCAACCAGGGGAAAGGGGATCCTGGACTTGGTGCTAACTAATGAACAAGATCTCGTTCAAGATGTCCTTGTAACTGAGCCCATAGGTACCAGTGACCACAACACAATAACCTTAAACTTAAGTTTGGATAGCAAACTGTCAGTGAAAACTAACACAGAGACCTTAAATTTTCAAAAGGGAATTTCACCAAAATGAGAAAAATAGTAAAGAACAAACTAAAAGGAACAGTAAAAAAATCAAATCCCTCCAAAATGCTTGGAAACTGTTTAAAAATACTTTAAAACAAGCCGAACTAAAATGCATTCCTAAAATAAGAAAGAGGCCGGGAAAGTCCAAGAGGACATCGGCATGGCTTACAAATGAAGTAAAAGATGTGATTGGAAAGAAGAAAAACTCATTTAAGAAATGGAAGGCTCTTCCTACTGAGGAGAACAGAAAGGAACACAAGCTCTGGCAAACCAAATGCAAAGCAACCGTCAGGAAAGCCAAGAGAGATTTTAAGGCACATATAGCTAAGAATATTAAAAAAAATAGCAAAAACTTCTTTAAGTACATCAGAAGCAGAAACCCAACTAGAAAAGCAGTTGGGCCACTTGACGAAAATGGTAAGAAAGGGACAATAAGTGAAGACAAGGAGATTGCCGAGCGGCTAAACGACTTCTTTGCCTCCGTTTTCACACAGGAGGACAGACAACATATGCCTGCAGCTGAGTCAGTTTTTTCAGGGAGGGAATTAAATGAATTAAACCAGATAGAGATAAACAAGGAAGATGTTCTCACATGCCTTACTAAACTAAATGTCAACAAATCACCAGGGCCAGATGGCATCCACCCCAGAGTTCTTAAGGAACTCAAGTGTGAAATTGCTGAAATTCTAGCCAAAATATATAACCTTTCTCTAAGATCAGGCACTGTACCCGAGGACTGGAGGGAGGCAGATGTAACTCCGATCTTCAAGAAAGGATCCAGGGGTGATCCAGGAAATTATAGGCCAGTTAGTCTAACCTCAGTTCCAGGCAAAGTGATGGAAACCATTATTAAAGAAAAAATTACTAAGCACATAGAAGAACAGGCATTGCTGAAGGAAAATCAACATGGTTTCTGCAAAGGCAAATCATGTCTTACTAACTTGTTAGAATTCTTTGAGGGTGTAAATAAACACATAGATAAAGGGGACCCAGTCGATATTGTTTACCTTGACTTTCAAAAGGCTTTTGACAAAGTCCCTCACCAAAGGCTCCTAAATAAGCTCTTCAGCCATGGAATCAGAGGACAGGTCTTGTCCTGGATTGGAACCTGGCTAAACTGTAGGAAACAAAGGGTGGTAATAAACGGACATTTCTCTGGGTGGAAAGAGGTGAGAAGTGGCGTACCCCAAGGTTCAGTTTTGGGTCCATTACTTTTTAATTTATTCATTAATGACCTGGATGTAGGAGTAAATTCTGAGGTAGCAAAGTTTGCAGACGACACTAAATTGTTCAGGGTAGTTAAAAATGAAACTGATTGTAAAGAGCTCCAGAAAGATCTCTCGAAATTGAGTGAATGGGCAACAAAGTGGCAAATGCATTTTAACCTAAACAAGTGTAAAGTCATGCACATCGGGGCAAAGAACCCCAACTACACCTACAAATTGATGGGATCAAAGCTTTCTGAGACAAACCAGGAAAGGGATCTTGGGGTTTTGGTGGACAGCTCAATGAAGATGTCAACCCAGTGCGCAGCAGCAGTAAAAAAAGCAAATTCTATGCTTGGCATGATCAGGAAGGGAATCGAAAATAGGTCGTCAAATGTTGTACTGCCTCTCTACAAATCTATGGTGAGGCCACATCTGGAGTACTGTGTACAATTCTGGTCACCGCACCTCAAGAAGGATATAACGGAACTGGAAAAGGTACAGAAAAGGGCAACAAGAATGATCCAAGGGATGGAGCAGCTCCCTTACGAAATCAGGTTGCAACGCCTTGGTCTTTTCAGCCTTGAAAGACAGCGTTTAAGAGGTGACTTGATCGAAGTGTATAAAATCATGCACGGGATAGAAAAGGTGAATAGAGAAAAATATTTTCTCTGTCACACAACACTAGGACTAGGGGCACTCCCTAAAGCTCCAAGGTAGGAAAGTTAGGACTAATAAAGGGAAATATTTCTTCACCCAGAGGGTCATTGGGTTATGGAACTCACTTCCAGAGGAGGTTGTGACAGCGGTCAGCCTGGACAGCTTCAAGGCAGGATTAGACAGATTCATGGATACCAAGGGAATCAGTAGCTACTGAATTGGACATCCAAGTGCCACCTCTGTGTTGATGGAGGCAGGCAGGATTTCCCCGGGTACTGGTTGTGGGGGGTCGGGAGCAGGTGAGGGTTTTGCCCTCCTTTCTGCTAGAGATCCCTGTGTACAACTAGTGGGCCACTGTGTGACACAGAATGCTGGACTAGATGGGCTGAGGCCCGATTCAGCATGGCTCTTCTTATGTTCTTATGTTCTAAGCCTTCCACAAGGATGGTAAAACATCAAAACATTTGGGCGCCTCCTAGGAACATCCTTGCAGACAGCCAATTCCCGCATACCAAAGCAACTTGCAGTTTCTCAAGTTGCTCCTGATACGGAAAAAAATCTCACTAGCCAGCCCAGTCATCTTGCCCTTTATGCCCTGCTTGAATTTGTTGTCCCATTTTTGATCCTAATGATCTCTTTTTGCCTTAGGGCCTCAGTACCTTTCTGCATATTTTACAACCTTTCCTTATTCTTTCAGGTATCGTAAGATGAAAGAGCGCCTTGGACTAACAGAAATCCGGAAGCAGGCAAACCGCATGAGCTTTGGAGAGGTGTGGAATCTTTCCTTTCCTTATATAGGATACATTTTAATCTCTGGGAACCAATAGTTGATTAGTCAGTGGGAAAGATGGGCACAGAAAACAGAATTTCCATGTTACTTTAAACTGGTACAATGGAGATGGGAGTTATTCAGGACAGAATCTGAGATTTGTTACACATGTTAGGATGAAAAAGAAAGCATTTCCAAGAAATAAAAGTATTAAATGCCCACATAGCTTATCAGGATGCAGGCTTATGTTTGTTGTATGTTCATGTGCTCAGGAGCTCAGTGTTAGGCTCATGGTTGAGCGGTGAAATAGAAACTTCTGCAGTTATAACTGTGAACTTACAGACATTGTATAAATGTGTAAATATGTATACAAATATATATACAAGATGTGAAGATATGAAGGCTAAGCTGTTGAATAGACAGCTTGATGTAACTTTGCAGTGACTTTGAATGGCTATCAAGTTGTTGCTAGTGTCTCCTCCCAGTTCGAATATTGTGTCCATTTAACTTTTCAGGCATAGAGTTAGTGAAGGGTTTGTCTTCTTGATTTATATACATTGTGAATGAAAAGGGGCCTTGGTGGTGCAGTGGATTAAACCGCTGAGCTGCTGAACTTGCTGACTGAAATGTTGGCAGTTTGAATCCAGGGAGTGGGGTGAGCTCCCGCCGTTAGCCCCAGCTCCTGCCAACCTAGCAGTTCGAAAACATGCAAATGTGAGTAGATCAATAGATACCGCTTCTGTGGGAAGGTAATGGTGCTCCAGGCAGTTATGCTGGCCACATGACCTTGGAGGTGTCTATGGACAATGCCGGCTCTTTGGCTTAGAAATGGGAGATGAGCACCACTCCCCAGAGTCGGACACAACTAAATGAAAAGGGGATTCCAACCCACATGCTGTTGTTTTCCCCTTCTGCGTCACTTTGACAAAAAGAGGGCAGGCCCTTTGATGCAAGACAGTCGTTCACACTTATTTTGATATTAAAAAATAAGTCCAAATTTTACTTTTCCTTCCTCTGCTCCATCTCGCTAAACTATTGTTCCTAGATTGAAGAGGATGCTTACCAGGAAGACCTTGGGTTCAGCCTGGGCCATCTGGGAAAATCAGGTAGTGGCCGAGTGCGACAGACGCAAGTCAATGAGGCGACGAAGGCACGCATTTCGAAGACATTGCAGGTTAGAACATGTGCATATGGCATGCTAGAAGATCTAGTCTAGGGAGTGTTTCCTATTCTGTGATGGTATAGTAGCAAACTGTAAATCTTTCAACATCAGCAAGTTGTGGTAATTTTCCAAACTGCATCACAACTCTTCTCCAAAGTATATGAAGGTTGAGCACACCCAACAACAAAGAAAAGCTCACTCAGGGTGTGTACAACAAGTAGACAATCACTATATCACACTATATTATCACAATGAATTTATCAAAAGTACAAACAACCCTTTTAATAATATTAAGGAAACCAAACTTATGCTGGATGGTGCGGATGTGTAGGACACAGAGAATGATATATCTCATTGAAGTACAGCCTTTGAGGTATTTACTCCAAACTTACTGTTTGTTTGCAACTTTTATATAATATTATGTGAATCATACCATGTGAATCCTATTATCGTAATTCATGTACACATATCGTAGTTCACATACACATATTCGGTGCAAAACATTCAAGAGTTATAAAGGCATATTTATCACTCAATATCTTATATGGCAATTCATAATACTTTCATAATGACTCCCAACAACTAATAAGATGTGCCACAAAACATTAAGAAGCAATTAGAATGTGTATCAAGTATACATTACACAATCACAGTAGAAAACATGGGGTGCGAGTGAGGACAATATAAACCGCATTATCCAGAGATATAGTCCGGGATAATTCCAGTCCGATAATATATCGAAGGGAGGTATAAAGAACAAATAGAAGGAGTCCCTGTGGTTTCTTGGACTTCGTCTGATCAAAATTGTCCAGTAAAGTCTGCTATCATATTGTTGTAAACTCCCATAAAGGTGCCAAATGACGAAAATGAAACTCCGTCCTAGTTTATTATGGTTTTAAGGTGAATATACACAATGCGGACTCACTGCGATCCCAATGGACATCCAGGGAAAGGAGAGAGGAATGCCTCTATCCCCCTCAGGGGAAACGTGGGTCAACGGGAGACTATAATTTGGCTACCCTGTTTCGCTAGAGTCGCTTTTTCAAGACCCGTACCCATAAAAAGACGTCCATGGTGATACGAGAAACATCTAGACAAGGGGAAATATACATCATCATTTAAAAAAACCCTTAAAATTCAAGCAGCAAGTGTGAAAGGACACTAATAATTTTAAGGGTTTCTCGTATCACCATGGATGCCTTTGGGTAGAAGCATTTGTTTCACCTGCGTTTCTCTTCCTTTCTGTACGCTGGTATCTCTTCCATCTCTGTCCATTGGTTCCTTTATAAAAGCTCTAATGACTGCATTTTCCACCTGTCTTCCCAACCAGCGCACACTCCAGAAGCAAAGCATGGTGTATGGAGGAAAGTCGACTATCCGGGACCGCTCCTCGGGTACTGCATCTAGTGTGGCTTTTACTCCACTGCAGGTAAATACTGTGGTTAATTTTAGTATTGTACCCTTGAAAGAAATAAACTTGGAATCTAGTATCTTGGAAGACAAAACAAAAAAGCAAATGTAAAAAAAGGCCCAAATAACAGCCAGTGGACAGCTGTTAACATTTGACTGTGGTGCTAACATGGACTCTAAAGCCCACCCACCTGGGAGCAGAGGTCCAGCTCACTGTAGCAAGTTGCTTGTTCATGAAATATGTATATAGTATGAAAATCAAATAATCAATTGAATGCTGTTTTGATTTCGTGTGGGTGAATAAGGAACAATCTTTCAGCCAATGCTTTTTCAGGATTTTTTTTTCCATGTCAGGAGCAACTTGAGAAATTGCAAGTCGCTTCTGGTGTGAGAGAACTGCCCGTCTGCAAAGACATTGTCCAGGGGACGCCCGGATGTTGTACCATCCTGTGGGACGCTTCTCTCATGTCCCCACATGGGAAACTGGAGCTGACTGACAGGAGCTGACCCCACTCCCTAGATTTGAACCGTCAATTTTTCAGTCAGCAGTCCTGTCAGCACAAGGGTTTAACCCAGGCATGGGCAAACTTGGGCCCTCCTGGTGTTTTGCACTTCAACTCCCACAATTCCTAACAGCCTCAGGCCCTTTCCTTTTCTCCCTCAGCCGAGGCTGTTAGGAATTGTGCGAGTTGAAGTCCAAATCCCCAGGAGGGCCCAAGTTTGCCCATGCCTGGGTTAACCCATTGTGCCAACAGGGACTCCTTTTTAGGATGCTGAATGACATGCTATTTTGGCATCCTTTAGTTCTCCTTTCCCAGTGTTCTAATTGAAATGTTTGATGATTAGCATAGGCAATAACTAAATAAAGAATTACAGTCCCCAGTGTGTGATGTCTCTTAATTCCTCCTTTACTAAAGAAATACACTGCAACAGTTGATTTATATCCAAGACAGACATGCTTCTTAGGTATAGGAATGTATGTCAAATTCATTGCCCTTCTCTTGGCACAGAAAGAGTCAGACCTTTATGTTTCACATATTTTTAAATTTTCCTTTCTTCATACAATCTTTTAGGGTTTGGAGATTGTGAATCCACAGGCAGCTGAGAAGAAGGTAGCTGAAGCCAACCAGAAGTATTTCTCCAGCATGGCCGAATTCTTAAAGGTGAAGACAGAGAAGAGTGGCATCATGTCCACCACATAAGACACTATATTATTTCAACTGGAGCTCCATATTAAATGGAAGCAGAAGGATTTTTGCTGGAGTCTCATAGGCCCTCTGACTCTTCAGAATTCAGCACTGTATGGTTCTTTCCTGGACCTGTTTAGTATCATTTTCCTCTTTGTGCCCCTTGAGCAGTATTTCGATAGAGAGCCTACTATTCTGTGTGTATATTATTGCATAATAGAAAGAACAGAATTTTTCTCCAAGGTTTCATGCCTTATTGAAAAACAGGATAGTTAAACAACGTGAACTAAGCTGAATTGCAGTAACAGTCGATCATTCTGTGTTCCACCCCTTTAACCATTTAACCTAAAGCCAGTCAAGTTTGTACAAAAACCTCTTTGTAAATACTTAGTGGATTTCACCAAGACCATCTCCCTCTGTGTTGGTTTAGAATGATTGCATCAGGATATGGTAAGCAGTATGAATAACACAGCCTTCTTGAAGTTGGTGTTGTCCAGATTTACCGAGCTACAAGTTCTATCATCCCCAGCCATCATGTGCCAGATTGGGAAAAGCTCCAGGGTCAAAACTAATGTGGTTAAAACATTTTCAGAGAGAAGTAGATACTTTGAACTGAAAACGTGAAATGGCAGGTGTGGGTGTGTGTAATAGAGAATGAAAGAGTTGTGTGTACATACAACAGGGCAAAGAGAAATAATTATTATCTTAAAAGTAAAGAAGTCCTGAGGTACTTTTGCCTACAGATAGAATGTCTTGGTTTTTCCTTCTTGACTAAAATATTACATTCCTGAATGAAACAAAATTAAATGTAGGCTCCTTGCAGAGTGTGGGGAATAGTTGGACGGTATTGTAACAACAGTTTGCTGTGACTTGTGTACGTTGAGAGAAGAAATACAACTGCTTAGGAGCCTTTGTGTGTCATCCACTTCTTTTTTGGATTGAGGGAAAGCTGTTAGTGGTGGCGGAGTTGGGGAGGAGAGTTTTTAGTTGCCTCAACTGACATTTTCTAGAAGGGGTCTAAAGTGCTGAGAGAAATGGTTAGAACACATTGAGATGTTGGGGCTTTTTGACAATATAATTGTAATAGCTCCCCAGATTACCATATTAATATGCAGTTTTGGAATTCCTTACAGTCTTGACATCTCTTAAGTTTTCTGCACCTTGCACATACCAACTTTTTTTTTAGAAAGAGCTTTACTATCAAGTTTTGGGAATAGAGGATAAACTTCTAAAAGGGCCTATCTTGTTATTTTAGTTGTAAAGAAGTTATCAAATTGTTTATATAGCACAGCTATCCAGAGTTGAGATGATCTCAGATCATTCCAAACTGTGTGTGTGTGTGTGTATCACTTGCAGTTTCTCAAGTCACTTCTGGTGTGAGAGAATTGGCCGTCTGCAAGGACGTTGCCCAGGAGACGCCCAGATGTTTTTGATATTTTACCATCCTTGTGGGAGACTTCTCTCATGTTCTCGTATGGGGAGCTGAAACTGACAGAGGGAGCTCATCTGAACTCTCCCTGGATTCGAGCTTCCGACCTGTCGGTCTTCAGTCCTGTCCGCACACACACACACACAGACAAAGGAAATCAGAGCCCGGTGCACCTGTTTCTTCTTGTTGGTTCAGTTTCTCTGCTAAAATTCAAGCACTAGTGCAGTGCAGCAACCCATTGCACCACCAGGGACTCTATTCCGACCTATAATAAATAAATAATAAAACTTTGTTTGTATACCTCCCTGTCTCCCCAAAGGGACTCAAGATGGCTTCCAACATATAAGGCAAAACATTCCATTGCCAAGAAGAAAATCAGACAGACAGATTAAAATAAAAGCACAATAAAACACAAAGAATCCTACTAAAACAACAATAAAAATCAAACTCCATCAGACAAGGTTCAACAAAAACTAATGGCCAGGACTACAAAATGGTCAACTATAAAAGGACTGAGCAAGGGATAGTGCAAACAGCGTATATTATAGGGCCAGGGAAGTGGAGAAAGTGCATTCGTCTTTTCTCCTGCCTAATTCTTGGTTAAGAATTGTGTATTGCAAGTGCCACAGCCACAACCCACAGTTACTTGCTACATGTTTTGGCAAAAGCAGGAGATTGGTTTGGTTTTTATAGAAGTAAGTCTGGTGGGTGTTGCTAGAAGATGGTATTTGCTACTGCTACTTTACTGTAGTAAACTGTTGCCTCCTAGCTTTGTATCCCATGCCTACCCTAATTCACAGCTCATTGTGAGCTCTGTAGAGAATGGCTTGTATGTCACATGCTTCACGCCCAGAAGACTCATTCAATAAAAGAAAAATGGTTGCTAAGCTCAGGAGAATGCCAACATGTTAATGATCAGTCAAGGAAACTATCCGAGTTAAGGAAAAGGGAATCTTTTATTTTTGTTCTCAGAAGAACACACCCAGCTTAGCAAACGAGATGCAAACAGGTGAAGCAGAAGACAAAACAAATCATTGTAGCAGTATAAAGAAATATTAAACCCAACAATTCAATAGGTATATCAAAAGAAGGAAATCAACTGGGAATATATTTGCATCATAGAATTAATAATAATAAATATACGTATATCTAGCTTTTCTTCCTAAACGGGACCCAAAGCGGCTTACAACATTATATAAAAGACCATACAAAAATATTCATATGTAAAACAATATTAGACAATAAGAAATAGGTAAAAGGCATTCCCCTGACACTAAGCCCAGTCGTGTCAGACCGGGGGTTCGTGCTCATCCCCATTTCTAAGCTGAAGAGCCGGCATTTTCCATAGACACCTCCAATGTCATGACTGCATGGAGCGCCATTACCTTCCCGCAGCAGCGGTACCTATTGATCTACTTACTAGGCCTGGTTGAGCAATGGTTCTAAATGCTTCAAAAGTGCTACAAAAGTACTTACAAAACAAAAGTTCTGGTGGTGAACATTTCAGAACTCTATCAAAATTTCATTATTATTTCATTATTGGCGATTTTTAAGACAGAACCAATTAGGAACTGCCATTTATAACGACATTTTGAAAGTTTTGTTAAAGTTCTGAAATATTCACCACCAGAACTTTTGTAAGTACTTCTGAAGCATTTAGAACAGTGATTTTCAACCAGTGCGCTGCGGAACACTAGTGTGCCGTGAGAGATCGTCAGGTGTGCCATGGGAAATTACAGTGTAGAGAGAGAGAGAGCCTAGCAGGAAACTTCAGGCAGCGGAAGTGAGGCTTTCCTAGCCGAAGCAGCAATGCCAGCCAGCCTAGCTGCAGTCAGGGAGAGCCCTCGGCATCCAGAACTTTCCTCCCTCCCTCCTCTCTCCTTCCCTTCCTTCCTTCCCTCCCTCTGCGCACCAAGAGCTACCTGGCCGGGCTGCGGCTCCTCCTGCTTCCTGGCTCCGGGGCGCTCTTCTGCTCTCCTCCCCTCTGGCAGCAAGGAGGAGGAGAGGGAGGAGGAGTCCGCGGGAGCTGCCCCTGTCTGATCCTGTTCCCAGAGGCTTGAGATGAGGCTTTCTGCCCTCTAGTCCCTCCGCGCCGGGGAAAGGGAGCAACCCCTCATCTCCTGACTTCTCCTGCTGGGCTCTGGGTTCACTGCAGAGCAGAGGCTGGGATGCGCAGCTACACAGCCCAGCTTGGTTTCTTCCCGATCTGGCCCCAAGGTGACAGCAGGGAAGCCGAAGGGACGCGGGGGAGGGGAGGCACTCCTGGGGGGGGCTGAACCCCATTGGGAAGGAGAACTGGGGGTGGCGACGGCTGCGAGCCTCCACCGCAGTTTGTTCCGAGGCTCGGAGCCACCCCGGGTGCTCAATTCCTATTTGTCGTGCTCAGCCGAGCCTGCGTGCGCTTCGCCCACTCAGCGCAGCCCTCCCCCGCAGGACGGTGATGGGCGAGAGGGGGGTTTGGCCAGAGCAGCGGCATCACAAGGGAGGAGGGGACAGTTAGTAAAATGACAGAGTGTCATTTTGTGTCATTTTGGTTGTTGGTGTGCCCCAGTATTTTGTAAATGTAAAAAATGTGCCGCAGCTCAAAAAAGGTTGAAAAACACTGATTTAGAACCATGGATCAACCAGGCCTACTACTTACATTTGCATGTTTTTGAATTGCTAGGTTGTCAGAAGCTGGGGCTAACAGCAGGAGCTCATGCCGTTCCCCGGATTCGAACCTGTGACCTTTCGGTTAGCAAGTTTAAGCGGCTGAGGGGGGAAAGGAAGGGGCCTAAGGCTGTTAGGAATGGTGGGAGTTGAAGTCCAAAACACATGGAGGGCCCAAGTTTTCCCATGCCTAATCTACATTATAGACTTAATGAAGTTTGACACTACTTTAACTGACCATGGTTTGGTGCTATAGGATCGTAGGGACTGTAGTCTTGCAAGGTCTATAGCTTTATGTGCTAAACTACAGCTCTCATGGTTTCATAGCATTGGTCCATAATGATCAAAGTGATGTCAAACTGCATTAATCACTGAGTGCAGATGCACCCTTAGTGAAAGCTGCTATAATCGAAGTTTCCGATATTTGTGAAGATGGGGTTTGTCAGATCTGCACGTTGAAAGATTGGGAAAATAAAATACAATAAATGAAAATATTCAATTGCATTTTACTCTTAAGTATTTTTAATATTTCTATTTTTAATTTTCTCTCAGCATCTCTCGGCATTACTTCGTAAACGAAGATTCTTAGGAAGGACTCATCCCACGCTTTTTACAACGCCATTGGCCTTGTGAGCCGCCGCGAGCCCCTGGGAGTCGGCGGTGCAAAAATCCAAATAAATAAATAAATAAATAAATAAAAAGGCCAATCCAAGATAGGCAAGTCCGGTTGCAGAAAGCACAGCAGAAAGTCTCCTTGGGTGATGTTGTTTCCAAGTTGCGGTTCTTTCTGTGTTGTCGTTTCTCTTCAAGACCCATTCGGCGTGTCTCGTCAAAAGAGGCCGCAGCATTGTGGATAGTGCATTTCCATGCCTCCCGATGTGAGGCCAGGGTGGACCATTGTTGGTGATCAATCTGGCCGAGCCTGAGATGTTGTTTCAGGGAGTCCTTATATCTCTTTTTGGGGGCGCCTCTCTTGCGCTGACCTGTGGCGAGTTCACCATAGAGTAGTATCTTTGGGAGGCGGTGGTCCTCCATCCTAGAGACGTGCCCTGCCCAGCGCAGCTGTGTTCTCAATAGCATGGCTTCAATGCTGGTGATCCCTGCTTGCTCAACGACAGCAACATTAGTCACATAGTCGGTCCAGTGTATATTTAGGATTGTGCGAAGACAGCGCTGATGAAAGCGTTCGAGGAGTTGTAGGTGTTGGCGATAGGTGACCCATGTTTCAGACCCATAGAGGAGAATAGACAGTACGATAGCTCTGTACACACTGATTTTGGTGCTTTGCCTCAGGTGCTTGTTGCTCCAGACTCTTTTGTGAAGCCTTCCAAATGCACTATATGCCTTTGATAATCTGTGATCTATCTCTTGATCAATCTTGGCGTCTGAAGAGATGACGTTTCCCAGGTAGGTGAACTGCTGAACGGACTTAAGCACAGATTGGCCTATGCTGACGTGGGATGATGGTGTTCTTCCTGTGGTGCGGGCTGGTAGAGGACTTCCGTTTTCTTCAGGCTGACTTCCAGCCCAAACAGCTCTGCAGCTGCTGCAAAGCAGGATGTCAGGCGCTGCAGAGCTGCTTCTGAATGGGCGACATCTGAATTTTTAATTCTATTTGAAAGTTTAAATGTGTTAAGCTTGAATTCATACATTGCTATGGTTTTCATGTTAGCCGCTTTGAATTTCCTTTGGCAGTGAAAAAGCAGCAAAGCACCAAAATCAGTGTGTACAGAGCTATCATACTGTCTATTCTCCTCTATGGGTCTGAAACATGGGTCACCTATCGCCAACACCTACGACTCCTCGAACGCTTTCATCAGCGCTGTCTTCGCACGATCCTAAATATACACTGGACCAACTATGTGACGAACGCTGCTGTTCTTGAGCTAGCAGGGATCACCAGCATTAAGGCCATGCCATTGAGAACACAGCTGCGCTGGGCAGGGCACATCTCTAGGATGGAGGACCACCGCCTCCCAAAGATACTACTCTATGGTGAACTCGCCACGGGTTAGTGCAAGAGAGGCGCCCCCAAAAAGAGATAAAAGGACTCCCTGAAACAACATCTTGGGCTCGGCCAGATTGATCACCAACAATGGTCCACCCTGGCCTCACATCGGGAGGCATGGAGACGCACTATCCACAATGCTGCGGCCTTTTTCGAGAAGACATGCCGAACGGGTCCCAACAACACAGAAAGAACCGCAACTTGGAAACAACATCACCCTGAGGTAGCAAAGTTTGCAGACGACACTAAATTGTTCAGGGTAGTTAAAAATGAAACTGATTGTAAAGAGCTCCAGAAAGATCTCCCGAAATTGAGTGAATGGGCAACAAAGTGGCAAATGCATTTTAACCTAAACAAGTGTAAAGTCATGCACATTGGGGCAAAGAACCCCAACTACACCTACAAATTGATGGGGTCAAAGCTTTCCGAGACAAACCAGGAAAGGGATCTTGGGGTTTTGGTGGACAGCTCAATGAAGATGTCAACCCAGTGCGCAGCAGCAGTGAAAAAAGCAAATTCTATGCTAGGCATGATCAGGAAGGGAATCGAAAATAGATCAGCAAATGTTGTATTACCTCTCTACAAATCGATGGTAAGGCCACATTTGGAGTACTGTGTACAATTCTGGTCTCCGCACCTTAAGAAGGATATAACGGAACTGGAAAAGGTACAGAAAAGGGCAACAAGAATGATCCAAGGGATGGAGCGGCTCCCTTATGAAACCAGGTTGCAACGCCTTGGTCTTTTCAGCCTTGAAAGACGGCGTCTAAGAGGTGACTTGATCGAAGTGTATAAAATCATGCATGGGATAGAAAAGGTGAATAAAGAAAAATATTTTCTTTGTCACAAAACACTAGGACTAGGGGCACTCCTGAAGCTCCAAGGTAGGAAAATTAGGACTAATAAAGGGAAATATTTCTTCACCCAGAGGGTCATTGGGTTATGGAACTCACTTCCAGAAGAGGTTGTGACAGCTGTCAGCCTGAACAACTTCAAGGCAGGATTAGACAGATTCATGGATACCAAGTGTATCGGTAGTTACTGAAAAGGACATTCAAGTGCCACCTCGGAGTGGTTGAGGTAGGCAGGATTTCCCTGGGTACTGGTTGTGGGGGGTCGGGAGCAGGTCAGGGTTTTGTCCTCCCTTCTGCTCGAGATCCCCATGTACAACTGGGGGGCACTGTGTGATAGAGAATGCTGGACTAGATGGGCTGAGGTCCGATTCAGCATGGCTCTTCTTTTATTTATTTATTTATTTTATTGTTCGGTCTTATATTCCACTCCTCCCTGCAGGCTCGGGGCGGATCACAACATATAAAACAGGCCAACATGTGTCAACTATGTGGCCATACAATAAAACAGAAAACATAAAAACACACGTCACATCCCGAGGCACAAGATAAAAACACAATAGCATTTCCTTGGATCAAAAGGTATCGCTTGTATAAGAGAATTACACCAGGCTGGATTGCCTAGGTAAAAGCTAATCCGAAAAGGGCGGTCTTGCAGGCCCTGCGGAACGGGATGAGCTCTGGGATGGCCCGGGTGTCATCAGGGAGGGAGTTCCACAACACCGGGGCTGCCACAGAAAAAGCTCTTTGCCTGGTAGTCGATAGGTGGCAGGAGCGGATTGATGGCACCAGGAGCAAATTCAATTCCTCCGAACGTAGTGATCTCAGGGGAATGTACAGGGCGGTCCCTCAGGTACGCAGGCCCTAGGCCAGGGGTGCTCACACTTTTTCAGCATGGGAGCTACTGATTATATACCAAGTCCCAAAGATCACCTGCCCAGAAATGTAAAACGTATAACTATTTTCTTATTTATTTATTTATATTTATTATTCATTTTTATGTACCGCTCCTTCCAGCAGGCTCGGGGCAGTTTACATAAAATGAAGTTATAAAACATCAACGTTTCAATTTAATAACAACAATATAAAACAGAGCATAAAAATACATCCAACCACCCCATTTCTCCCACACTGACATATTACCACACATATTATCAGCCAGAAAGTAAGAAGAGAGGCTGTTCAACTGCAAGGCCATTTAATACGCAGCAAGGTAAACAAAGGGGCATGCAAAAATACATCCAACCACCCCATTTCTCCCACATTTCCATATTCCCAAACATATATTTCTCAAGGAACAAAGCAAGCAGAGAGGCTTTGGAGCTAAAAGGCCATTTTTAAACATTAAAAATAAACAAAGAGACATGCCACAGAACAATTAAGCACCCACCCCAAAGTAAAAAGGCCGACCTTTGAGATGCGGTAAGGAAATGACCCCAAAGTGTCCTTCTTCTTCTCCGTCGTTGCTCCTATTTCCACTCCGCCAGCATGCGTGCCGCCTCCAAGAGCTCATGAGAAGAGAGGCAGAATGGGTGCTTCTGCACATGCGCAAGGGGCCAGCCATGCATCGCGTCATCCAGGCCCGCCCCCTTTGGTCTCCTACGACTCTGCGTGGCTGGAGAAGGACGGAGGGAGGAGGAGGAATCCAAAAGAGGAGGCCCATTCTGCCTCTTGGACTCTGGAACTTTTGGAGGCGGCGCGCGAGCAGGGAGGAGCAACGACGGAGGACTTCTTTGCAGCGTGCAGGGGCGCGTGAAGAGGACCAACAGCAAAAAAAACCTGGTCAGGGGCCTGAAGATCACCAGGATGAGGCCCGAAGATCACCCTGGTGATCCCGATCACCGTACTGAGCACCCCTGCCCTAGGCCGTGTAAGGCCTTAAAGGTTAACACCAACACCTTGAAGGCAATCCGGTACTCAATGGGAAGCCAGTGCAATTGCCGAAGGATGGGCGTAATGTGCTCCCTCACTGGCGCTCCCGCCTTATGTTCTTATGTTCTTATCACCCAAGGAGACTTTTTGCTGTGCTTTATGCAACCGGACTTGCCTGTCTCAGATTGACCTTTTTAGTCATCAACGCGCTTGTAGAAAGCGTGGGATGAGTCCTTCCTAAGAATCTTCGTTATGGTTTTCATGTTTGGTGCTTTGAATTTCCTTTGGCAGTGAAAAAAAGCCGGCCTGGGCAAACTTTGGCCCTCCAGGTGTTTTGGACTCCAACTCCCACAATTCCTAACAGCCGGTAGGCTGTTAGGAATTGTGGGAGTTGGAGTCCAAAACACCTGGAGGGCCAAAGTTTGCCCATGCCTGGTATAAAGACATCTAATCGTGCTTGGTGGGAGAGAGAGAGTTGTAAGAAGAAGAGATGCTCAGAGGAGCCACCAGTCAACATTACCTGAGATTGAGGTCATTTCCTCCTTTCCTATTGGCTGCGACGATTTTAAACGACAGGTTGCGTCCACCAATGAGAGTTCGCCCAGGCTGTCTGGCCACGCCCACTTTCCCCGTAAAGGCATTGGCCAATAGCAAGCAAGAAAGGGTCTTGGGGAAGCTAGGGCTGGCCAATGGGAGGGCAACATGTGCAGGCTCGCTCCCACGCAGCCAATGGGTAGCTCGTGCTTCCCTCTCTTTAGAAGCAGCAGCCCAGTAGTAGGGCTCGCAAGACTGAGTGGCGGCGCTGTCGTCCGGTGAGGTTTTCGCTTTCATGAGGTACCCAATGAGAGAAGAGAAGAAATTGAGAGACAAAGCTGTTGTCCAGTGAGCAACCCGTTTTCACCTTAGTCCCGCCCTTGGCCTTGTTTTCCGACGAGCGGTAGGCGTGGCCAAGCCGTACACATCCGTACACTCTGAGCCAATCGCCGCGAGGGAACGGCTTGACTGACACCGCGTCTTAACGAATCATTTTCTCGCAATCTTGTAAGTGACAGCAGCGGTCGTCCCGCCCTAGCGTCTCTTCCCCCGCGGCCCAATAGGAACAGGGAGGGGTTTGAGAGGCGGAGAGTTCCACCAATGGGGTTCAAGGGGAGGCGGGCCCGACGAACGGAGAGGGGGGGGGGAGGCTGCCGCCATCTTGGATGCCGCGGAGCCCGAGAGAGGGGGGAGCGAGAGTGAGTGAGAGAGAGAGAGGGAAAAAGAGAGAGAGAGAGCCAGAGAGGCCCGGAGCCGCCGGTAAGCGCGAGCGCGCGAGGGAGGGGCATCCTTTGGGGGCGGGGCCTGTGGCGGGAGGGGGCGTGGTTTAAGGGCCCGGGGCCCCTCTCTCCGAGGGCCAGGGGTCTGCAAGGGCCACACTTGCCCCTCAGCGCCGGAGGGGAAGCGGCGCCTCGCGGGGAGGCCTCCCCAAAGGGGCCCAGAGGGTGCTAGGGCTGCGGGGAAGGCTTGTGGCCCCAAGTGGGGGGCTTCCCACCTGAGGGAAACGGGGCCCGGTCCTCCTGGTGGAGCGCCCGGCCCAGGGAAGCGTCGTGCGGCCTTGGCGCCAGGAAAGGGGGCTGGAGCCTTTGTGTGGGGATGCGCTAGGCCCAACTTGTAGAGCCTGACCTGGAGGAATCCCCTCAGAGATCCCAACACTGCCCTCTAGACATACATATATATTGCTTAGGATGTCTCTATGTGAGCTATGTGTGTATGTATCCTAGCAATGCTCTTCAGAGATCCCAAGTCCAACAATATATATATCAGGCATGAGCAAACTTTGGCTTTCCAGGTGTTTTGAACTGCAACTCACACATTGTGGGAGTTGAGATATATATATATATATATATATATATACTCACATAGAGACATCCTAAGCGCTCTCTCTCTCTCTCTCTCTGTCTGTCTGTATGTATGTATGTATGTATGTATGTATACAGGGCAGTGTTGGGATCTCTGAGGGGATTTTGGATCTGTGTGTGTGCTGAATGATTCCATAATAATATATATTGCTTAGGATATTTGTGTGTCAGCGCATATATATATGTGTGTGTGTGTGTGTGTGTGTGTGTGTGTATATATATATATATATATATATCTGACCCTGTGTGTATGTATCCTAGCAATACTCTTCAGAGATCCCAAGTCCAACAATATATATCTCAGGCATGAGGAAACTTCGGCCTTCCAGGTGTTTTGGACTGGAACTCACACATTGTGGGAGTTGAAATCCAAAACACCTGGAAGGTTGAAGTTTGCCCATGCCTGATATATATATGTGTGTGTGTGTGTGTGTATAGAGAGAGAAAGAAAGAGAGAGAGAGATGTCTGTGTGTGTGAGCTGAATGATTCCATAATAATAATAATAATATATTGCTTACGTTATCTGTGTGTGAGCATATATATATATATATATATATATATATATATATACAAACACATATATGACCCTGTGTGTATGTATCCTAGCAATAGTCTTCAGAGATCCCAAGTCCAACAATATATATATCAGGCATGGGCAAACTTTGCCCCTCCTGGTGTTTTGGACTGCAATTCACACATTGTGGGAGTTGGAAAAACACATGGTAGGCTGAAGTTTGCCCATGCCAGGCATGTAGCCGGGGGCTAAGGGGCTTCAGCCCCCCGAAATTCTCAGGGTGGTCCGCGAAAAGGCCTTACTGGTACATTATTTAAACTGTTACGTGCATTTAAATCATGATCTGATCACCATGCTCATTATATCCCACATTAATGGGGTTATTGGGATAACAATACAAAAGGTTTGCTAGGGTAGACCCTCTTCCACCCAGTCTCAGCCCCCCGAACCAAACTCAGCCCCCCGAATCAAAATCCTGGCTACGGCCCTGGCCCATGCCTGATATATATATCTCTGTGTGTGTGTGTGTTTATATATATATATATAGAGAGAGATGTCTGTGTGTGTGCTGAATGATTCCATAATAATAATAATAATATATTGCTTAGGTTATCTGTCTGTGGGCATATATATATACACACGCACACACACATATATGACCCTGTGTGTATGTATCCTAGCAATGCTCTTCAGAGATCCCAAGTCCAACAATATATATCTCAGGCATGAGCAAACTTCGGCCTTCCAGGTGTTTTGGACTGCAACTCACACATTGTAGGAGTTGAAATCCAAAACACCTGGAAGGCTGAAGTTTGCCCATGCCTGATATATATATATATATGTGTGTGTGTGTGTGTATATATATATATACATATATATAGAGAGAGAGATGTCTGTGTGTGTGCTGAATGATTCCATAATAATAATATATTGCTTAGGTTATCTGTGTGTGAGCATATATATATATATATACACATATATATGACCCTGTGTGTAGGTATCCTAGCAATACTCTTCAGAGATCCCAAGTCCAACAATATATGTATCAGGCATGGGCAAACTTTGGCCCTCCTGGTGTTTTGGACCGCAACTCCCACAATTCCTAACAGCTTCTAGGAATTGTGGGAGTTGAAGACCAAAACACCTGGAAGGCTGAAGTTTGCCCATGCCTGATATATGTGTGTGTGTGTGTATATATATATAGAGAGAGAGAAAGAGAGAGAGAGAGATGTCTGTGTGTGTGCTGAATGATTCCATAATAATAATAATAATAATATATTGCCTAGGATATCTGTGTGTGATATCTGTGTGTATAGAGAGAGATATGTCTGTGTGTGTGCTGAATGATTCCATAATAATAATAATAATATATTGCTTAGGATATCTGTGTGTGAGCTTATATAGATATATATATATATAGAGAGAGAGAGAGATATGTCTCTGCGTGTGCTGAATGATTCCATAATAATAATATTAATAATAATATATATTGCTTATATCTGTGTGTATAGAGAGAGATAGGTCTGCGTGTGCGCTGAATGATTCCATAATAATAATAATAATAATTGCTTAGGATATCTGTGTGTGAGCATATATATAGCCCAGTATGGATCCTAGCGATGCTCTTCAGAAATTGCAAGTCCAACAATATGTATATCACGTGTTTTGGACTGAAACACCCACAGTTCTGTTAGGAATTGTGGGAGTTGAAGTTCAAAATACCTGGAGGGCCAAAGTTTGCCCATACCGGATATATATGTATGTGTGTATATATATTGCTCAGGATATCTGTGTGTGAGCATATATATTAGCCCTGTGTGTATGGATCCTAGCAATGCTCTTCAGAGATTGCAAGTCCAACAATATATATATCACGTGTTTTAGACTGAAATACCCACAGTTCTGTTAGGAATTGTGGGAGTTGAAGTTCAAAATACCTGGAGGGCCAAAGTTTGCCCATACCGGATATATATGTATGTGTGTATATATATTGCTCAGGATATCTGTGTGTGAGCATATATATTAGCCCTGTGTGTATGGATCCTAGCAATGCTCTTCAGAGATTGCAAGTCCAACAATATATATATCACGTGTTTTAGACTGAAACACCCACAGTTCTGTTAGGAATTGTGGGAGTTGAAGTTCAAAATACCTGGAGGGCCAAAGTTTGCCCATACCGGATATATATGTATGTGTGTATATATATTGCTCAGGATATCTGTGTGTGAGCATATATATTAGCCCTGTGTGTATGGATCCTAGCGATGCTCTTCAGAGATTGCAAGTCCAACAATATATATATCAGGCATGGGCAAACTTTGACCCTCCAGGTGCTTTGGACTGCAACTCCCACAATTCTGTTAGGAATTGTGGGAGTTGAAGTCCAAAACACCTGGATGGCCAAAGTTTACCCATGCCTGATATTTATGTGTGTGTGTATAGTGTGTGCTGAATGATTCCTTAACAATAATAATAATAATACAGTAGAGTCTCGCTTATCCAACCTTCGCTTATCCAATGCTCTGTATTATCCAATGCAGTCTGCCTCCCACCCGGATCCACAGATGAGGGAAGTGGAGTCTATATTTACCTGTGGAATAATGTCCAGGGTGGGAGAAAGAAAGAACCCTTGTCTGTTTTGGTGCTAAATTCGTAAATACAGGAATTACTACATAACGCCATGGATTGAACTGCTTTTTCTGTCAATATGCTGTAAAACATGATGTTTTGGTGCTTCATTTGTAAAATCATAACGTAATTCGATATTTAATAGGATTTTCTTTAACCTCTCCTTATTAACCAACATTTTTGCTTATCCAGCGTTCTACCGGCCCGTTTATGTTAGATAAGCAAGACTCTACTGTACATATATATTGCTCAGGATATCTGTGTGTGAGTGTATATATAGCCTTGTGTGTATGTATCCTGGCAATGCTCTTCAGATCCCAAGTCCAACACTATGTGTGTATGTGTATATCTACAGTATATGGTGTGGGGGATACCTGACTCAATAGCAGTACGTGTGAAAAAAGATCTTGGAGTCCTTGTGGACAACAAGTTAAACATCAGCCAACAATGTAATGCACCAACTAAAAAATCCAATAGGATTTTGACCTGCATAAATAGGAGTATAGTGTCTAGATCAGTCGTTCTTAACTTGTAGGCTGCAGACCACCAGTGGGCAGCAAGGATGAAAATCTGGTCTGCGAGCCTGTTTCCTCTTTATTATTTTATTTTTATTTCTGCTCCTTTTGCACTGCTTTCCACTTCTTCCCTGTCACCGACCATAGCATATGTTCTGTATCAGAAACTAGAGCTGATGTGGTCTATCCAATGCAATTTTCTGAATCTAAAGTTGACTAAAAACTGATACGTAACCCTTTTGATACTAATTTTGGAGAGTAGTCTCTGGTCAAGTGGTCCCTGCCTAAAAAGGTTTGGGAACCACTGGTCTAGATCCAGGGAAGTCATGCTACCCCTCTATTTTGCCTTGGTCAGACCACACCTGGAATCACACTGTGCCCAATTCTGGGCACCGCAATTTAAGGGAGATGTTGACTGAAAGCTGGAATGTGTCCAAAGGATTGTGACTCAAAGGATCAAGGGGTCTGGAGAACAAGCCCTGTGAGGAGCAGTTTAAAGAGCTGGACATGTTTAGCCTGCAGAAGAGAAGGCTGAGAGGAGACACGATGGCCATGTATAAAAAATGTGAGAAGAGGGAGCAAGCTTGTTTTCTGCTGCCCTGGAGGCTAGGATACGGAACAATGGCTTCAAACTACAGGAAAGGAGGTTCCACCTGAACATTAGGAAGAACTTCCTGTCTGTAAAAGCTGTTCAGCAGTGGAACTCTCTGCCCCGGAGTGTGGTGGAGGCTTTTAAGCAGAGGCTGCATGGCCATTTGTCGGGGCTGCTTTGAATGCAATTTTCCTGCTTTTTGGCAGGGGATTGGACTGGATAGCCCACGAGGTCTCTTCCAATTCTGTGATTCTATAAGGATTTAAAGATATAATTGCAAAGACTCTGGCACAGCCAGTAAAAGTGGTCTCAGTGGTCATCGGCACACTGAGTGCAGTACCTAATGACCTTGGCCTGCTCTTAAAAACAATTGGCGCTGACAAAATTGCCATCTGTCAGCTGCAAAAGGCCACCCTACTCGGATCTGCACACATTATTCTCTGATACTTCACACAGTCCTAGACACATGTGAAGTGTCCAACATGTGATCAAATACAAAAGCCAGCGTAGTGATCTTTTTTGCTATGCACTAATCTTATTATATATCAATTAATAATAAGTTTTATTTATATCCTACCCCCTCTCCCGGAAGTTACTTGCTGTAACTGTTACAGCAAGTAACAGTTAAAACAGTACCAAAAATATTACAGAGGTCAAATGAACATAACTTACAATAGAACCATTGCAGTTACTGAAAACATAAGGACATAACATCAAAAATAGCTGCTCTTGCTGGAATAAAAGCATTAAAATGTTAAAACCATTTATTTTCTTTAGGACATCTGTGTATGTGCATATGTGTGCATCCCAATAATCCCCCCAGATATCCCAGGTCCAATGCATGCATAAACACACTACATGTGTGTGTGCGTCTACGTATGTATGTATCCCAGCAATCCTTTCTAGAGATCCCAAATACAACACTTCCATATATATCAGTATTTCCCAACCTATTTTTTTTGACCCGTGCCCACTTGACCAGGGAGCACTCTCCAACATTAGTACCAAAAGGGGCAGGGCTGGTTAGCTCTGCAGAAAGGAGCGGAAATAAAATAAATCAAATGAAATCAAATAAATAAAGAGGAAGGAGGTTTGCGGACCGGATTTACGTTCTCGCGGCCCCCTGCTGGGCCACAGCCCACAGGTTGGGAACCACTGATACACACATACACACTCCTTAGGAAACCTCTCTCTGTGTGTATAACTGTGTGTATGTATCCCATCAATCCTATCCAGATATCCCAAGTCCAACACTATGTATGTATGTATAAACATGTATGTATGTGTATATATATATGTTGTGTGTGTTGAATGATTCCTTAGGATATTTCTGTGTGACCAAAGAATCCCACCCAGATATCCCAAGTCGAACACACAGACAGACAGACAGACATGTATGTATCTCAGCAATCCCCTCCAGAGATTCATTTATTATGTTTATATCCTGCTTTTTCTCTCCATACGAAGACTCAAAGCAGCTCACAATAAAAGCATTAGAATACAGTCCAGAAAACTCACAGCAACCCATTACAATACAGCTTAAATCCCAAGTCCAACACTGTGTGTATATCCTAGCAATCCCCTCCAGGGATTGCAAGTCCAACAATAGACAGATGTGTGTGTTTATATATATGACTCCTTAGGATATCTACGTATGTGTGGTTTGTGTATATATCCCAACCATCTCCTCCAGATATCCTAAGTGCAGCATATACATATACTTCCTTAGAATATCTGTGTGTGAATGTGCATGTATATATGGACATGTGTGTATTCATGTATGTATGTATGTTTCCCAACAATCCCCTCCAGATATACAAAGTTCAACACTTCATACACACACTCATACACATAGAGGAAGTGTTCGACTCGGTTGTTGAGTGACTGACAAGAAAGAAATTACAGTTTAGAAAAGAAACTCTTCAAAAAGAGACTTGTAAAGGACTTGTATGTGAATGTGTGTTTGGGTTTGTATGGTAGTGTGTAGGAATTTCTGTCTCACAGATAGGCAGTGGCAATGTGGAAACCTTCAAATTGGCATGACAAATGCCTGTTAAGATATAAGTCTCTTCAAAGTTATACTAACTTGTGTTATTGGAGGAATTGTGTATAGTTTAGCAGGATGTCATAATAATGCAGAGTAAATAGCTTGACTGTGTTTGGGTTTCTCCCTTCCCCTACCCCAAAACAGACAGAGTGCAGGATAAAGGAAATAATTTTCATCCTGTTGATAGTAGGAGGGTTTGTTGGGATTTGAATTTTAATCAAATACAACCCACAAATTTTACAGCTTTAGAAACTGGTAACATGCTCTATCTGTTATTTCCCAGATTCAGAGTGAAAGTTCTTAAGATGCAGAATATAACAGCCACTGCCACATTTTTACATTTGACCCAGAGGGAGGTGTATCCATGGGTGGTAATGCAGAAGGTGCTTTACAATCCTTACTCCAGTCTTAATACTTGGGGGAATGAATCAAGGCTTAGCAAAGTTTCAACAGCTTAGTATGCCATTTGTTAAAAGAACGGATGTTGCTTATCAATGTCACTTCCCATATTTTTTTACAAATAGCCCAGGAATTTTATCTATTTCTCCCACCTTGTCTTGTAAGGCAGATGATTATGGTCAGTGGTTCTCAACCTGTGGGTCTCCAGATGTTTTGGCCTTCAACTACCAGAAATCCTAACATCTGGTAAACTGGCTGGGATTTCTGGGAGTTGTAGGCTACAATACCTGGGGACCCACAGGCTGAGAATCACTGATATAGGTGATACTGTGGTTGTACAGACTGAATCACTAGCAATGTTTTTTTCCTGGGTACCGGACACCCAGTTGGGTTGAATCTTGTTGTTCAATTACAGAGAACACACTTTCGTTTATAAATACAGTTGCCCCCCATCTATGTTTACAAATTTGACTATTCACAGATTTTATTAAAATGTCCTTTGGAAGCTGACCGTAGAGACATGCTGGAGGAACTAGAATTTCGATTTTTTTTCTTAGGTTAAAAAAATAGCCTTTATAAAATTTTGGCTTTCAGTTTGCCAGGCGTCCTGTGATCCAAGGCTAGTGAATGTGGAAAGGTGATTGTATTTTACACTTTTTAAAGAATGCATCCTGCTTTCATCGCTCATATGAGTTACCTAAAGTGGCTCACAACTAAAGTGTAAAAATAAACATAATCATAAACATCAAATGTATGAAAGCCACATCACATCCTGTTTGTACCGTAGCTAAGTTGAAATTATAACACACACATACAGTCAGTGAAAGGAGTAGATTTCTTAGAGTAGGGAGTTCTGTTTCCATAATTCTATTGTGGAGTTGGCCTGTTTCATATTGTTAACAGCCACCTTTGATAGGAGAAGAACCAAGATAGGACCCCCCTTTCATGTGAATGGAGAGGATGGGGGAGGTTTGCAATGCCTCAGGCATAGTCCTTACCACCTCCAATTACAGCCGGCTTCTCCAGTCTGAGTCCCTCTAGCTATTTTGGCCAACAGCTCTATAATCAAACTTGACTATTAGTCATGCTGGCAAATGGGGGTTGTGGGGCAAAAGATCCAGATAGATCAGAGTTGGTGGAGGCTCGGTGGTGGGAAGAACCGTTGGTGATTACCACTGCCAGCACTGAGCCAAGTGAGCCGGTTGTTTCAGATATTACAAGCAGAGCTAAGAGACTTTTCTTTTTCACTATAATTCTCAGAACTCCCTCAAATAGCAGAGCTATACAGGTAGTCCCAGAGTTACAAACATCCCACTTACAAGTGACTCATAGTTAAGGACAGGGGTGAGACAACAGGAAGTGAGAAAAATCTATCCTTAGGAAGGGAAATTCATTCCTAAAAGTGTTATCATGGGAGAAAGGGGTCTCCACTGAAGTTTTATCCCCAATCCTTGTTTCCCTAACAAACCAAATTTTTCTAAACCCAGTTCTTACAGGAACAGAAAGTTAGGAGAAATCTTTTGAACTGGGGCACAAACAGCAAAACAAAGACCACAAGAGTGTAAAGCCTTTCCTTATTTTTGCCTGAAATTACACTTTAAAATGTATCTGTTCAGACTTACATACAAATTCAACTTAAGAGCCATCCTACAGAACTTAATTTGTTTGTAACTTGGGGACTCTCTGTCCTGGATAGGCTTGAGGATTCTCAGAGTTCTAGTCCAAAAATTACCATTCCATGTTTTAGATCAGTGCTTCTCAACCTGTGGGTCCCAGAAATCCTAACAGCTGGTAAACTGGCTGGGATTTCTGGGAGTTGTAGGGCAAAATACCTGGGGACCTATAGGTTGAGAACCACTGTTTTAGATACAAGGCAGATTCATGTGTTTTTATGTTAACAGCAGAATTTGGAAACGTTAGGTTGTTTTTTTTGGAGTACAACCTTTAATTTTCCCCAGCCATCATCTCTATGAAGAAGTCTTGAATTCTGAATTTAGAAAGGTTACCTCTTGGCTTGTACTCTCAGGCAGCATGGCATCTGATTTACAGGCTGAAGGATTCTGGGGCTCGCGGTGCTTTGGGTCATACTGTACAAAGTGTTGTGACTTGTTTGTGGTCACAGCTGAGATGAGATTTGAATTGGCAAATTGACTGATTTTTAGCAAGCCTGTCGCTAAATCTCTTACATTGGAAAACTGGGGAAATAGTGCAGGATTTAAAAAATGGGTTTTTAAAATTAGATTTGATGATTGCAGCATTCCCTTTAGTGTGTGGGGTATCTTTCCAGATGGTTAGGATATTAAAACACAGGATCCAGATGTCTTTATTTGAGATTGTGATTCTGTTTCAGGAAAACACAGTTTTTCCAACATTCAGAACAGCAACTTGGGGGTGTGACATTTTTCTTTTCAGGCAGTAGGCCAGTCTTATTTGAGCCTGTAACATGGAAACGGGTTATTCAGGTGTCAAGGGTCTACTGGGACTGTAGCTATGAAGGTGCTTGTGGTGGGCAATGTGATCCCCATGCTTTACTGATTATTTTCATTCTTTGGTCTATAAGAGATAGCCATATTTAGTTGTTACAAATAAAAACCCTTTGTGGTACCTGAAAGACCTAGAAACAAAGCGATGCCAAATAAAACCTGCTAATATTTAAGATGCTAGAACAGAGTTTGTTATACTCTCCCACACTGAATATTTATAAAACAACAACAAAAACTTTATTTATATACCGCTCTATCACTCCAAGGTGACTCAGAGCGGTTTCCAAGTAACATCATCAATACATACAAACAACATAAACATAAAATTAACAAAACAATATAAGCATAAAAAATCACAATAGCACATATATATGTAAAATAATCCTGCCTGTAAAAGGCAATTTAAAAAGGCTGGGCCACGGCTAGTGCAATTTCTAGAGAGCCCGGGAAATTAGGTGCAGTGCTACAATAATAGGTACAGTCTATGGCTGTTCATTTCCTGGGCCTAACAGGAGGAAGTGACCTGGGTAATTGGTAGAAAAAGATATGGCCATATCCAACAATATCTGGGGCTGAGCTAGAAATCGTCGTTCTCAAAGGCTTGTTTAAACCACCAGGTCTTCAAGCTCTTACGAAAGGACGGGAGGGATGGGGGTCTGTCATATTTCTCTAGGAAGGGCGCTCCAGAGGCGGGGGGCCACCACTGAGAAGGCCCTCTCGTATTTGGAGGTTGAGTGTGCAGAAGTTCACACTAGCCCTTTAAAAGTCTCAGTCCAGGAGCAGTTAAGCATTGGCAGGACAGTTGCTCTCCTGATTTTACAGGCAGTCTCTTCTTTTGTTTAATTTTCTTTCCTTGAAAAGGCTTATGTGTTTCGGTTACCTGCAGTGCGTCCTGAGTGCTTAAAAGAAAGAACTGAGTCAATTACCTTCCCTCTCTTTTGGTGCTATTATTGCAATTGCCCAGCAAGGCTGGGAGAAAGTAGTTTTCTCAAGGCCACCTGGTGAATTCATAACAGAGATGAGATTTGAATTTAAGGTTTCCTTGTTCACAGCTCAATCTCTCAGTTGCTGCTACGCTTGGAGAAGGAAGGCTATTTGTGTCAGGCAGGGCTATTTCCTCCAGGAGGTCACAAATCAGTAAAATGTAGGCTGTGGTCACACACTGAAGTTTGGCAAATATGACATGGTATTTTAGAAGGTGCCATGGAATAGGTAAAGCGGCTCTTTGCCTTTATCATCATTTTGGTCTGTAGTATTTTTAATCTCGAGAGAATGGGGGTTCAGGTTGCTGTGTTGGTTTTTTAATTCCTCTGCAACATATCCTCCATCCCTGTCTTACAGAGCCTACATAGAGTAGTTGATAACTTTTGGCTTGGCCAGATTATTTGGACGACAATTCTGATAATCCTTGACGATTTGTATACTGGCAGAGAACATCTGGGAATTGAAGTCCAAAACATCTATGGGAAATTTTGAGAATACTGGTGTAGATGACCATGTAGCAGTGCTTCTCAACCTGTAGGTCCCCAGAAATCTTTAACAGCTGATAAACTGGCTGGGATTTCTGGGAGTTGTAGTCCAAAACACCTGGGGAGAACCAAAACACCAGTGGTTGAGAACCACTGATGCAGAGAAAACCTTGTGACCAAGGAAAGGGTGCACTTTGCAGGATCATATGAGTAAATTGAATGGCTCAAACATAAAATTGAAGTTGACTGAATTGTTTGCAAGGGGATTTATAGTTGATGCTGTTGCAGCATTGGAGACATTTTCAGAACACTTGTAGTGGTCCTTTACTCTTTGGGATAGTGTTACAGGGGCTGTAACTCTAAGCAGCACTGACTTAATCAGTGCCCGTTAGACAAAGTAGAATTTACTTCCTTGTCATAAAGCAGGGGCACAGAGTTTTGCAATCCTTGAGCTGTTGCTGAACTTCAATTTCCTTCACTTGGTGCATTTGCTAACCTGGTAGAAGTTGTAGTTCAACAATATTTGGAAGAGTGCATGGTTTTCGTGCGAATCAAAGCCTAGGGTCCTGTTCCAAGACTCTCCCAGATAGGTCTCCTTTTCTCTCATTGACTTCCATCTGAAGTGAAGACCAGTCGTTACAAACCATTTCCCAAATGTAGCATATACAATGGTAAGCCAAGATCCTCTTGGATTGGGTTTAAAAGGTTGATTTGGGGACTATAAAGTCAAGAGGTGTTCCTGTGTGTAACACATATCCAATAAATGAAATGTGATTTTTTAAAAGAGTTCAGGAAGGTAATTTTATCAATAGCTTGCATATCTTTCAATTTCAATAGTTAATTTTATTGATTTTGAAAAATACCACAGTGTATTGGCTGATCTTTGACATAAGGGTACTTTTTCATATGTCCTTTGAAAACTATTCATTCATGCAACTTTTTGCTTCTTCATTGAGTTCTGCTTTCTTTGCCCTCCTTGCTTCTTAAAATTAAACAGGGTTGAGATCACTCTTATGGTCCAGCTATTGTTGCATCTTCTTTCATCAGTGGTCAGATGTTATTCAGATTGCTTATAGTGCGAGAAGACAGTTGACACAGAATAGGACAGTGGTTCTCTACCTATGGGTCCCCAGATGTTATGGCCTTCAACTCCCATAAATCCTAACAGCTAGTAAACTGGCTAGGATTTATGGGAGTTGTAGGCCAAAACACCTGGGGACCCACAGGTTGAGAACCACTGGACTAGGAGAAAGCAATGACAGTCTTTTCAACATGCTTTCCCCTTTTTCTAGTTCGTCACCTTCAAAGTTGTGTTTGTGTGCTTCTGCCCTTCCTTTTAAAATAATGAAAGACTAGCTAAAGTGTTGTATCAAAGGAGGTCAGTGTTTGGGTTCGGAAGAAGGGGGATTAAATATATTTAAAAATAAAATGTGTGTGTTTTTCTATGCAAAACAATGAACTAGAGGGCCAAAAAGCTGCCTTTTCTATGCAAAACAATGAAACTGAGTGCCAAAAAGTGTCGTTTTGCTCAGATCACACATTAGTCAGAGTCTTTAAAAGATGCTTCTGTTAGTTTTTCGTAAAAAGGAAAATGGGGGGGGGAATTTAGCAGTAACCTGATTTTTTATCTTAAGATCTAGATATCGATCCACGTCTTCCCATTGTTTCTGAAGAAGCAAGTTATATCACATGCTAATTGGTTATGCTAATTGGTGTCACTAGATTTCTCTTTTCTTCTCCTCCCTTTTTTTCAAACTTAGCCATAATATTTCATTAACTTAATACTGTGTAAATCCGAAATATTGGGGTAAATCAGTTCCTTCGAATTCAATGAAGCATACTTCTGAGTAGAGAATAGAGATATTAAGAATTACACTACTAATGTATCTATAAGGTGGTACAGACATATACTTTTCATGAAGAAAAGTGCTGATTTCTTGCAGCCTCTTGTCACAATTTCAAGCAGGTACTTTTGTTTAAAATTCTTAAACATGTGTAGAGAAAATGAAAGACATACTCCTAGTTTTGCAGCTACCCTATAAGACAGAGTGAATTCTGAGTGTAATTGGTCTGCTCGTGAACAGAAATAGTATGAACACACTATATAGTTGCAAATATTTTTTAATATCAAGCAGTTACCCTGTGTGCTTCAGGAAACCTGAAGTGGAACCCATGCCTAGGCTTGTTTGCTCAGAAGCTGGAGGGCTGCACCTTTCCCACCCTGTTTGAGCTGGATTCTCTTTGTATCAAAGTAAAATCCAGTAGATTAGGAGAAGGCTAGCTCCAGTAGATTCAGTGGTCTTCCCACGACTGCGATACAAAGATAGAAAACAGATCTTTAACCTGGTGAGTTGAATCAGTAATTTATTTATGTTTCTATTTACTAACCCACTCTGCTCGCCCCAAAAGGGACTCAGAGCGGCATATGGTACATAATTTGGCACAATTTGATTCCACAATTCAACAATGTGCAAACAATACATTATATAAACAATAAAACAGATAAAACCTACAAATATCATAAAACTTTAAAATATGGTATCTAGTCTTACAGTGCTTTGATTTTAAAATTATTCCATTCTTGTTCTGAATTGACTGCACACATATTGCTTCAGAGTAAATAAAGATGCAGCATTGAAATCTCAATCAGGTGCTTGTTTCCTTCTGTAAAGAACCATGGATTCTTCCACAAGAATGATCAAGATTCTTTGACAGTCAGAAAACTGTGTGACGCCTTCCAGTGCATGATGTTTCTTCCATTAGGATTATGAGGACATCCACTAGGCCTCTGCTTCAACCAGCTTTGCTGTTTAGAATGGAGAAAATCTGAAAGTATAGTGATAGCTGTTGGTAGATGATTGGGTAATTTGCAGTAGATCAGCAATGGCATTTGATTCCTAATTGTCTTAACAATAGTAACAGCAACAAAACTTCTGCCCCCATTAAGGGCTGGTGGTGGGGAATCATGTGGCTCTCCTGATCTCATTGAACTATAACTCCCAACAGCCCAAGCTGGCATTGCCAGAGATTAAGAATGCTGGAAGCTGCAGCTTAATAACATCTATGTAGAAGGCTGCACAGTTCCTGCCCTTCTCCTAGTCATATTCATTTTAGCAAGGAAAGAGTGTTCTAGTTCAGTTGCAGACAAGTGTGGCTTTAAATATTGTTGGTCTCCTTATCCTTGCCAGCAGGGCCAATAGTGAAGGATTGTGGGAGCCGCAATCCAACAACATTTGGAGGGCCACAGTTGCCCACCCCAGCTCTCGATTAGTAGTGTGCAGTCTTTTGCTCCCCACATGTTTTGGATTACAACTCCATGCTGGGTGGGTTTGAAGGCTGAAACATCTGGCTTTAAGTATTTTCAGAATGGCTTAAGGTGCTGGCTGACCAGAAGGAACTGGCCTGGCTTAATTTTGACCCTTGAACAATACTTCGAAGTACAGGGATTGACAGGTGAGCCTTTTGTGTTATGAATTAGGTGTCTGCAGCTGCTGTTAATGGCACTGGAGTTGCATCTGATTAAACTCCTTAGATTGCAATCCGGCTTCCTCCAGCATTTGCTTTCCTAATCTCCCCAGGTTTCTGTTACTAATACAATTCTATAATTTTGCTCAGATCAGATAGAGGAGGGGAAATGCACTTAAGAGGTACAAACACTATCATTCTGCAAAGACTGGGCAATTCTAAAACAACAATTACATGTGTGCTTACTTGGAGAAATAATTCCCTTTTAAGTCAGTGGAGCTTACTTATGAGGCAATATGGTGTCACATGAGGCTGCCTGTATTCCAAAGGCAGCTTTAACAATTGCCCATCCCAACCATCCACCAGGTCTTTCAGTTGTTAACGGAAATTGTGTGTTGCTTTTCTTGGCTCCTAGGTTGTCTGGAAGAATAGTAGCATCTAGGACGCTGGAGAAGAATAGACGCACAACCCATTCTGTAATTTCTGAGAATGTAATGGAGTGTAACAGTTTAGGCTTAATCTTCGAGGCAGCGCAAGGAGAGGGCATAGATTGAGCTGTGTCACTACAAGTGTTGGTCACACTTTTAAATGCTTCTGCTATGTCTGCTTTTTTTAAAAGCTATGCCAGTGCAATGGGGAGCAAACAACTGGAAACTGATATCCTATGTGTTCGCTTTTACTCACAGACTTTTTTTAATGTTGTTTACTAAAGTGCAGTATCCTGATCTCCTCTTTCAGTCCACTCTACCACTTCAAGATCCTGTTGCATATTTGTATTAAGGACTGTTGGTACTTCAGAGAAGGGAATGTGAACTTCTCTATTATCTGCAAACCCTAGGGAAGGGATGTGGACTAGTCTCTTAATTTTATGAGGTGTGCTTACACAGGTGCACCAATGAGAGTTGCTTTGGCATGTTTGTGGCATGGGAACTAGAAAAACTGCGTCTCGGGGACATAACTTTCTTGCGACATGCAAATAAACTGTGACAGTTGGTCACAGGGTTATTGGTAAGATTGCCAGCTTTATTTGTACTGGAATGCAGACAGTGCTTTTCCTAGCTTTTTTTTGGTCAGGAGTGACTTGAGAAACTGCAAGTCGTTTCTGGTGTGAGAAAATTGGCTGTCTGCAAGGACATTGCCCAGGGGACGCCCGGCAGTTTTGATGTTTTACCATCCTTGTGGGAGGCTTTTCTCATGTCTCTGCATAGGGAGCTGGAGCTGATAGAGGGAGCTCATCCACGCTCTTCCCGGATTTGAACTTGCTGGCACAAGGGTTTAATCCATTGTGCTAACAGGGGCTCATTTTCTAAACATAAGCCGGGGGGAGTTCAACCTGTTACATTTCTACTTGGCTATAAGCTATAAAAGGTACTGGAACTCTGATTTTTTAAAAAGAAAAAGAGTGACAGTGATTGTAATGACGGACAGTTTTCAGGGCAGGGTGTTCATGGTATAGTAAAAGGCTCTTTCTTAGTCTTAGCTGCCTAAACTTTTGAAGTGCTTAAGTAGCTTTGTGCATTGACAATTGTCTCTCACATACCCCAATGTGCACTCTGGCATAGTGGGCATTTGGTTGGGGAAAGAGACAATATAGTTTGTTTCCCCTATTAGTCATGTGTTTTTCTCACTTACACAGGAACCTGGCTGGAGTGTGCAAGACAGCAAGCGCCCAGGGGCCACTAGGTAAGTCCTGTCCTTATATTACCTTCTCCACAAAGCACCAGGCTCCACAAATTAAAGCAACACTGCTAGATAATTTAATCTTGAAGTATATCAGATTACCAAACTCTAGGATGTCCCCTCATCCACTGTTCAATAGCTTTCCCAGCCAGTTTTGTTTCTATTTTGAGCTAGAAGGAAGTGGTGAAGGGTGCTCTTTGATTTGTGAAAATGTCCCCAAATCCTAGCAACTCAAATAAACAACTTTGAGTTTTGAAGAATAATTTGAGGGCGATTTTTTTGTTTGAAAAAGGAATAAACATTGAGAGGCCTAGAGCATGAAACTTGTGTTGTTTTCTTTTGGCTAGTTGAGACTAGATTGGAGGTCATCTACCTTTTCTTGTTTTTTTTTTCTTTTTTGTGGGATTTTTTGTATTTCTTTCCCCAATTTACTTTTTTGACTTTTGTTGTAACTTTTAAATCCTTTTTAATGTAAGATATCATTTACACATATTTGAAAGGAGAGATCTGGGCATGATCAAGACAATGTTTGAAAAGTTTGTTTCAAATATCGTATTGGATTCAGTATGAGTTATCCTTCATGCAGCATACATTAAAAACCCAATGCAAAAATGAAAGAAACAAGTGAGATTTACTGGGGAAATCTGCCTGCAAAATGCAGCAAACAACTTCCCAAGGAGGAGTATTTATTTACTTACGACATTTCTATCCTGCCTTTCTCACCCCGAAGGGGACTCAAAGCGGCTTTACACACAGGCAACAATTCAATTCCATAAAACACAATGTATACTTAAATAAATATAAAAATAGAATTATAAAAGTACATTAAAAACCATTAAATCCTTTAAAAACAATACATTCAGAGCATAATCTGGGCTGTTCCAATGGTCATTTCACGTTGTTCCAAGTTTATTTATTGCACAAGTTCTCTAATGGCTTGGTCACAAAGCCATGTTTTCACTCTCTTGCGGAAGGTCAGGAGGGAGGGGTTTGATCTAATATCCCTGGGGAGGGAGTTCCACAGCCGAGGGGCCACCACTGAGCAGGCCCTGTCTCTCGTCTCCGCCAATTGCGCCTGCGACAGAGGTAGGACCAAGAGCAGGGCCTCCTCAGATTACCTTAGGCTCCGGGACAGTTCATAGAGATCTGTTCAGACAGGTAAGCTGGGCCAGAACCATTTAGGACTTTATAGGTTAAAGCCAGCACTTTGAATTGTGCTCGATAGCAGTGGAGCTGACGTAATAGGGGCTGTATGCTCCCTGTACACCGCTCTGGTGAGCAATCTGGCTGCCACCTATTGGACCATTTGTAGCTTCTGAACTGTCTTCAAAGGAAGCCCCATGTAGAGTGTGTTGCAGTAGTCTATTTGGGATGTGAGAAGAATGCGGGCTACTGTGGCCAAGTCTGAGTATATGTGTTGAGATTCTTTCATAGAGCTAGACTAGTTTGAAGTATTCATTTTTAGGCAAAAGTATGATAGCTGGGACCTTACACTGGTTGCGCAACATGGATCTGAAATAATGAGGGGAACATGTGTGCGAGACGGCGCAGCAAGTGAGACATGCCTTCACTCGCCTTAAGCACTATGCTTGGCTGTTTGTTGCCCCCCCTCCTTTCTGTCTCCCCCTTCTGACCAGCGTTGCGCATGTCTTCCCTTCATTATTTCTGACCCACATTGCGCAAGTAGCGTAGCATTGGATCCCAGCTATCATACTTTTGCTCATTTTTATGCCTATTATTTATTTATTTATATTTATTGTTCATTTTTATATACCGCTCATTCCAGCAGGCTCGGGGCGGTTTACATAAAATCAATTCGTAAAACAGCAACATTTCAATTTAATAACAGCAACAATATAAAACAGCATAAAAACAACAATCTACATAGGACTCAAGGATTTGGGCAACTTTCTCAGGAACCATTTAGACATTGGTATCTACAATACTCCCTAAAAACAATTGTAGTATCCACTCAGCTGTAAAGAAACAGCTCACAAGTCTTGAATGAAAGACCTCAAAGTTTGATCAAGTTCACACAGAGATAAGAATCTGTCCCCAACAGGATTTCTGTATTCATAGTAGTTGCCTGATACAAGAAATAGAAAGTGAAGCTGATCATAATGTTGCAGTCTTGTGTTTACTGGTGAAGGCTTAACCTGCTGAACATTTGCCTGTCACATAGAGAAGGGGGTCCTTTAACTGTTAATTGTTATAGCTCTTCTATTGCTCCAATATCTCCTAAGTCATTATCTTCATGCTACTCTCATCTAGGTTTTCAGCCTTGATTCTTATAAGAACAGAATCCATTTACTATTGACAAGTAGAAATCAACAGGGATAAACCTTTTCTGGGATAAAAGATAGAAACCTATGGATTTCTACTTCCTGTGCCTCTTCATTTAAAAAAAACAACCCGGAAACCTGAATCTCAGCTTTTATTTCCCCCTGTTTGGCCCCTCACGGGAAAGGCTTTGTCCTGGCTTTGCCTTCTAAATTTCTTTTTCTCTTCTTTTTGAAGCATTGACGCTTTATAAAGTATGAAGAGAGCCCCTCTATAGTAAAGGAAACATGGCAGATAAGAGGAAGCTACAAGGTAAGATAGTCTGTTTACACAGTCTTAATGATTATGCTTCCTGGTGCAAGCTAGGCACCAGGCTTCTCTGGGAAACAAGCTGTTTTGATCAGAATAGGTGAGCGAGGGCTAAAACTCCTGGGTTCTGTAGAAGAGAGTGAGATCTATGGCCTTTCCACACACAGCCATATCACTCAGAATATCAAAGCAGATAATCCACAATATCTGCTTTGAATTGGATTATCTGAGTCCACACTGTCATATAATCCAGTTCAATGTGGATTTTGTACAGCTGTGTGGAAGAGGCCTTAGTTAGATAGAATGGGAAAAGAGCTGAGCAGAGAGAGAGAACCTTTCATTTGGAAAGTGGGGATGTCTTAGAATATCAAGGACTATAATCTTTGTTGTTGTTTTTTTTGTGAAGAGGGACATTTTAGGATGATTAATAGTAATCGTTTTTAATCTTGTTAATCTTGTTAAACTAGGGCAGAGGCATCAAAACAATGGCATTTGCCTAAGATTTGTCTCCTAAGTCTTCACTCATTTATATAAACCTTCATTGAGCCTACTTTGGTTGAAACTACAGGTAGTATTGAGTCCTTAATTACCTATGAGTAGAAAGACAGGCCTGTTATGGACAAAATTCTGTTTTTAACATAAGAGAATGTGTATGATGTGTTAATGTTAATTGTATTTTAATGTGTTTTAATGCTGTATGTTTTTGGTTTTATATTGTATTTATTATGTTGGCATCAAATTGTGCCTTTTGTTAGGCCGCTCTGAGTCCCCCCTCAGGGGTAGAGAAGAGCGGGGTAGAAATGTTGGAAATAAATAAATAAATAATAATATATCAATAGGGGAAGAGCAAGGATGTTATAATCAAGGGAGGAACACTATAACAGTGGTTCCCAACCTTTGGTGCTACACGTGTTTGGGCTTCATTTGTCAGAAACCCAAGCCAGCTTTGGCCAACAGTCAAGAAGTGAGAATCATTTGGAGAACCTGAGGAGCCACTGCTCTAGAATAACGCTGGGGAAGGTCTTTCAGTCCAGGGAGATTAAATTTGATTTTGAAAATATTCTTAGAAGATACATGGATGTAGGTGTCAGTGTGAGATTCCAGCTTCCAACTTTCTGTAGCTTAAAGCTTTAACTTGGAGCTTTTCTTAGTAACATGAAGTCTTAGGAGGGGGGTGACAGCTTTTTTAGGATGTCAAAAATGGTTGAAAATGTAGGAAACCTGCCAAATAGGGTACCAGTAGTCCTTCCGTCTCCTAGAAGAGGGAACCTTGGTAGTCTGTGACAAAATTAGAACCTCTGTTCCCTTTCTTTCCAACATGGGAGGTAAGTAGCATATTTTTTGTTATTCTCCATAGTAGTGATTGTTCATTCTCACCCTTCCCAGGTGAGATTGATCGGTGTTTGAAAAAGGTGGCAGAAGGTGTGGAGCAGTTTGAAGATATCTGGCAGAAGGTGAGAGCTGCTCCCCTCCCTTTCCTGAGTTGTTTTCTTAATGTTTACACCACCTTGGCCTCTTTGATCCTTATATCATTGTGTATTCATTCTTCATGTTGTATCTACACAAGTTCCCAATCTTTTCACTTTCTCTTTCTAAAAAAATGATTTTACTTGCGGTTTCTTTTGCCAGGTTTTGTTTATGACTGCACATATTTGACACCTGGGTTCCCCAATCTTAATCACTCTTTTCTCTCCCTTTCTCTCCCCCCCCCTTTCTCTCCACATATACTACAGCTCCACAATGCAGCTAATGCAAACCAGAAGGAGAAATATGAAGCCGATCTGAAAAAGGAGATTAAAAAACTCCAGGTAAGAATTGTCTAGGAATCCTTTCATTGTTTTTTGTTACCTCTCTGAGAAACAAGTTGACTGACTGAGTGAAGGAGGAGATAGTGATGTTCTGGAAGGTATACTACTGGAGTCTTTTGGAAAGAACAGAAGAAATGTGGGAATGTTTGTCCTTGTAGGTCTTGTGTCGATTAATAGCAAAGGAGACAGCAGTTTAGAAACTAGGCTACTAACAGGAGCTGTCTGTAGGAAGCACACAGTGCCCCTATTAAAGCAACTCCATTGGCTGCCGATAAGTGTCCAATCTCAATTCAAAGTACATGTCATTACCTATAAAGACCTAACCAGTTTGGGCCCTGTCTATCTTTGGGACTCCATCCCCTTTATGTACCTGCACAAACGTTAAAATCTGCTGGGGAGGCCCTCCTCTTGGTTCCACCTCCATTACAAGCACAGTTGGTGGAGACTAGGGAGAGGGCCTTCTCGGTGGTGGCCCCCTGGGTCTGGAATGCCCTCCCCAGAGAGATTAGGCAGACCCCCCACACTGTCTTTCTTCTGTAGGGATCTGAAGACTTGGATGTTTAAACAAGCCTTTGAGAACGTCTAGCCCCAGTAGTCCGCAATTAATGACACAGCACTGCACTTTCATCCCATGCCCTTGTTCCTTAGCTACAATTTGCACTATCCCATTCCCTTGTCTTGTTTACACTCTAGCCATGTCTTATGATAGTTGTCACCATAGGTTATTGGGTGTTGTTCTGAGTTTTAAACTTTTGTTTTTATATGCTATATGTTTTACTTTATTGTATTCTATTATGTGTTTATTTTATGCTCTGTTTTAGGCACTTTGTGCCATATGTAAGCCATCCGAAGTCCCTTCGGGGAGATGGAGCCGGGGTACCAGAATAAAGTTGTTGTTGTTGACATGTAGTTAAAGTGTTATGAAGATGGGTTTAGTAGCTCTCATGAGCTGGCATTCCTCATTTTATTGGAGGAAGAATAAAGATGGATGCTTTCCTCACCTGGTGACCTCTAGATGTGTTTGTACCATGATTTCCCTTATGGGCAGGCAGCTTTGCTATTTGAGGAGCGTTAGGTTGGGGCAGGTTGAGATAGAAAGCCTTGGGACAATCTTGAGATATCATAAAGGGTAGGTTGTCTAATGCAGTGTTTTTCAACCTTTTTTGAGCCGCGGCACATTTTTTACATTTACCAAATCCTGCGGCACACCACCAACCAAAATGACACAAAATGACACTCTAACACAGTAATACATATAGTTAATATGTTTTTAAATGTATTTATGCACTCAGTGTGAAACCTGGGCCTGTTTCGATGAACACAACATAGATATCCTGGCAGGAATGGCAGAAAGACGCACACGAAGGTCTTGCTCAACAGTTGGGAGTTATAGTTCACCCGCAATCAAAGAGCATTCTGAACTCCACCAATGATGGAATGCAATCAAACTTCGCACACAGAACTATCATAAGCAAGAGAAAATACTATAAGAGTTTGGTGGGCATTGACCTTGAGTTTTGGAGTTGTAGTTCACCTATATCCAGAGAGCACTGTGGAGGGGAGGGAGGAAGGCGTGTGGCGAGTCTCCGCAGTAGCGCCCGCACCGGGTCACGTCTTCCCTCCCACAGAAGCGGCAGTGTGAGCAAAGCGAGGCAGAGCAAAGCTGGGAAGAAGGGAGCCTGAGTGAAGAAGAAAAAGTGTTCAGCAGGAGGGGAAGAAAGGGTATTGGAGGTTCAAATTTCCCACGGCACACCTGATGATCGCTCACGGCACACTGGTTGGAAAACACTGGTCTAATGAGTTACTGAACCCTTGTATTTTGTTGGGGGGGGGTGTGGAAACAATGGCCCTTTAGATGTGTTTTGGACTGCACCTTCCATAATCATACTACCACTTCAGCAGTTTATTGCTGGTAGTAAGCAATTGGTAATTTGCTCTTTTTGCCAGAATAATCAGGTCAGTAGCCTTTATGACTGTAGGTGTAAATGTAAGGATGACTTTCTTGGCCCAACAAATCTCCTTTTCCTCTTCTCAACTTTTCTTCTTTTTGTTCCACAGAGACTGAGGGACCAGATCAAGACATGGGTTGCATCCAATGAGATCAAAGACAAAAGGCAGCTAATAGACAACAGGAAACTCATTGAGACGGTGAGGAGCAGGAGAACAGAATCTGTGACCTTATACATACCAGGACTCAGCAAGATCCCGAGTTAAATTTTCCTTTGTTAAAGTGATGTATTGCATTAAATGGGATATGACTTGCTTCATTTTATCCCCCTCAACTTTTCAAAGATTCACTCAGGTAGTTTTTGCTCATTGATAAACTTAGATCTACAAGTTTAACTTTGCTTAGCTCCTCCCTTAAAGTGTTGCAATTGGCTACTAGGCAGTATGACCTCATAAAGGTGAGCAAGCTGCCCATTATAATCTAGAGAAGAAGAAAGTGCTTTTGTGGGGAGTCCAGGAACCTGTTGGCAAAGGGGTCCTGAGTGAAGCAGCATGGGATAGATGGTGAGGTCTCTGTTTAGGAGGTTGCTTCTTGGAAACCTATGGAAAATTCTCTTGAACTGTGAGCTGAGACTTTCTCGACTCCTTTGGCAGTACTTTTTCCAACTACTGCGTTTGCAAGGGTCTAGCTGAAGCTTGTGTTATCAGTGATCATTTGTCATTTGAATTATCTATATTGTCCATTTTTATTTTTTATTTTTTGCACTTCTAAAAATATCATAGCTGTCATTGTCTTGCTTAGAGATGTCAAGGCCAAAGGCTGTGTTTTTATCACTGACCAAAGTTGAGCTTGGAAATTTTATTTTTGTCACTATATATGTGCAACAGTCAATTGCAGTCCCACAGCTTTTCAGTGCAAGCTTGTGTTTTGACTACTGGATTGATCCATATATTCAGCAGAAGTACTCAGTCCAGCTTTCCTGAGGCTGTTTCATTTCAAAATTCAGACCAACATATGACTGAATTCCTCAAAGTGGTCTCTAAATACCTACTGTAGATATCTCACCTGCTATATATACATTAGAACAGGTGTGGGCAAACTTTGGCCATTCAGATGTTTGGACTTCAACTCCCACAATTCCAAACAGCCAGTAAGCTGGTAGGAGTTGTAGGAGTTGTAGTCCAAAACACCTAGAGGGCCAAAGTTTTCCTGTGCCTGTACGGGCACCTGGTCTCATTACAGGTCAAAGTATGGATAAAGTGTGTTTGGGAGAGTAGCTAAACTGATTTTTATGCAGTTTTTAATCTTTCTCTTTGCCATTGGAAATGATGACATAAATAGTTTAAAAGATCAGTGTGAAATTTGGCTAGGGCTGTGGAGTTCTCAGTGACGCTTGGATCTGTTCCTTGTCCTGCTGATCTTCCTGAATCCCTCTCATTTTTTCCAGCAAATGGAGAGGTTCAAGGTAGTCGAGCGTGAGACCAAGACAAAAGCCTACTCCAAGGAAGGGCTGGGCTTGGCGCAGAAAGTGGACCCAGCTCAGAAGGAAAAGGAGGACGTTGGGCAGTGGTTGACGGTGAGGATGGTTAACTGGCTCACTGATAACTGGAGGGGGGGAACAGTATTGTTTGTAGCAGCTTTTGTCTGGAGGCTTGGGAAGAAGGAAAAAACTCTGAGTGTATTTTTCAGACTATTAAATTGAAGGTGTCCCCATGGAGTAGAGGTTCAATATCATAAATTGCTTTATAGTATGTTAGGAAAAATTACCTGTTTTCCATCAGAGAGAATCTCCACATCTCAGTTGGTAGTGATTAGTTGTTAATGGTTGAGGAATCAAGCTTCTCTTGTTATTTCTCCCAATGCTTTGTTATTTAAAGGCTTTACTGTCTTCATTTTGTTTTCTCATTGTTAATTTCATTTTTTTATTTATTTCAATATTCCTAATGCATCCTGTATTAAAGGGCCTCAAGCAGGGATACGGCTGATAAAAGCAAATTGACATGCAGCACTAAAACCTACTATTCAATATGAGATCAGCAAGAATAAATCATGCTGTGATCACTAAGATCCAGATAAATTGGTAAATTGCCAGATCTTTTCTTTATGTGTAAATTGAGGTACAGCCAGGCTTCTCTTGTAAATGCCAGCCAAACCTCTGCTATGTGGGGTTTCATAAACAGGGCCTCACGTGTGAGAAAGTCCTGCTTCACATTTCCAAACACAGTAATTTACTGTTTACTGCTGAATTTGCTGACCAAAAGGTCTGCAGTTTGAATCCGGGGAGTGGAGTAAGCTCCAACTTCTGCCAACCCAGTAATTCGGAAACATGCAAATGTGAGTAGATCAGTAGGTACTGCCTAGGCAGGAAAGTAACTGCGCTCTACACAGTCATGCCGGCCACATGACCTTGGAGGCGTCTATGGACAACACCGGCTCTTTGGTTTAGAAATGGAGATGAGCACCCTCCCTCCAAGAATCGGACATGTCTAGCCTTAATGTCAGGGGAAACATTTACTTTTTACTGTTTCTAGCAATAGGACATAAAGGAAAGCCCTCTCTGCACATTGTAATGCTTGCACGCTGTATATAGGGAGATGAGTGTATTCATCAATTGCTTTATTGTTATATTGCTTACCTTAGCAATCCTTTCAATATGTTTGAGGCCTTCAAATCTAGTCAGTGCATGATCTGTCTCTTTTCTTCCCTCCCTCTTCTTTCCAACTTCAGAATACAATAGATACCTTGAACATGCAAGTGGATCAGTTTGAGAGCGAAGTGGAGTCTCTCTCTGTCCAGACACGTAAGAAGAAAGGAGATAAGGATGTGAGTTGATAAAATGTCTTCCTGAGAGTCAGTGTGAGTGAAGCACCGTGGGGCTAATGCACGAGGAAGTGACATGGTTTTCATATATTAAAAAGTTGGAGGGGATATGTGTGGAAATTGATATTTCTGGGAGCTTGGTGAGGTGGGGCAAAGAAAAAGATAGGAGAAAGAGATAAATTAATCATATGGTGAACTTGCCTGTCACAGAGAAAAGTTGCCAGAACCTCGTGTGGTGAGTATTGTGAATTTCAAGAGGCAGTTTTGCTTTGGCTCTGACTTAGGATTGGAAAAGAACGGTCTGATTCAAGAGCAGTGTCTAAAGACCTTAAATTGCATAGTGGACACTTGATAGTCACTGAAACCTCCCTTCTATGTGTTATTTTCCTGTCCTGGCTTAGCCCTCTATAATAGTAGAGCTTTATTAGACACCATGAGTCACAAGAGCGAGATTGACTGATCCAAAATGAGATTCATGGACAGATGAGGGTTTGAGCCTAACTCTCACTTTGGTTTGATATTTTAAATGTGCCGGTGCTGCCTTCCACCTGCTCACAAACAGAAGCAAGACCGGATAGAGGGGCTGAAGCGGCACATTGAGAAGCACCGGTACCACATTCGGATGCTGGAGACGATTTTGCGCATGCTGGACAATGACTCCATTAATGTGGACTCCATCCGCAAGATCAAGGATGACGTAGAGTACTATGTAGACTCCTCACAGGACCCCGACTTTGAAGAGAATGAGTTCCTTTATGATGACCTCGACTTAGAAGACATTCGTAAGTTTCCTCGATCTGCGGGGAAGTGCTTTTAGTTGGTGATCTTATGAGACAGAAATAGATTCAGTCTGTAGGCCTGTTTTTATTGAGAAGCTGCTGTTGTTCTTCTAGTTATGGTAGTTTTGAAGGGACTGTCTCTTCCTAAGAAAATTGGAATCTTGAAAAATGTTTTGGTAAATATTTTGCTGTGTGATAAAGTCAGCTGATATTTTGCTGGGCATATGCTGTCTCCCATTGGACTCTGTGTTGGTAAAATTTCCTGTGTTGTTGGTATCTTACTATTTTGAGATAACTTGGTAATTGTTCTGTTTCACTGCTTGTGTACTTCACTTGAAGTCTAACAGCCATGAGTTGTTTTAACTATGTTTATTGTTCTATCCTTAATTTATTGTGTTTTGTTTTTGTTTTGCAGCCTTTTGTTTGATATTATGTATATTGTTTTTCTGATCTGCGCCGCCCCAAGTGTCTTTGGGAAGAGGGGGCAGGATATAAATAAAGTTTATTATTGTTATTATTTGAAACACAACAAGATGAGCAAGCAAGATCACTCTGCTGGGGACTCATCTTGTTGTATTACAAATAATAATAATAAAAATAATAAACTTTATTATTATTCAAGATGAATTGGTGAGATTGGTGATGTCAGTTTTTCTCTTTGTCTTGTCTTTAGAACCTTTGAAATAAATTTAAAACTCATAATAGTGAACTCTTCTCAAGCAAGGACTGTGGGCCTATGCTCTGTAACAACTGAGCCACCTGATTAATAGTGCTGGTTAATTGGTTAATTGTCTGTAGCTTTGGTTCTTGGTTTGTAAGTTCTCCTTATTCTTGGCCTTGCAGCACAGGCCCTGGTAGCCACTTCCCCACCCAGCCACAGCCACATGGAGGATGAGATGTTCAACCAGTCCAGCAGTACACCGACATCCACCACGTCCAGCTCTCCAATCCCACCCAGCCCTGCAAATTGTACGACGGTAAGGAAAGTACTCTGTTGTGAATCTGGGTTTTTGGGCCATATACAAAGAGCAGTGTGTACTTCTCTTCAAGGAAGTAGTTGGTTGCATGCTAGGTCCTGATACAGCCATTCTTCTACTGTGATGTTTATACCATCTTTTCTCCTTTTAGGAGAACTCAGAAGATGATAAGAAACGAGGACGGTCAACTGACAGTGAAGTAAGCCAGGTGAGTTTGGCATTCAGGAATTCGGGGCTTCAAAGTGTTCTGTTTGGGGAGGAGCAGAGTAAGATGGGGCTCATCAGCTACAGTCAATTCATATGCATCGTTCCGGTTAGGATATAGTCCTTCTGTGGAGTCTACATCCTCCAGGAATGTAGATGGGCACATTGTTTGTTTTAAGAGTTGTATCTATATCAAATGGAGCTCTCTGTGGCGCAGCAGGTTAAACCACTGAGCTGCTGAACTTGCTGACTAAAAGGTCCGGCGGTTGTAATCTGGAGAACAGAGTGAGCTCTTGCTGTTAGCCCTAGCTTCTGCCAACCTAGCAGTTCGAAAACATGCAAATGTGAGTAGATTAATAGGTACTGCTTCAACAGGAATGTAATGGCTCTCCATGCCAGCCACATGACCTAGGAGACATCTACAGACAACGCCAGTTCTTCGGCTTAGAAATGGAGATGAGCACCACCCCCCAGAGTTGGACACGACTAGACTTAACATCAGGGGAAAACCTTTACCTTTACTATCTACATCAAAATCTTGACTTTTGAACTAAATTGAATGCCCAGGGTGAAATGCTCTTTGTCTTGGCTTTCCTTCGAAATAGACAGCCTTAACATGCAAGAATGTGAAAGTGTTTTCCCATGAGCCATTTAAAATATTATCTTAAGATGATACTGTTCTGGAGGAGGACTTTGCCACACAAGGAACATTATGCACCTTTGAGACTGAGAGAAAGAAGTTGGTAGCTTAAAACTTTGGATAGACTACATCTGCTTCATCAGATGCATGGAGTAAAGTTCTTAGGGGTATTGTTTGACCTTTTTAGGTTGAAACCTCCCCCCCCCCCCCTCAGCTTATACTCAAGGCAGTTATTACTATTATTATTACATTTATTATTTTACTCTATTATTATTGGAAGGATACGTAATCAAATGAAGGTTAAAATAATGGTTTAATCAGAGTTGGACTTTAAATTACAGTTTTATGTAAATATTCAAAACATTTAACCTAATGATGGCTCAATTCATGTAATTTTATTGGTGTCTATTTTTATTTTGAAATTTTCCAGTAGCTGCTGCATTTCCAACCCTCAGCTTATACTCAGGTCAATACGTTTTCCCAGTTTTTTGTGGTAAAATTAGGTGCCTCTGGTTATATTCAGGTCGGCTTATACTCAAGTAGATACAGTAACTTAATGTATTTATTTTATTTATTTCCAGTGTTTATACCCCGCTACTTCTCAACCCCCGAGGGGGGACTCAGTGCGGCCTAACAGACGGCAACAATTCGATGCCACACAATACATAGTAAACAACAGTTAAAATTAAAATACATTAAAATACACCTAGAATTAAATACATTAAAATACAGTTAATATTAAAAACATCATGTACATTCATCACCATTAAAACAATGTTCCATCCAAAGTCTTAGATCTTAACCACCAATTTGCCAGCTGACCAGTCTAAAGTGCCGTGTCGTGCTAGGGTGCAAACGCTTGGTCCCAAAGCCAGGATTTCACTCTTTTTCTGAATGTTAGGAGGGATGAAGCTGATCGAATATCAATAGGGAGTGCAAGAGCTTATGCCACTAACTTCTTTCAGTCAGTCACAAAGGTCCTATAAGGTCCCTTTGCATACTGATCAAGACTAAGACAGTCTTGATCTAGCACATTAGAAACAATAGCTTGGAATTGGCATTTTGAAGAAAGTAAGAGGGAACCCAAATTTGCAAGTTTTTAGAATGAAGAGTGTTACTTCTTGATGCTGCCTCCTAGCTTCAAGTTGTTTCCAGCTTATGGCAACCCTAAGGTGAATCTATATGCAAATACGTTTGCCACTGCTTCCTCTGAAACTGAGAGTGAGTCACCTAATGGGCTTCCATGGCAGATTTGAACCTTGGGTCTCCCAGAGTCCCAGTCCAGCACTCGCATTGCTATGCCACTCTTAACTCTTTAGAAATGTTTACAGGCCTAAAATGTTTTCTCTGTTTTTCTCAGTCCCCGGCGAAGAACGGTTCTAAAAGCCTCCACAACAACCACCATCAGCCACCTCCCCCCATTCCTCCTAGCTACCCGATGGGCAGCAGCTCCAGCACCTCATCTTCCTTGGGGAATGGACCTGGCTCCAACAGCAACGGGGCTGTGGCTGGCAGCGGGAATGCAACCAGCAAAGCTAACCCTCCGGCAGGGCACGCACCCACCACCCCGACCCCTTACGCCCAGGCTGTGGCACCCCCACCCACCAGCACCAATGCCTCCCAGCCCCGGCCTCCCAGCACCCAGCAAAACGCCAGCAAGCAGAACGGGGCAACTAGTGAGTTTGCATCGATGTAGAGCCAAGGGTTAGAGGGGGCTGGTTTCTGTAAGTTCCCAGGGTGTAGAGATTTGCTTCAGGGTCTTTAAGTCTCAAGAAAATATTTCTTAAGCTACTGGGAAGCATAGGCAAGACATGAGCCTTGGTTTATTATTATTTTTACATAATTTGCTTTTATAATACAGAATAAGCAATTGTTCTAGGGAAGGAACCATTACATACTAGTGGTAGCATGCATGTTTTTCATGTGGACGGTCCCCAGATAAAATTGGTTTGGATTGTAGGTGGTGATAGACATGGGCCTGAAACCCTGGCAAAAGTATTGCTGGTTAGATGTTGTTGTTACATTTACTGTACTTGTATCTCATCTTTCTCCCAAAATTGGGAATCAAGTTCTAAGGCAGGTCCTTTGCTATAGCTACTGTTTTCTAAACTACGGGCAGGCCACATGCAATCCTAGGAATAGTGGCCCCCTGGTGGCACAGCAAGTTAAACCACTGAGCTGCTGAACTTGCTGACCGAAAGGCTGGTGGTTTGAATCCAGGGAGCGGGGTGAGCTCCCACTGTTAGCCCCAGCTTCTGCCAACCAAGCGGTTCAAAAACATGCAAGTTTTAGTAGATCAATAGGTATCACTCCAGCAGGAAGGTAACGGCGCTCATGCTGGCCATATGATCTTGGTGGTGTCTACAGACAATGCCGGCTCTTCGGCCTAGAAATGGAGATGAGCACCAACCCCCAGAGTTGGACATGATTGGACTTAATGTCAGGGGACATCTTTACCTTTACTCGCTCCCATCATTCCAAGCCATTAATAAGCTAATGATGAGGATGATGGAAGTTTATAGTCCAGCAATCCCTAAAGGACTATTTATTTATTTAAAACTTTTATACCCTGACCTTCTCACCTCTTATTGAGGGACTCAGACCGGCATTACAGCAAAAATTCAATGCTATACAGTTTAAAAACTACTACGACATATTAAAATACATAAAAATCCCAGCATAAAACCAGATCGCCACTAAAACAATTCCACTCGATCTGTAAACGTGGTCTATTTATTTATTTACCACATTTATATACCGCCTTTCTCAGCCCGGAGGTGACTACCCTTTGCTCACCCTGCCATATATTTTTACATTGGGGGAAATATACAGGGATGGGTGGAAGCATGAATGCTGGCTGACATATGTGAGCAATTAGCATTCTACTTGAGCTTCGTTAGAATTAAGGATAGACTGGAAAGAACCAGCATTTACAGACATTATGATCACCTAAGGTGGAAATCTTTCAGCCCAGAACAGGACTCCTGTCACTTTAAGAAGCTCTGAAGCGGAACAGCCAACAGGTGCATTTTTCCTCATCAGTGCAGCCTCCTGATGGGAAAAGATGCATCTGTAAAAACCCTCTTCTTTCCTGAGAGCTCTAAAATAGAAGGCTAATGTCAGTTCCCATTGAGCAGCCATTGCCACAACCAGGAAAGAGCCCTCTCAAAACCAAGGATGAGTTAAGGGTTGCTGGACCACAAATCCTACAAGCCATAGCCAGCATAAGCAAGGGTGAAGAATGCTGGGAGTTGCAGTCAGCGATATCTGGAAGGCTGTACTTTGTCCACATCTGAGCCAAGTCAAGAACATGGCGCTAGGTATCTCCTTTCCTTCCCCACAAATTTAGGATGATTTTAAAAAAATGACTACACTCGCCGATATTACTGATTAATTGACCCTTCTTATTCAAGCCCTTTATCAGAAACCACAGATTTCTCCCTATCTTTTCCTAGCCCTGTTACGTAATTTGCACCAGTCTCGTCGTCTTATGAGTTTTCCGTGAGCTCTAGCTCAGTGTTTCTCAGGCTCTGGTCTTTCATGTTTTTTTGGACTTCAGCTCCCAAAATCCCCAAGGCTTCTGAAATTTAACATCCAAAAGCATTTGGAGGAGTAGATATTGGGAATCCCTAGCTTTTCTCCAATATTGTAGAAACTGCAAAAAAGCTTCATTTCTTATCCAATTCTTGTTCATACTCAAGAGCAGCTACTCTTGTCTCCTTTGACACCACATCTCCAGCTGTGGCTTTTTAACATCCTGTGTAAATAATCAGTAATGTGGGAGAGTAGTTATTTTTTTTTAAAAAAAACTGCTGAAAACTAGCAAGTGGTAATGCTCAGTTCCTTTGGGCCATTTATGAGCTTCACCTGCAGATTCTGGCATAGCAAGATATTTAAAGGTACAGGAGCAAGCCAGGGTGTCTTTTTTCTGGTCAGTCAATACTCTCAGGCTGTGAGGGATGCAGAACTTAACTGGACAGAAAACTGAACCTAAGCCATGAAGCCCAGGGTTTCCTCATTTGTGCAGCAATTGATTGCTTGGTGTAAAGATTCAAGCTCAAGTGTTCAACAGTTGTCTCCTTGTCCAGGTTACAGCTCTGTAGTAGCTGACAGCAGTTCAGATTCGACACTAAGCAGCAGCAGCCAGTCGTTGCCGAACCAGACGGTGTCGCACAACCCGCCCAGCGCTTCCACGTGAGTGTCTCCTTTCATCTCTTCAAAATGTGTTCCATTCAGTCATATTCCAACCACTTTCAACCCTGTCTGCGTTCCAAGTAATTCTGTTCTTGCACTAACTTTATTGGGTGCCTATCAGTTTTTCAGACTCACCTTAAAGTGGTGGTAGGGTGCTTCAGAGTTATCTGCAGTATAAGGCTTTGAAATGTAAGAGAATTGCTTTCTCTTGTATGTAATCACTGTGAGCCCTGAGCTCAATTTGAAAGCCTATTACCTGTGCTATCAGTCTTGGAGAATCAACTTGAAAGGATTGTAGCTTTGAAATATTGTCCATAACTTGCAAGGGACCCATTAGGTTTCTTCTCTTCCACGGTGTCAGTTGATGTTCATAATCTACTTCAAACAGGGCTTTAGTATTTTACTTATCGTCTGCATTTGAAGGTTTCTTTTTATTCCTTGTTTTTAAAAACATTTTTCAGAATTGTATTTAACTGAAATACGTTTATTATTTTACTCTATTATTATTACATTTATTTTATTCTATTTATAATTACATTTCTTATTTTACTCTATTGTTATTACATTTCTTAGAGTAAAATAATAAATGCAGTAACAATAGAGTAAAATGAGAAATGTAATAATAATAAATAGAGTAAAATAATAAATGTAATAATCTATATAAATAAAAATTTAATGTTTGTTTGTGGGATTAACGTAACTCGAAAACTACTGGGCGAATTGACACCAAATTTGGACTCAATACACCTATCTGGCCAACAAGTGACCATTACTCATAAAAACACTGAAAAACACAGAATAGACCAAAAGCAAAGAAAACACATTACAATGCAAGTGCAGAACCACATATATACAAATATATGCACACACAAAACACATATACATAGACTGAGCCACAGTAATGTGTGGCAGGGGATGGTTAGTAAATGTAATGAAAATAATAACAGAGTAAAATAATGCAAATGTAATAACAATAGAGTAAAATAAGAAATGTAATAAACATAACAATAACAGAGTAGAATAATAACCTTGATTGGAGTATAAGGCAAGATGGGCCTTTTCAGCCTAAAAAAGGCTCAAAAACTCAGCTTATCCATGAGTATATATGGTACCTCGGTTAACATGGTAAATGTGCTTTACTTTTTTAATATAAAATTTAGTAAGGCACAGAAATAACATGTAAAGCAGTGGTTCCCAAACTTTTTTGGCCTACCGCCCCCTTTACAGAGAAATTTTTTCTCACCGCCCCCCTAGAAGTTATTTTTAAAAAAATGTAATAGCAATTAAACAGAAAGGTATATATATTAATGCAGTGGTTCTCAACCTTTCTAAGGCTGTGACCCTTAAATAAGGTTCCTCATGGTGTGGTGACCCCCAACCATATTTTCATTGCTACTTCATAAATAATTTTGCTACTCTTATAAATTCTAATGCAAATATCTAATATGAAGGATGTATTTTCATTGTTACAAATTGAACATAATTAAAGCATAGTGATTAATCACAAAAACAATATGTTTGGGGGAGTATGGACAACGGATGATGGGATTTGCATTACCTTCAACCAATTCAGCTCTGACTTCCACAGCCGAGACCCCATGAATGACAGACCTGGACCAAACTTGGCACACAGAACCCTCATGACCAACAGAAAATACTGGAGGGGTTTGGGAGGAATTGACAGTGATTTAGGGGAGATGTAGTTCACCAACATTTGGAGAGCACTCTGAATTCAAACAACTCTGGATCTGGACCATATTTGGCACAAATACTCAATATACCCAAAGCTGAACACTGGTGGAGTTGTGGGGGATTGATTTTGTCATTTGGGAGTTGTAGCTACTGGGATTTATAGTTCATTTATAGTTCACCTATAATCAAAGAAATTGGGAGCGGCTTGCATTTTCCTTCATCCCACGGCCATCTCCCAGGAGGCGCCTGCAAACGCCGCAGCGACTCAGGGGGCGTTTGCAGGCTCTGAGGCTTTCCTTCTCCGCTGGACCAACTGGCAGGCACACACTCGCAAATGCGCAACTGTCTCAGCCTGCCAGTTGGAATCCCTGGGCAGGCGCTGCCTGGAAACTGCAGCACGCGTCCCCTTCCTCTTCAACTCCGCCCATGGCGGAGTCCTGTATCGCCCCTTCCTTCCAAGGGACCCGTTGGTTTGGAAGGGGCGATACAGGACTGCGCCGTGGGCGGACTTGAGGAGAGGAAGGGGGCGCGCACTGCAGTTTCCAGGCAGCACCTGCATGGGGTTTCCAACTGGTAGGCGCACACTCACGCGCTTGCAAGTTGGAATCCCGCCACCGCCCCCTTATAGGGCTTAAGTGCCCCCCAAATTCTTCTGAGCCTCCCACCGCCCCCTTGGATCACCTCACCGCCCACTAGGGGGCAGTACCGCCCACTTTGGGAACCACAGATGTAAAGAGTAGAGAGAGGTACAAAAAGGTATGCCACAAAAAAGAGCAGTACATGTTTTAGTGAACTTTTTAAATTGAAAATTAACAATGTGCACATATGAAATAAAATAACAAGGCCTGGTAAGCACAAGTAAATAAAAACATTTTGAACCTTTTAAAGACAACTTGACACCTTCTTCCAAAAGGCATTCAAGGGTGTCTTTTGTTTTCCATTTTTCCACTTCCACTTTTCTTAAGATTTCTATTTGGAAGGCAAAACATGGATCTATGGTTTGGGGGCGGGAGTGAGGAGTAGGTGCAGTTTATGAGGTCAGTTTATTTACCCTTCCTCCTTTCTTGCTTTGCATTGACTGTATGGCCTTTCAGGTCTTGATTGATTTCAACCTCTGTTTATCCATGATCATGCCTTTGTTAGCTTGGGGTGATGGGAACTGGAGTCCAACAATACTTGGAAGGCATCAGATTCTTCCCAGCCATCTGGAAGCCTAAAGGGAAAAAAATCTTAGACTCTAGAAGCTCCATTCTGAACTTAATAGAACATTCTGTTATGCTCATGGAATCCCAACATGGATACAGCTCTGACCACAAAGAACTTGGGCAGAGAAAATAATGCAGTATAAACTAGCATGAGGAAAGCAGTTCTCTATTCCTCTCGAAGCATTCTGTTTTCTTTCTGAGCGAACACTATTGCTCTGTACTGTGTTGTAGTATTCAGTTGTCCTTAACATCACAAGGCTGGGTCTCCTGCATGGCTGTTGCTTTGTTCATATCATATCCTTGTTTAGGAAGACTTCAGCATTTGAGGGATTTAAGTTTTGGCTCCTGGCTTTCAGAGACACGCTATTCTCTCAACGTCTGGCTGTCTATCCTCTTTCTGGCAGGAAGGAGCCCAGCACAGCTCCTCAGCCACCAAATAGTGGCAACAGTACTGGATCCAGCCTCCTGGTGCCTCTGACTGCCAACCCGCCTGCCTCACCCACACCCAGCTTTTCTGACAGCAAGCCTGCCCAGACCCTGCTCAACGGGCCTCCCCAGTTCAGCTCCACGCCTGAGATTAAGGTGAGGGGCTGCCCTAGCCTCCAGGGCTTGGGGAAAAAAGTGGGGTCACTGGACAAGGGATTCCAGATGTTGTCATCACGAAAGTCTTAACCTTCTCAAACGTCGTCATAAGGCTTTTTGTGTCTTGTGTTATTCCCAGATTGGGAATGTGTTCTTCTCAGAGATGTGACCAGTTCGCACTACCACTGCTTTTTTTTGGAAGAGTTTATTTAATTTTAAAGTTAGATCTCTAATTTTAATGGATTTATTGATCACTTTGTTCTTGGTGGTGGTAGCTGGGTTTGTGTTAGTGGAAAGGTAGAAAAAATATTAATTCACAGGAGCAAGGACTAGATCGATCGTGAGAGTGCTTTAAGCAATTCTTTTCTGTAGAATCTGTATGTGCATGCATATGTTTGGTCCATGTTATCCCAGCAATGAGAGATACTCTTAAGATATACAGTAGAGACTCGCTTATCCAACCTTTGCTCATCCAACATTCTGTATTATCCAACGCAGTCTGCCTCCTGCTCGGATCCACAGCTGTTTCAATAATTACTACATAGCATTACCGTGTATTGAACTGCTTTTTCTGTCGATTTGTTGTAAAGTGTGATGTTTTGGTGCTTAATTTGTAAAATCATGTAATTTGATGTTTAATAGGCTTTCCCTTAATCCCGCCTTATTATCCAACATTTTTGCTTATCCAATGTTCTGCCGGCCCGTTTATGTTGGATAAGCAAGACTCTACTGTATTGACTATTTTGAGTTTTGTGGCTCAGAGTTCTACTTTGGGAGGGAAAAGTTCTCCCATGAGCCCCCATTGGTGTAGTTTACGTTTTGATCTGCAGGCACCTGAGCCTCTAAGTACGTTGAAATCTATGGCTGAGAGGGCAGCTATCAGCTCTAGCATAGAAGACCCTGTGCCATCTCTTCACCTTGCCGAAAGGGGTAAGTGAAATAAGGACATTTATTTTTCAACCAATTTCTGTATAAAAACAGCTGTATTGTTCAGATTCTCATCCAAGCCCCCTCAATATTTTCTATGTGTGGACAACCTAGATCTTTGGTCAGAAATCACGCTTCCTGCAGGACCACTTTGGAGGACAGGTAGTTACCCCCATCTCCAACTTTCTCGCTTTATCCCTTCTTGAACCTGCCCACTGGGAAGATGCTTTTGCTACAGCTATTGCTTCCTCTGCTCACTTTTGATGTTGAGGCAGTTGAAGAGCGGGTGGAAGAACAAGATGCAAATATAAATAATTCCTTCTGGTCCAGATTTTTAGTCAGAGATCTTTTTAATAATGATTCTGAAAGTCTAATTGATGTTGATGAAAACACTTAAAGCAAAACTCTTGAGTTTAATTAGAACAATAAAATCAAAGTGCTCTGTGTCTCTATAAGAAGAGAAAGGTCTTTGGGAAAGAAATGGCAAGCCTCCAAAACATTAATCAGTTAAGTTGAAAGAGACAAATTCTTCTGGTGGGATCCAGAAGTCCCTTGCCATTATTGTTAAGGGTGGGGAGCCTTGTGAGGATGTGCCATGCAAAAGGAAAATTTCTATTGATGTACTACATGTGTGTGTGTGTGTGTGTGTGTGTATGAAGATGCCTTTGAATGTTCTTTTCTCTTCAGCTGATATCTTAATCACGAGCACGACCTCCCAGCCAGCCTCCAACCAGCCCCCCATCCAGCTATCTGAGGTGAACATCCCCCTCTCGCTTGGGGTGTGCCCTCTGGGGCCTGTGCCTCTCACCAAGGAGCAGCTCTACCAACAGGCCATGGAGGAGGCCGCCTGGCACCACATGCCTCATCCCTCTGACTCTGAAAGAATCCGGTAAGGAGGTGGGGCAAGGATTGTCCTGATTTTGGGAAATGGTGGGCACTTTGGGGAAATGAGGGCGGGGCAGATTGTTTGCACATTGCAGGAAAAGATGGTATCTTTTACATGAAAATAAATGTTTTTGTTTGGATCCCAGGCTTCTAAGTCCTCTTTCAAGGTCCTGTTTTTCTGCTTTAATCTAAAATCTACCCATAAATAGGCCACAAAAGGTGAAATAAAGCCTGTGCAGCAAGATTGCAGCTAAAGGCTGCAACTGCTTCAAAATCTTGCACATGTACTAAAAGGTTTTAGAGCAGTGGTTCCCAACCTTTTTTTGAACATGGACCACTTGACCAAAGACCACTCTCTCAAAAGGGTTACAAATCAGTTTTTGGTCAACTTTAGATTCGGTTTGGTTATTTGGGGTACTGATTCAGAAAATTGCATTGGATAATCAGCTCTAGTTTCTGATACAGAACATATGCCATCCAGGAGTCGCCATCTGCTCGCCCACAGAAAACTAAATTTAATAATCTAGAGCTGATGTGGTCTATTCCAACGTAGTTTTCTGAATAAGCACTCCAAATAACCTCAGGAACAGACCTAAAAACAGAGACGCCAAGAAAAAACAATTTTGATTGGCTGTGTTTATTATCCATGGATTTTGTTAATGCTCATGCAAAAATAAAAGGAGAGGGGACCAAGGTTGAAACAAATACAAAAAGCAGGGCGCGAGACCCAAGAAATTGTCCCTAATGCAGACCTTTGCAATTGCCGGCCCTCCAGGTGTTTTGGACTTCAAATCCCAGAAATCCCAACAGCTGGTAAACTGGCTAGGATTTCTGGGAGTTGAAGTCCAAAACACTTGGAGGACTGGCAATTGCCAAGGTCTGCCCTAATGGTTTTAATAGTAATAATTAATTTTGGGACTAAACAGTGTCTTAGAAAGGGCTGCTTTCCCATTACAATTCTTATTATTATTATTTGGGGAACTAAACAGGGTCTTACAAAGGGCTGCTTTCTCATTACAACTGACGTGTGGCAATGGGAGCTTATTATTCTCTCGCTTCCTCACTTGTGCTGGCGAGTGAGTCTTCTCCGCCCTGACCTGGGAAGCTTCCCAAGGCCGATAAAGCATTGACATGCACAACGGCCTTCCTTCCTTTCCCTCTCCTTTTCTCTCTTGCCCCCTTGTGCGTGCCGTCGGGTGAATCTTCTCCGCCGGACAGGAAAGCGCTGGCGTCTCCTTCCTTCTCTCCCTGTTGTGGTTCTTATTTTAGGTCTTGCAGCCCACCCATGGGTCCATGGGTTGGGTACCACTGTTTAGAGCAAGGGATGCTGGGAAATTAAATTGGAGTGCTCATGGCAAGGGAAATGAGATCATTGGTCAGCACCATTTTAGCTGCTGCTAACTAATGTTGTGCCTTCTTTTTCTCCCCCTTGTCGTAATCCTCTTTTTATCATCAAACAGTTCCTCTGCCAGCCCTCCTAAAAACCTTGAACTATTTAAATTTTTCAAAAGCCCCACCTTTGCTTTTCTAGAACAGACTTCGGTCAGTTCTGAAATGAGGAACAATGAGCTAGCCCCAGCTGTAATGGGGCCTTACCTCACCGTTGCTGGCTAACAACAGTTCAGCAAGGGCATTAACACTTGAGGGTCCCTGTGTTTGGAGGCTTATACCAGTGAGAGAAGACTGCCATCAAGATGGGGCTAGAAGCCAAGACCTTTGTCAGCTTGTCCTGCAGATTCATTGTGTGGTTTCCTTGTTCAAATTTGCAGGCAATACCTTCCTCGGAATCCTTGCCCAACCCCTCCGTACCACCACCAGATGCCTCCCCCACACTCCGACACCGTGGAATTCTACCAGCGCCTCTCCACAGAGACCCTTTTCTTCATTTTCTACTATTTGGAGGTAATATGTTGAAACCTTTCTGGTGCTCACTTGGAAATAAAGTCTTCCCCTCCCCATCTTTTCCCCTCTAGAGGATTTAAGGGTTCCTTTCTGCCCATGTTGTGCTTCCCTTTAGATTTATATCCCATAGTCCCAATCTGTTTGTCCCCTTCCAATTTGAAGGGCACGAAGGCACAGTACCTGGCAGCAAAGGCACTGAAGAAGCAATCATGGCGCTTCCATACAAAGTACATGATGTGGTTCCAGCGGCACGAAGAACCCAAGACGATCACAGATGAATTTGAGCAGGTGAAGATGCCCAGCTTTCTTGCTCGATAATGGATAGGGTTGTATTAACTATTAAGCCCTGATTATAGGAGAAATACAGAACTATGTTTATGGTGAGGGGAACAGCAGGGATAGAGGAGGTTATTGTGCTTTCTCTTTTGGTGGAGAGATGATAGACAAAGGTCGATATGCCATACTCTCTGTCTTGGAAGAAAATTGGCAGGATGAACACTTCCTTCTTTTGACTCTTAGTGTCAACTTGTGGAGAATGTTAAGTATATGGTGAGTAATGATATCCAGAGTCAAGAAAGAAACAAAATTCCCAAACAGCCACTATTTTTTAAAATTTGAATAGCCACCTCATTTCACAAAAATGCAATTCCTTTACCCTGGAATAAAGATTAAAAGCCACGTGACATAATACTGGGATAACACTCTCCTATAACACAGGCATTTGGCTTCCTTCTTGGCTTTGTTTTCGTTCCAGTGCCTCTTCCCTTCTTTGGTTGAAAGGTCTGAGAATTCTCTCTAGGATGGGAATGGGCAGCTGTGCAAGGGACTCATTTATGGCCTACACACCTCCCCTGAGCATGCCAATTTTTTTTCTTTCATTTCTCTTCCAAAATGACAAAGAAGTAATTTTGTATTGGAAGAGAAATGAAGGGGAAAGTAAGTGGTTGGAAAAGTCTGGTAAGGATAAAAGACCCTGGATTTTGAAAGACCTAAAGCACAATTTACTGATGTTTCACCATCAGTAAATTGTGCTATATACACCAAATTCTTTTGAAAAGTCCAGGGATGACATGAGTTGGGGTATTGGAGCTGGCTGTGTCCTGCATTTTCCCAACTCCCGTTTCAGTAAATACAAAACATAGACTCAGTGAAGCTTTGGTCAATGCCATCTTCCAGAAAGAAAGCAGAGGTAGAGGAAACTGGTATCCCTTCATGTATGTCATCAAAGTTAGAAAAGGGAGGTTATAGGTTTTGTGAAGTGCAGCCTGCCTCAATCCCCAACAAACAACATAAATCTCTCAGTTGCTGTGAGTTTTTCGGGCTGCATGGTCATGTTCCAGAAGCATTATCTCCTGACGTTTCGCCTGCATCTATGACAGGCATCCTCAGAGGTTGAGGGGTCTGATGGAAACTAGGCAAGTGAGGTTTATATATCTGTGGAATGTCTAGGGTGGGAGAAATAACTCTTGTCTGCTTGAGGTAGGTGCGAATGATGGCCACCTTGATTAGCATTTAATAGCATTATAGTTTCAAAGCTGGTTGCTACTTTGAGGAATCCTTTGTTGGGAGGTGTTAGCTGGCCCTGATTGATTCTTGTCGGGAATTCCCCTACTTTTTGAGTGTTGCTCTTTATTTATTGTCCTCATTTTAGTTTTTAAATACTGGTAACCAGATTTCATTCATTTTCCTTTCTGTTGAAATTGTCCACATGTTTGGGGATTTCAATGGCTTTTCTGTGTAGTCTGATATGGTGATTTTTAGAGTTGTCCACCATTTCTGTGTTCTCAAATAATATGCTGTATCCAGGTTGGTTCATCAAGTGCTCAGTTATGGCTGACTTCTCTGGTTGAATTAGTCTGCAGTGCCTTTCATGTTCCTTGATTTGTGTTTGGTGGCCCCTATGTAGACTTGTCCACAGCTGCATGGTATACAGTAGACTCTGGCAGACGGCACGTGACGGAAGGCATGGGCTACTCCTTGCCTTCTATTTTGACCCTCTAAAGCAGACCTGGGCAAACTTTGGCCCTCCAGGGGTTTTGAACTCCAACTCCCACAATTCCTAACAGCCAATAGGAGGGCCAAAGTTTGCCCAGGCCTGCTCTAAAGTGTTTGTAGTGATCGGGGTAAAGCTAACCTTTTAGTTCAAATCCCTTCTAAGCGATGTGTTTCTCCCCAGGGCACTTACATCTACTTTGACTATGAGAAATGGGGCCAGCGCAAAAAGGAAGGTTTCACCTTTGAATACCGCTACCTGGAAGACCGGGACCTGCAGTGATGCCCTGGGGCCAGCAGGAGGTGCCAAGCCTTTCTTCCAGAGACAGCTGCGGTGCGGCGAGACTCCATCTTCCCGCCTCCCGCACATCACAATCCTGGGGTGACGGGGGCCAGCCGCACGTTTAAAAAAATGCATGCAAGTTTTAAAAGTGACCGCGGGACGGAGGAGGGGCAGCGGCAGCGGGGTTCTCCTCTGCCTTTCTTTCCCATATTCTCTTCTGCCTGCAAAGTGTACGAAGAGGTCAGGAAAAAAAGTGGGGAAATGCTCTTCATGTGCATCACATTTGGGTGCAAAAGTGGAGATTAAAAAAAATTTTTTTTTTTTGAGAATCTCACTGAAGAAGTGACTTTCCCCAAATCTCCATTTTTGTGTGTGTCCTGAATCAGAGAATTTGAGTCCCATTCCCATTGCAGTGAATTCAAACCCACCCCTTCCAGTTTGCTTTTTCCCACTTTTAGGCATAGACCTCACACCTTATTTGGCTACCATAATGTGCCCTAGTGAAATTGAGGCATAGAGCCCCATAACTTCTGGTGTTGGGAACATCTCATGGTGAGTTTACTCCAAACAGCCTATTTGTTATGGCTGAAAATGACAAAAAATGCAAACGAGAAATTTATTATAAATTGTGGAAGCTACCCTGAAAAGAGAGCCCTGCAACAAAAATATTTTTGAGGGACAGGCAGAGTCTGTCGCCAGTAGAAGAGCTGTGGTAATTTTCACTTCCTTTTGGTAAGGGGTATTCTTGGGGAGTATGAAATGTCCACCAGCCCCTCATACGTCCTAATTTAGAAGAGTCCTGAAATTTCTTTTCCCGACTGAACTTGGATTTAGCCGAGTCTACTCTTCCACAAGCTGCTGCTTCTCTCTTCCTTTTCCTCCCTTTCCAAATTTTTTTGTCATCGCCCCAAATTTGGTATGAGCTCGTATGTATTCTGCTGCTCCTCCCACAGAGAGCCCTCCCCCTTGATGACTTGCAATTTATTCCAAATTGGAGGGGAAAGATTTGGGGAAACCCAGGGGGAAGTGGGAAGACTGTTACGTCCCTCCCATCTCCTTAACCATCCCCCTGAACTGGAGCACCCCGCCCACGCCGCTGTTAAGATATTTTTTCGTAAGCCTATTTTCGTTTTGGAAAATATTTATGAATAAATAGTTTTATATGAGTGTTCTTCTTCTCTTGTAGAGAAAGGGGAGATAAAATGCACAGAGGGAGGTGGGAGAAAACAATGTATCTTGATTTTTATTTGTACGTCTGAAGTTAAAGGCTGTGACTCAGGATAAAGCAAAAAAGTACCATATACCTCAATTGTATAGGGCTGTACTTTAAAAAAACAACAACATTGTTTCATCCCAACTTTACGTATAAAACATGCATCAACATAAAAGTGCTGGCATCCTACTTCTGCTTGAGTATAAATTTTGCCAGCCAAGACATTGGCAGGTATTGTTTTCACCCTTCCAGATATGCACAAAAGCTAGAAATCTTTTTTAAAAAATACAGGGCGAGATAGGAGCCTTTTAAATGGGTTCCCAGTCAGCCATACCCTTCTTTCCACAACCACACTGCTTGATGTATTCACTTGTTAAACTCCAGTAAATGAAGAATTTCCAACTTTGGTTAAAGGGTGTAAAGCAGGCATGGTTAAACTTGGGTCCTCGAGATGTTTTGGACTTCAACTTCCTTTTCCCCCTCAGCCGCCGAGGCTGTTAAGGACTTGTGGGAGTTGCAGTCCAAAACACCTCGAGGGACCAAGTTTACCCATGCCTGGTGTAAAGGAATGTACTAAAAACTACATTGTATATGGTTGCCATGCTTTTTAAAGCAGAGTAACCTAGCAGGCTCCAAGAAATAGGGAACAAATGTTGGGTGAGTTGGCTTATTAACAAAAGACCCTCCTCATAGATGTACAGCAGAGTAACTTATTAGCAGCAGCGTGACCCAGCACCCCGAAGTGATAAAAAGAACAACACAGAGACCATTATCTCTTCTGCAGGAGGCTTTTCTTTGTAGTAAAATAATATGGTTGTACTATTTACAATATCTAGGCTTCCATAACAGAAATAAACAAATACACAGTAGCTTTACACACAGCAGCCATCACACTGGAGCTTTCCTCACGAGGCTTCTCTCACACAAGGCCTTCTCATATCAGGCCTTCCTCATACTGTGAGGCCTACCTCACAGAGAAGCCTCACACAGACTGAGGTAAACTAACACTAAAAGGATTCGACCTACTCACTTTTTCAGTGCTAGACTCACACTTTTGTAATAAAAAATACCCAGTTAATTTTTAATCTTTCTGACAAGAGACGCCATTTGGTTTATTGGCCACACAAAAGTCCCTGGTCATTCTTTGATTATTATTTTTTGTGAATTTTAGAAATTTGATCTCTTTGAAAGATACAACCCCTAAATATCCCACTGCTGAAACTCTAGATAATGGGAAATTTAGAAAGGATTTGTATTTGAACAATTTGTTTGATCTTTGAGCCCAAAGATTCAAGAGAGAGTTCGATAAACAGAACAAATATCAAGCAGTGAAGGGACAGTAATCTCAAATAGCCAGCTAAGGGGAATAAACAAGATGAATTGAGAGTCTTAGCATGACAAAAACAGTTATGATGTAATAGGCATCACTGAAACTTGGGGGGATGAGTCCTATAATTGGAACTTAGTAATGGAAGGGTATAACTTATTTCAGAGAAATAGACCAAATAGGACAGGGGGAGAGGTAGCATTATGTGTTAAGGATGTTGTTTACACCTGTGAAGAGATGCAGGTTTTCAATCCTGACAGGTTAAGAGCATCTGGATAAGAATTAAGGGAGTGAGAACTGTAAGTGTTGTGATGGTCTACTACAGACCTCCAAACCAAACTGATGACCTGGATGAAACCTTCCTTGAACAGATGAGCAAACATAAATTGATATAGTATTGATGGGAGATTTCAACTATTCTGATATGCGTTGGAAAACAAACTCTGCCATAAGCACGAAGTTCAAGAAATTCCTCACTTTCCTTGCAAATAATTTTACTGTCCAGAAGGTGGAAGGTGATCTAACAAGAGCAGCGCAGACCCGCCTTGGTCGAGCTGGCAGCGGAGCTGGTCTGTGATGGAGACCAGGACTGAGGACCTGGTAAATGGAGTGGAAGTGGTGGGATCCTTAGGTAGGAGCTTCCTTCATCTGCATAATCAAATTCAAAACCATTAACTATGCAAATACATTTGCCAATGCACCTATTTGTCAGCTATTTGGGATCCATATGCCAGTGAAGGAGCAATAAAATAGGTTTATTGAACTCTGAGCAGATCATCACTGGCATGTAATAATTGAAAACATAAACATTGCAAAAATTGAACAAATACAAATATTTATATAAAAGATCCACATTAAAACTGCATTTTTATAGAGTTGATAAGGTGAGAAAACCCACCAGTCTTTTTTCTACAGATGATGTGTCCCATGTGGTATGTTGCAAGAGCCAGCACAAAAAGTCACCCTGAAGAAAAAATGGATTTAATGTTTCCATTTTCTTCATACTATAGCTTACAGGAAGGGAAAACGCAGCCTTTCTCCAACAAATTGCCTTGCGATCATCTCACTGATAACAGCTGGGCACACCACCTCACTGTGGTTCCCAGACCCTCTTCCTTGCCAGTTGGGGGTGGAATTGGGAGTTGTAACCACGTTTTCTATCATCCTGCTCCTCTTCTGCTTCCTGTGGCTGGAGCGTTCCTGCTCTCTGAGCCAAAAGAGACTCCGCACGCGCTCGCTCTGCTTTCTCACGACGCAACCGTTCCTGACGGAGCTGCTCCAAAGAGGATGATGAAGATGTAGGCCTGTACCAGGAAAGACCACGGATAAGAAGAAACTGAAATGTGCAAGGAACCCATTGAATTTTTGCAGTGTTTAATTTAGGTCCCATTGACTTCAAGCATGGCTCACAACTTTTCCTGCCTAGGGCTGACATTTTTTGGACCACCCAGGGTCAACTAGCTGGAAAGGAATGGCAGTGTTTACCATCTTCCCATTGTCCTCCATCCTGGCAACCAAAAGATACCACATGCACCAAAGTACTCACCTGATTGCCAGGTTTCCTTTCTCTTTCCCCCTGTGTTCCTCTTTTTCTTTCTTTCCTTCTTTCTTGTGGGAGCCTTTCTTCTTTCGCAAGTGCTTCTCCATTTCCAAAAGAGGGTCCAGCTTTCCTTTCAGCTTTTCATCCTTGACAACAACTTTGTTATGTTCTGGCGCCTCCTGATACCAAGGACGATTGGTCTGGGCCTCTGCTGCACTCTGGCCCAAGTAAGTGAGAATGCCCAGAGCTTTTTCCTGTCGCTCCTGAGAGGGAATGAAAGAACCCAGAGGTGTCACTATTGTATGCAGCCAACACCACAGCTGTAAGGATGATCTCTGTGAACTACACTTTGCTGCTTCTCTTTTTACAAAAGAGAGAATCCCGTCTAGGCCAAAACTTGGAAAAAGTAATTATGGATAACTGTTCCCAGATTCCTTCAACCCCCCATGGCTGAGTGACTAGAGATCACACTCATGCTATTAACCTCGACACCAAATTTCTCCAGACTAACGAACCTCATTGCAGAATACCCTTTCCCCCATGGCCACTAACTGGTTATAATCCTTGCCACTATTCTCTTGGGTACCTTTCTTTGAAAGTGTGGAGAAAGGGAATAAATACAACTCCCACCAGCTCGGAGCCTTTCATTCCCCTGGGTCTGCAGGAAAGAGGAAACGAAGGCTTCACAAGCTTCCTTGTTCTGCACCTCTTACAAGATGTTAAGCGGCTTTGGGTCCACTGCTGAAAGAAAGTCAGGAGGTAAATCAATGAAATCAATACAAATAAATGAATAACCCATCTTACCTTTTCTTTCCTCTTCTCTTCCTCATATTCTTTGTTGCCACTCTCCTGCAACTCTTGAAAGAGGTTGAGATGGCCTGTGGGCGTTTCCAAGCTTAAAGGGACCAGGTCTGAGTCCTTGTCATGACTTCCTGGGGCTGAGAGGCGTGCTTTCTTGCGCAGGAATTCAGTTCGAGCCTAGGAGCACAGAAGGATATTGTTTGCCCTTGTAGCAATTTAAATATTTGAAAGGATATCACCTTGAGGAGGGGGGAAGCTTGTTTTCTACTGTTCTGGAGACGAGGACACAATGAAGAAATTGATTTAAATATATAGCCAGTGGGAGGGGCTTCAGCCTCCAGCTCTCTCTTTCCGAGCTAAAAAGCAGTAGAGGAACCTTTGCTCTTAGACTAGCTGTTTCGTAGGACTGATTTTTGGTATACATGTTACTCTTGGACTGGCAGTGGCCTTCTTGAGGGGCGTCTCCCTTGAGGTCTTCGCCTTTGACCTTCGTCTCGCATTACAAGCTGGATGTGGTGTCTCGCAGGGAGACTGATTTTGGAAGAGCAGTCCTTTCTATGGTGGCATGACTCCCACCGACGAAGGTTAGTAAAGCTCGCTAGTCTGTCACATGTAAGTATTCACAGTGACCACGACAGGGTAAATATGGGTTGCTTACCTGTAATCATAGTTCCCTGAGTGGTCACCTGTGAATTCGTACATCCCCGCCCGTCCTCCCCTCTTGTCATGCCTCTACTTGTCTCTGTTGCGCTACGCGCAGCTGAGAGAGAACTGGAGGCTGAAGCACCTCCCACTGGGGTTGGATGGGCGGGGATTCAGTTGAAATTTATTTCCAGAGGGTTCTGAAGTTATTGCTCAAGCACAGGAGATATCACATGTACGAATTCACAGGTGACCACTCAGGGAACTATGGTTACAGGTAAGCAATCCATATTTCTGGAGACGAGGACACAATGAAGAAATTGATTCAAATGGCAGGAAATGAGAATTTGTAACACAGACATGGGGGGGGGGGAATGAACAACTGGACGACGTTATTGGATAATGTTTTTAACAAGGAGACTAAAATTATTTATTTATTTACATCATTTCTACCCCGCTCTTCTCAACCCCCGAGGGGGGACTCAGAGCAGCCTAACAAAAGGCAACAATTCAATGCTGATACATAATATAAATACAATATAAAACCAAAGACATTCAGAATTAAAATACAATTAGCATTGACACATAATACACATACACTTAAGTTAAAAACAGTTCCGTCCAGCACATAAACATTGAGCCATAACCATCAAATTACCAATTACAATTCCAATCCAAAGTGCTGCATTGTGCTAATGTGCTAAAGCCTGGTCCCAGAGCCATAATTTCACTTTTTTTCTGAATGCCAGGAGGGATGGGGTTGATCGTATGTCGCTTGGAAGCGCATTCCATAGACGGGGAGCCACAAACAAGAAGGCCCTCTCTCTCGTCCCCACCAACCGCGTTTGAGAAGTTGGCAGGAGCGAGAGCAGGGCCTCCCCGGCTGATCTTAAATTACGAGGTGGGACGTAGTGGCAGATGCGTTCGGACAAGTAAGCTGATACATGTTTTTATTGATATTGTTGTTTTATCTGGTTTTATATTTAATTAACTGTTTTTATTGTATTTTATGTTTTTGATGCTGACCGTACACCACCCTGAGTCGCCTGGGGGCCAGGAGGGGCAGTATATAATATAAATAGAGTTATAAATAAAATCATAACATAATTTGACATTTAATAGGCTTTTCCTTATTCCCTCCTTATTATCCAACATTTTCGCTTATCCAGCCTTCTGCCAGCCCTTGAGATATTACTGCATTGCAAATCCTAGCATCCCTCACCATTATGGTTGCCAGGTATTCCTTATCACAGCCATGGGCAAACTTGGGGCCTCCAGGTGTTTTGGACTCCCAACTTCCACCATTCCTAACAGCCTCAGGTCCCTTCCTTTTCCCCCTCAGCCGCTTAAGCGGCTGAGGGGGGAAAGGAAGGGGCCTGAGGCTGTTAGGAATGGTGGAAGTTGGGAATCCAAAACACCTGGAGGCCCCAAGTTTGCCCAGGCCCCAGGCCTGAAGGGGCCTGAGGCTGTTAGGAATGGTGGGAGTTGGAGTCCAAACCTAGGCCTGAAGGGGCCTGAGGCTGTTAGGAATGGTGGGAGTTGGAGTCCAAAACACCAGGAGGGCCCAAGTTTGCCCAGGCCTGAAGGGGCCTGAGGCTGTTAGGAATGGTGGGAGTTGGAGTCCAAAACACCTGGAGGCCCCAAGTTTGCCCAGGCCTACTTTAAACACAGGCCTGAAGGGTCCTGAGGCTGTTAGGAATGGTGGGAGTTGGAGTCCAAAACACATGGAGGGCCCAAGTTTGCCCAGGCCTACTTTAAACACAGGCCTGAAGGGGCCTGAGGCTGTTAGGAATGGTGGGAGTTGGAGTCCAAAACACATGGAGGGCCCAAGTTTGCCCAGGCCTACTTTAAACACAGGCCTGAAGGGGCCTGAGGCTGTTAGGAATGGTGGGAGTTGGAGTCCAAAACACATGGAGGGCCCAAGTTTGCCCAGGCCTGAAGGGGCCTGAGGCTGTTAGGAATGGTGGGAGTTGGAGTCCAAAACACATGGAGGGCCCAAGTTTGCCCAGGCCTACTTTACACCCAGGCCTGAAGGGTCCTGAGGCTTTTAGGAATGGTGGGAGTTGGAGTCCAAAACACCTGGAGGCCCCAAGTTTGCCCAGGCCTACTTTAAACCCAGGCCTGAAGGGTCCTGAGGCTGTTAGGAATGGTGGGAGTTGGAGTCCAAAACACCTGGAGGCCCCAAGTTTGCCCAGGCCTACTTTAAACCCAGGCCTGAAGAGTCCTGAGGCTGTTAGGAATGGTGGGAGTTGGAGTCCAAAACATCAGGAGGAAGGCTTAAGTTTGCCCATGCCTGGCTAGGCCCCTCTCTTCATTCATTTTCTTCCAAGCCCCGCCCATTCGAGCTAGAGCGAGGACGCATGCGCAATCAAATGCTGGGTTTTTTTTAACCTGTCATGAGTTATAGGAAAACAGCGCATGCGCGGCCCCGAGCCCAAGCGCTGTCTCTATTTGCGCATGCGCCGTAGAAGCAACTTTACCTCCTGTTCTGCGAGCAGGACCCGGGCCTCTTTCTTTCTCCGCTGCTCCTCGGCCTCCGCCTCGTCCCGCCGCACGCGGGCCACGTTGTCCTTGTTCCGTACGTGCCATGACTTCTTGGGGAGGATATTCATCCTCGCTGCTTTCCCTTACGCCGTCCTTCGGAACTCTGAGGCTCCCTCTCTTCCTGCTGCCTCAGTATCAGTATCTCCTTTCTGATTGGTGGGATGCCGCTCGGGGGCGTGGCCTACTTTGTGTGTCTTTGGCGCCCTCTCTGGACGGTCTGAGTATTGTTTTCCAGATTTCAGAATGGATGCCTTTTTCAATTTTTCAGGGGCTCTTCCACACAGAAAATCCCAAATTATCTGAGTGTGGACTCAGATAACCCAGCTCAAAGCAGAGATTGTGGGATTTTCTGCCTTGATATTCTGGGATATAGAGCTGTGTGGAAGGGCCCCGGGTCTCACAATGTATGTATTTTAGGCCCATTCACAGCCATATAACCCAGAATATCAATTCTATATAAATCAAAATGTAATGTTCATTTGTGGGATTAACATAGCTTGTTATTAAAGCTTGTGCGCCAGCTGCACCCGTACCTTGGGAAGTCTGGCTTGGCCACAGTAGTCCATGCTCTGATTACATCTCGAATAGACTACTGCAACGCTCTCTACGTGGGATTGCCTCTGAAGACTGTTCGGAAACTGCTATTAGTCCAACGCTCGGCAGCCAGGTTACTAACAGGAGCGGGGTACAGGGAGCATACAACTCCCTTGTTGCACCAGTTCCTTTGGCTGCTAATTAGTTTCTGAGCACAATTCAAAGTGCTGGTTTTAACCTACAAAACCCTATACGGTTCCGGCCCAGTTTACTTGTCTGAACGGATTCTCCTCTATGAACCATCAAGGACATTAAGATCCTCCGGAGAGGCCCTGGTCTCGATCCCGCCATCTTCGCAAGCGCGTCTGGTGGGGACGGGAGACAGGGCCTTCTCTGTTGTGGCCCCTCGGCTGTGGAACTCCCTCCCAAGCGATGTTAGATCTCCCCCCTCCCTGTTGTCCTTCAGGGGCGGGTGAAGACTTGGATGTGGAACGAGGCCTTCCCAGAATAAGCTGATATTGATTTCAATCGGAAATGGGTGACCACTTTTATAGACCGAGTTGAATGTGGTTTTAATGGCAATGTGGTTTTTATGTATCTCTGTTTTTATGTATTTTAATATGGTGTTTTAAGATGTTTTAAATTTGTATGGCATTGAATTTTGCTGTAAGCTGATCTGAGTCCCTCCATGGAGGTGAGAAGGTTGAGGTACAAAAATTTTAAATAAATAAACTCGAAAACCACTGGATGAATGGACACCAAATGTCGACGCAATACACCTACCAGACCAACGAGTGACCATCACTCATAAAAACACTGAAAAACACAGCAGAAGAGACTTAAAAAGCAAAAAAAAAAATAATACATTACGACGCATGCACAAAATCACACACACACATATATTTACATGCAAACACACACACACATACATATACATTACATTTATATGCCGTCCTTCTCAGCCCAAAGGGGACTCAGAGCGGCATACAAATAAAATGTAAATACAATATATTGTATTATTGCCATAGCACAATACTAATATATATTACATTGGACTATAGCATTATACTGTAATATTATTAGTAATATTACATGTAATATAAAATAAATTATAATATATTATTAGTATTATATTGTATTACATTATAATATTATCTATATTATATGTAAATACAATATATTATATGCACAGTGCAGGAGGCAAGATGGAAGTGCCTTCCTGGCCCCTCTCTTCACTCTGATCTCAGAGCAGCAGTTGGTGCTGGAAGGGGGAGGGGGCTCCCAATTGATGACACTGGAGGCAAGATGGAAGTGGCTTCCTGGCCCCTCTCTTCACTTACATATATGCTTCTTCTTGGCTTTCCTTCGCGAACAAAGATTCAGGAAGGACTCATCCCATGCTTTCTACAAGCACCTTGATGACTAAAAAGGTCACCCCGAGATATATATCCCCATATATATATATATATATATATATATATATATATATATATACACACACACACACACACACACACACATACATACATATACATAAATATATATACACACAAAGCACATATACACACTAGGCAATAGCAACACGTGGCAGGGGACAGCTAGTCCACAATAATCCCCTGGTGGCACAATGAGTTAAACTCTTGCGTTGGCAGCCCACTAACCGAAAGGTCAATGGTTTGAATCCGGGTTGCGGGCGAGCTCCCGTTTGTCAGCTCCAGCTTCCCATGCAGGAACATGAAATAAGCCTCTCACAGGATGGTAAAACATCTGGGCACCCCCTGGGCACCAACCTTGCAGACGGCCAATTCTCTCACAACAGAAGCGACTTGCATTTTCTCAAGTCGCTCCTGACATGCAAAAAAAAATCTACAATATCTTCTTTGAACTGGAATATCTGAGTCCACACTGCCAGATAATCCAGTTCAATGTGGGTTTTATACATCTGTGTGGAAGGAGCCGTAATTACCTTAAAAGTTTGAAAGTTTCACATCTTGTATCTCAGTGTCCAAATTCTGCATTCTGATTTAGAACATGAATGCTTCATTTTCTGTTTTATTTATTTATTCATTCATCCATTCATTCATTCAAATAATGCATCATACATTTAAAGCCAATATTTGGAACAGCAATGTACACAGTGGAATGTTATAATTTAAATTATTAAATTAAACTATTATTCTGTGATTCTATGAAATGAAATCTTTTGAGTATCAAGGAAATGAACTGATGATTAGGAACTGTACAATAAAACACCCATCCACAAGAAGAAATAAATGCATCTTGATCTACCATCTTCTGCTTCATTGACTCAGCTCAGAGATCTGTTTCACCAGAAAGAGTTTGTCTTGGCCCTCCTGGATGAAAGAGAAGGAGAGAAATGTATCCTTATCCATTGCCACATCCTTAGTAAGTGGTTCTCAACCTTCCTAATGCTGCGACCCCTTAATAGTTTCTCATGCTGTGGTGACCATAACATTATTTTTGTTGCTACTTCATAACTTTAATTTTGTTCCTGTTAGGAATCGTAATGTAAATATCTGATATGCAGGATGTATTTTCATTCACTGGACCAAATTTGGCACAAATACCCTATACGCCTAAATTTGAATACTGGTCGGGTTGCAGGGGGGTTGAGGTTTGATTTTGTCATTTGGGAGTTGTAGTTGCTGGGATTTATAGTTCACCTACAATCAAAGAGCATTCTGAACATTCACCAAAGGCTCCTAAATAAGCTCTTCAGCCATGGAATCAGAGGACAGGTCTTGTCCTGGATTGGAACCTGGCTAAACTGTAGGAAACAAAGGGTGGTAATAAACGGACATTTCTCTGGGTGGAAAGAGGTGAGAAGTGGCGTACCCCAAGGTTCAGTTTTGGGTCCGTTACTTTTTAATTTATTCATTAATGACCTGGATGTAGGAGTAAATTCTGAGGTAGCAAAGTTTGCAGACGACACTAAATTGTTCAGGGTAGTTAAAAATGAAACTGATTGTAAAGAGCTCCAGAAAGACCTCTCGAAATTGAGTGAATGGGCAACAAAGTGGCAAATGCATTTTAACCTAAACAAGTGTAAAGTCATGCACATCGGGGCAAAGAACCCCAACTACACCTACAAATTGATGGGTCAAAGCTTTCCGAGACAAACCAGGAAAGGGATCTTGGGGTCTTGGTGGACAGCTCAATGAAGATGTCAACCCAGTGCGCAGCAGCAGTAAAAAAAGCAAATTCTATGCTTGGCATGATCAGGAAGGAATCGAAAATAGGTCGTCAAATGTTGTATTGCCTCTCTACAAATCTATGGTGAGGCCACATCTGGAGTACTGTGTACAATTCTGGTCACCGCACCTCAAGAAGGATATAACGGAACTGGAAAAGGTACAGAAAAGGGCAACAAGAATGATCCAAGGGATGGAGCAGCTCCCTTATGAAATCAGGTTGCAACGCCTTGGTCTTTTCAGCCTTGAAAGACGGCGTTTAAGAGGTGACTTGATCGAAGTGTATAAAATCATGCATGGGATAGAAAAGGTGAATAGAGAAAAATATTTTCTCTGTCACACAACACTAGGACTAGGGGGCACTCCCTAAAGCTCCAAGGCAGGAAAGTTAGGACTAATAAAGGGAAATATTTCTTCACCCAGAGGGTCATTGGGTTATGGAACTCACTTCCAGAGGAGGTTGTGACAGCGGTCAGCCTGGACAGCTTCAAGGCAGGATTAGACAGATTCATGGATACCAAGGGAATCAGTAGCTACTGAAATGGACATCCAAGTGCCACCTCTGTGTTGATGGAGGCAGGCAGGATTTCCCCGGGTACTGGTTGTGGGGGGTCGGGAGCAGGTGAGGGTTTTGCCCTCCTTTCTGCTAGAGATCCCTCTGTACAACTAGTGGGCCACTGTGTGACACAGAATGCTGGACTAGATGGGCTGAGGCCCGATTCAGCATGGCTCTTCTTATGTTCTTATGAACTCCACCAACAATGGAATTGAACCAAACTTGGCACACAGAACTCCCATAACCAACAGAAAATACTGGAATGGTTTTGATGGGCATTGAACTTGAGTTTGGGAGTTGTAGTTCACCTACATTCAGAGAGCACTGTGGACTCAAATAATGATGGATCTGGACCAAACTTGGCACGAATCCTCAATATGCCCAAAAGTGAACACTGGTGGAGTTTGTGGGAAATATACCTTGACATTTGGGAATTGTAGTTGCTGGGATTTATAGTACCCCTACAATCAAAGAGCATTCTGAACTCCACCAATGATAGAATTGAACCAAACTTGGCACACAGAACTCCCATGGCCAAGAGAAAATACTGGAAGGGTTTTGGTGGGCACTGAACTTGAGTTTGGGAGTTGTAGTTCACGTACATTCAAAGAGCACTGTGGATTCAAACTATGATGAATCTGGACCAGACTTGGCATGAATCCTCAATATGTCCAAAAGTGAGCACTGGTGGAGTTTGGGGAAAATAGACCTTGACATTTGGGAGTTGTAGTTGCTGGGATTTATAGTTCACCTATAATCCAAAAGCATTCTGAACCCCACCAATGATAGAATTGGGCCAAACTTCCTACACAGAACCCCCATGACGAACAGAAAATACTGTGTTTTCTGATGGTCTTTGGTGACCTCTCTGACACCCTCTCACAACCCCCCCCCCCCAGGGGCCCCAACTCCCAGGTTGAGAAATACTGCTCTTAGTCTTTTGCCAGTCTAGCATCTCCAGATGTGCTGCATTACAACTTTGGACAAGTAGTCTGAGGTAGTGGGAATTTTCATGTGATACATCTGCATTATTTGTAAGGCATCTGGCATTACAAGCCCATGCTAACTCTATGAAAATGTTCTTTTTCAGCCACTCACCAGACGGAGTTGTCCTTTAAGGCCTTTGACCACAGAGCTGTAGGAGTCAGCCAGTGCCTTGAGGTAGAACATGAGGATACTTGGAGGAAAGGATGCAAAAGAGAGGAGACAAATGTAAGATAAGAGTCCTTTGTTTCATCAGGTGCAAGACTCAAAGCCATCTATTGCCCTTCATTCTTTTCATCCCAGCGCTTGGAAAATGACCTTTGAGGTCCACACCTTCCACAGCTTAACCATAGCTACTGTAGTTCAAAAAAAGTAACTTTTCCAAACCTTTCTCTGCTTCCCAAATTAGGGTGCTGCCCTAATAAAGTGGGATCCCAATTTGGGGATCAGAGAAAGGTCTGGAAAAGATACCAAATCCTTCCTCACCTCAGTAGCAGGAACAAAGGGACAGCGAAAGCCAGAGAACCCACAAATCCGAAGAAGTTCCTGGCCATTTTGGGCAATTCTGATATGGCGCTGCTGACAGTGTTCCACATAGCGAGCTCACCCTGGAATGGGCCACAGGCTTCTGAAGGATGTATTCTGGAAGAGAGAGGCAAGGTCAAACTGCAGCATCAGCAGGTCAGAAGGATTTAGGGGAGGAATTTATCAGAAATATCAAAAAAAATAACTAGTTATTTTTAATTACAAAAAACTGAGTCAAGCACTGAAAGGATTAAATGGATGTAATGACTCAGCAAAAGCCGCAGTTCTATATAAGGTGTGCCTGTAGTTTAGTAACCTCTGTCTGTGAGAGGTCTCTGTAGGAGAAAGGCCTCAGTGTTTATTTGCCTCAGTGTGAGAGAGGTGTCTGTCTGAGAGAGTCCTCTGTGTGAGAAGCTTTGGTGAGAGAAGCCTCAGGTTGAAGGCCATCATGTGTGAAGGGTGCTGTATGTAGAAAGTTACTGTGTGAAACTTCTGTGTAACTTCAGTGTGAGAAGAGGCTCTGTGAGAGCGAAGCCGTTTATTTGCATGAGAAAGAAGCCCAGCGTGGAAGCAAAGAAGGAAGTATAAAGAACTTTGTGTTATGGAAACCTTATTGTAAATAGTGGAACCATACGAGGGCGGGTCAATAAGTCCATGACTTTTTGAATGAAACACAGGTTTTTGGATAAAAAATCATTTTATTTTTCAACGTAGTCTCCTTTGAGCTCTATACACTTTGTCCAACGTTTCTCCAATTTTTTTATCCCTTCCAAAAAATAAGATTTGTTGAGGTCATCAAAATAGGTATTTGTTTGTGAGATGATTTCATCGTTGGAGTCAAATCTCTTTCCACCGAGCCATTTCTTCAGGTTTGGAAACAAGAAATAGTCACTCGGGGCTAAATCCGGAGAATAGGGCGGATGAGGGAGCAATTCATATCCCAATTCATGGATTGTTGCCATGGAAACTGCACGTGTGTACACCCTTGCTTTGTGTGCACCCTTGCGTTGTCCTGGTCCCATCTTGAGGAAAGCTTTCTCATACCCAAGTGATCATTTAAAATTGAAACCACTGAGCCATGTGAGATGCCTATGGCGTCTACAATCTCTTTCAATCTCCTATCAGCCAACACCATATGAATTTTTTCAATTGTTTCGGGTGTAGAGACCTCAACTGGGCATCCAGAACGTTCGGTATCTTCCGTGCTTGTACGGCCACAATGAAATTCAGTAAACAACTTTTTTACCATGGAACTTTATTTAAATTTATTTCGGGTTTTTCTTCTCAACCATGGAAATTGATGGTGCAGAGTCCCCATAGTATTTATCAAGCTTAGCCTTGGTTTGTGTGATGGTTTTTTTCCGCAAAAAATAATGCTTAATGAGCAAACAAAATTCACTTTTTTCCATTTTCTCTTCAAATCACACGGTAGTCTGCTATCAATGGCTGTCAAACACAAACTAAATGACGCAGCTTGTTCAAATTTTGACAGGAGTCAACTGACAGATGCCTGTTGACAGGAGCAGTGTTGCCCTTTCAGTTAAAAGGACTTATTGACCCGCCCTCGTATTATTTTACTACAAAGAAAAGCCTCCTAAGGAAGAGGTAACATTGGTCTGTGTGTTTTTGTTATTTTTATCGCTTTGGGCTACTAGTGCTGGGTCACGCCACTGCTAATAAGTTACTCTGCTGTACATTTATGAGGAGGGTCTTTTGTTAATAAGCCTACTTGCCCAACATAATTTATTTATATACTAGTCTAGTGTATATACCCAACATTGCCCAGGTGTCAGAGGCACCCCTGCTTGATTTCTCCCTTTTCCAGTTCTGAAAAAGTCCACCTCACAATGTCCCCATGGCAATGCTATGGCGATGGTAGGCAGGCTCTCATTGTGGCTCTTTCTTTTCTTCTGCCATTTAACTTTCTCTCTCTCTCTCTCTCTCTCTCTTTCTCAGTCTTTCCCTCATACAACTTTGTCTATCATCTATCTATTTTTCCATCTATCTTCCCTTTCTTTCTCCTCCCTTCTTTTCTTTTCTCTTCCCACCCTTCATACCGTTCCCCTTTTCCATTCTCTTCCTTCATTCCCCTCTTTTTTCTTTCTCCCCCTTCCTTCTCACTTCTTTTCCTTCTCTTCTTTTTCTCTTTCTTTGTTCCCTTCTTTCCCCTCTTACACGTCACCTAGCAACGGTCAATCCATTTCACTTCCTTTATTTCCCAGCTGGTTGTTTATCAGTTATATTGAGTTTATGTTATTTTATATTTTGCCTTAATTGTCTATTTGGTTTTGGGCACTGGATGTTTGCCTTTTGTGTGTGTGTGTGTAAATCGCTCTGAGTCCCTTCCAAGGGGGGGGGGGGGGGAAGCGGGTTATAAATAAAGATTATTATTATTAATAATATTATTATTATTACATCACAGAAGGCCACTTCACCTAGAAACAGCCAATCTGTTTGGTTCCTTTTATTTCCCTCTCCTTTGGGCTTGTTTTAGCTCAGACCCCTCAATTAATTTAAGTTAGATAATGATGGATATGTGTGCCAAGTGCGGTCCAGATTTACCAAGCCATGTAAGACCCTTTGTGGTGCAAACCAACCAACATACTTTGACTTTTATAGAGAGAGATTAAAAAGCGTTCATATCTCAACTTTAGGTCCTATAATTTTCCTATGGTGAGTTACAGCACAGTATTTAAAAACATTTTGACCCTTAACAAGGCCAAATGTCTGCCAGATTGAAAAATATTTCTGAACTCTTCCGAGAAACAAATAGTAGAAGTGTCAATGGGTTTCCTTATCATTGTACTTACACAAACATGCTGTATAAGGCAGGAACACAGGAAATTATCAGGCCCAGGAGTAAAACCAAAAGAAAGAAGAAGTTGGAGCTGGAGGCACGGAAGGTCCGGTCAGCGGGACGGCAGTTGGAAAAGAGGGTGAGCTGGAAGAAAGTGGGAAGACAATAACCAGACACTCTTTACTTTCCTATTGCAAGTCTTCCATGAATGCCTTTCATGGAAAATAGCAGGAGATAAACCGAGCATTAGCAGGCCAGTTGAGACTGGGCTGGCTTCGGTCTGGTAGAGGCAAGATGTTGGCCTATGCCAGGGCTGTCCAACTTCTACCGGACCTTGGGCCGGAATTCCGGTCACTGATCACCTGGGGGGCCAAGCCCTGGCTCCGCCCCTCCCCTCCCCCGGCTCCGCCCCCGCCCAGTCCCCGGCATTACATAAATATATAATTAAATATTATATTATTTAAATAAGGGGAGAGGGAGGGATGGATGGAACACATGAGGGGCATTAATATACAGAATATCAAGGCAGAAAATCCCACAGTCTCTGCTTTGAACTGGAATATATGACATTGATCAGCATTGAATGGCCTTGCAGTTGCAAGGTCTGTGTGCTTTCATTCTGCCAGATTACCCCTGGCTGATTCCATTCAGTGCAAGTCATCAAAGTAAACTTTGGTAATTGCAAAGAATGTAAATAATTCTGGGGGGAGGAAAAGGAGGGGGAAAGGGGGTGGGAGGCCTTTCCTTGAGCTCCCTCTCATTCAATTCCCCCCTCCCTCCTTTCCTCCTCCTCCCCTCTCCTATGGCTGGCCGGTTCTCTCCTTCTCATTAAAGAGACAGTTCATGAAACGCAAATGAAGGGGTCAGAAAGGAAGGGGCTTGCGTGTGTGTGTGAGAGAGAGAGAGAGAGCCAGAGAGATCTTCCCTTTGCACTGGGGAGAGGTGTGCCCAGGGCAGGTCCCCCTCCTCTCTCTCTCTGTCACTCACTCACTCACTCACTCACTCACTCAGACACAGACACCCTCCCTCCCAAACCCCTTTTGCTTCCCTGGCGCTGAGGGCCTGAGCGCCTCCGAGACGGAGCAGCAGCAATCCTGAGGAGGAGGAAGCGGCGCTGCCGAGGGGGAAAGCCATGCGGCCGGGTCGCTCTTCCTGGTTGCTGCCAAGGGGGCGGGGCCCGAGAGACGTCACTCCCTCCCATTGGCCCCCTCCCTCAGGAGAAGAGGAGGCGGCCAATAGAAAGCCAAGGGGCGGACCAAATATAATAATAAAAAATAATATTTTTAATTGAAAAAAATATTTTAAAAATATTTTAAAAAATATATTATTTATTGCAGGAGGGTAAGGGGCCATACCCAAGGGGCTAGGGGGCCGTGTACGGCCCCCGGGCCGCCTGTTGGACAGGCCTGGCCTATGCCACTGAGTCAAGGGCTGATTGAGTTGATTGATAGAGAAACTGGGTTGCTGTGAGTTTTCCAGGTTGTATGGCCATGTTCCAGAAACATTATCTCCTGACATTTCACCCACATTGATGGAAGGTATCCTCAGAGGTTGTGAGGTCTGTTGAAAACTAGACAAGCGGTGTTTATATATCTGGAATGTCAATGGTGAAAGAAAGACTGCTTGTTTGCTTGAGGCAAGTATGAATGTTACAATTGGCCACTTTGATTAGCCTGTGATTTCTGATTGCTGCCTGGGGGAATCCTTTGTTGGGAGGATAAAGAATCAATCAATCAGACAAGAATTAATCAAGGCCAGCAACACCTCCCAAAAAAAAGGATCCCTGCAGGCAGCAACCAGCCAGGCCTTGAAGCTACAAGGCCATTAAATGCTAATCAAGATGGCCAGTTACAACATTCACACTGGCCTCAAGCAGACAAGAGTTCTTTCTCCCTCCCTGGACATATAAGTATAAATATTCCGGGCCCAACAAACCGTCTTTCCCAAGCTCCCGGCTACAGAATGCCACCCAAAACAGGCAGTGTCTCCAATTATCAAAAAATGCCTGTTGCTCTTCCTTCAGTCTAGCACACACAGGTCAACACCAGAAAATACCTACCTTTTAATTACCATGTTGGATATATTAATCCTGTTTTACTCTATTGAGATTTGTATTTACCAACTGAATTTGTAAATGGGGTGGAAAAAAGGGTGCCAAAGCAATATGTATGAATTACTCGTGAATCAATAAGCATTATCTTAGAAGAGGCATTCCCTCCTATGAGAGGTGGGTATTAAATTATTATTATTATTATTATTTGATACACAACAAGATTGGTACACAGCAAACAGGATCACTACTCTGGCTTTTGTATTTGATCACACGTCAGACACTTCCAAAGTGTCTAGGACTGTGTGATGTACAGTATCTGCGAATAATGCATGCAGATCCAAGTAGGGTGGCCTTTTGCAGCTGACAGATGGTAATTGTGTCAACACCGATTGTTTTTAAGTGCAGGCCAAGGTCTTTAGGCCCTGCACCCAGTGTGCTGATCACCACTAGGACCACCTTTACTGACTAGTGCCAGAGTTTTTACAGTTCAATCTTTACATTCTTGTATTGTGTAAGCATTTCTAATTGCTTCTCATAAATTTTGCTGTCATCTGGAATTGCAATTATTATTATTATTATTATCTCTCGGCATTACTTCGCGAACAAAGATTATTAGGAAGGACTCATCCCACGCTTTTTACAAGCGCGTTGATGACTAAAAAGGCCAATCTGAGATAGGCAAGTTTGGTTGCAGAAAACACAGCAGAAAGTCTCCTTGGGTGATGTTGTTTCCAAGTTGCGGTTCTTTCTGCGTTGTCGTTTCTCTTCGAGACCCGTTCAGCGTGTTTTCTCGAAAGAGGCGGCAGCATTGTGGATAGTGCGTCTCCATGCCTCCCGATGTGAGGCCAGGGTGGACCATTGTTGGTGATCAATCTGGCCGAGTCTGAGATGTTGTTTCAGGGAGTCCTTATATCTCTTTTTAGGGGCGCCTCTCTTGCGCTGACCCGTGGCGAGTTCACCATAGAGTAGTATCTTTGGGAGGTGGTGGTTCTCCATCCTAGAGACGTGCCCTGCCCAGCGCAGCTGTGTTCTCAATAGCATGGCCTCAATGCTGGTGATCTCTGCTTGCTCAAGGACAGCAACGTTCGTCACATAGTCAGTCCAGTGTATATTTAGGATTGTGGGAAGACAGCGCTGATGAAAGCGTTCGAGGAGTCGTAGGTGTTAGCGATAGGTGACCCATGTTTCAGACCCATAGAAGAGAATAGACAGTACGATAGCTCTGTACACACTATTATTATTATTAAGGTATTATTATTAAATACAGCAATGGGAATGCCACTTCTGTTAGTACTTGCTACCGACATCTTTCATTGCTAGCTGAATGAAAATACTTGTGTTTTTGATTCATAGGAGGCACTTTCTTATGCACTTATGATACAAAGCTTTCTGTTGAGTCTTAATAATGCAACCCAGGGACACAGAAAACAAGTGGCAGACCAGTATCACCTTTTTCAAGTAGAAGACTGCAATGTATTTGACGGTGTTGAGCACAGGCAGGAGGGGGCAGAAAAGAGCCCCTGTCCAGCACAAGGTCTGCCCATAGACCAGGTCCAGCACATTGGAGGGCACCATGAACTCCTGCTGCCCCCAAAGTTTCAGCAATGGGCAGGAGGGCAGGAAAGTCACCAGCATCCTAAAAGACAAAGCAGACCTTTATTAACGGATCGCAAACGTTTGGAGTGTAATAACATGCCAGGAGTGGATGTTCTGGATCATGGCTTGAAGATGAGGCAGCTGTTATGAATTTTAAATTCCTTTCAGCTTTTGAATTCTATGTTATCATTGATTAATCTAGAGCAGACCTGGGCAAACTTGGGCCCTCCCACTGTTTGGACTTCAACTCCCACGATTCCTAACAGCCTCAGGCCCCTTCCTTCCCCCTCTCAGCCACCTTAGTTACTTCTAGATTGGACTATTGCAATGCACTCTACGTGGGGAATCCCTTGAAGATGGCCCGGAAACTCCAATTGGTCCAACATGCGGCAGCCAGATTAATAACTGGGGCGAATTACAGGGAGCGGTCAACCCCCCTGTTTAAGGAGCTCCATTGGCTGCCGTTCATCTTCCGGTCCCAATTCAAGGTTCAGGTCATCACCTATAAAGCCCTCAACGGTTTGGGACCCGGCCCGCCTATCTTCATGACCGCATCTCCTGCCACCAACCTGCACGACCTCTCCGATCCTCCGGGGAGAGACTACTCTCACCTCTCCCACTGTCACAGGCAAGATTAGTGGGAACAAGAGAGAACGCCTTCTCTGCTGTGGCTCCCCATCTTTGGAACTCACTACCTGGAGAGATTAGGCAAGCCCCCTCTTTAGCAGACTTTAAGAAAAATCCGAAGACCTGGCTTTTTCGTTGTGCCTTTGAAGAGTGACCATCCCCTACAGTTGTGTTGCTCCATCTATATAACCACTCTATCCCTTATGACGCACTTTCCCCCATTCTAAACTGAAAGCCTGCCCCCACTTTTTCATCTTTTTGGGGCCCCCTCATTTGCTATCTCCTACCCCTATCTCACCCAGGGTTTTATCATTTTATTTTGTCCACTTGGCCTGCCCATCCTATTCGGTTTTTATTGTGTGAATTTCCTGTATTATTCCATTTGTTATTGTAATTGTATTATTATTATTTCCGATGTATTTTGTTTTTGTATTCTGTATTTTACTATGTTGTATTGTATTTTAGAAGGGATTGGCCTCATGTTAGCCGCCCTGAATCCCCATTGGGGGGATGGTGGCGGGGTATAAATAAATTATTATTATTATTATTATTGGGCCTGGGGCAGTTAGGAATTGTGGGTGTTCAGGTCCAAAACACCTGGAAGGTCCAAGTTTGCCCATATCTGGTATATATAATAGGCAGGCAAACTGATCAGCACCAAACGACAACAAATTATTTAACAAAATGTAACTTCATAGGTTAGAAAGAATATAAAAATACTTAAGCGGCTGAGAGGAAAAAGGAAGGGGCCTGAGGCTGTTAGGAATGGTGGGAGTTGAAGTCCAAAACACCAGGAGGGCCCAAGTTTGCCCAAGCATGCTCTAAGGCAAATTGAAAGTGCTGAAGCTAAACTAAGTAAACATGCCCAGAAGAAAACATACACATAGCCTTCCCCATCATCTAACCTCATCCTGGCAAAAGTTTTACCAAGCTGAGTAAGTTATTACTACTAACCAAGTTGAAATCTTTTACCAAGCTTCTATAACCCAGAAGAAGAAGAAAAATAACTTACTTTCTTGGAAATTCTACAAACATCACAACAAGCAGCATGATAAGCAAGTCGAAGATCATCAGCTTGTACATTTCCTGCCCCACGGCGGTCTCCCAGCACTGGAGAGGCAGATATAATCATATTGAAATAAGCTTCATATGTATGCTTGTAAACATTAGTTTCACCTCCGTACCACCACCTCCAAAGCTCCAGACATTCCCTTTCAAGTAAACCAGGAGTTCACTTTTGCCAAATGCTCTATGGCAAACCTCTCCTATCATGTTCTCCAACTCACCTTTATTGGAAATAAGTGCACCGTAACCTTATTGAAAAGGTAAAAATGATGTCACATCCAGTTGGCAAATGTGAATCTCCATGAACATGTGGTGACCACCTTTTGAAAACCACTAGTCAAATAAAGCATGACCTTGTCAGAAGTGAACTCTTTGAACAAGTGATATTCACAAGCATTCATGTAATGGCACACAGGTAACTCAGCTGTTAAACTGAAGAACCATGCCTTTACACTGCCAAGGATAAAGACATGCCACTACAAAATATATTTGGTTAGCAGAGGATGGTTGTTGTTGTTGTTTTAAAGTTGCAGCTGCCCAAAAAATATATGCTCACTTAAAACCTCTTAGTTAAAATATGCACTCAAGAGACAAAACAAAGTAGTCTTTTTTTTTTTTTAAAAAAGTATCTTATCTTGCATATATTCAGTATACTAGTCCATAGTCCAATGTCTTTAAGCATATACTGTAGATATAGTCCAAACTGTATAACTGTACTCACTGAAGTCTGAAAGGAGACAAACTGCATTCCACTTCCATTGGGGTCTAAAGCATACTACTTATACTTTATATACTATATGCTATATACTTTACTTTATATACTTTATATATACTATATATGCTAAGTATATGCTATATACTTTATATACAATATGCTATGCTATATACTATATATAGCAAAAATGGAGTCCTGAGTCTGAAGCCTCTCCCACATCAAATAAATACAGTTAAACTGGCAAACCAAAATGTACATACAATATAGGTTAACAATTATACACATTTACAAACAGTTAGTGGAGGCTTGGAAGGTTGCTATTTCCAACAACCTTTCTTGCTATGATTATTATTGTTATGTGCCTTCAAGTCATTTCTGACTTTTGGCAACCTTATCATAGGTTATTCTTGGTAAAATGTTTTGGGAGAAGGTTTGTTGTTGACTTAGGGCTGGGAGAGTGCGACAAAATGCAAAATCAAATTACGGTAACAATGTTGTTGAAGGATAAGTCGTTGGACACATTTTCAGAAGAATGGAAACCATTTCATGTGTGTGTGTGTGTGTGTGTCAGAGGGAAAGGGAAAGACTTTATATACAGGTCTGAAGACATGAAATGTTGGGATATTGACATATACCGTATTTTTCACACCATAAGGCGCACCTGATGATAAGACGCACCTTGATTTTTGAGGGACAAAATTGGAAAAAAAATTGGGGGCTGGCTACACTAACATGGAGGGGGGGGGCGCTGGAGCAGAGGGGGCGCGATACTTACGCTATATTCGCGCCCCCTCCGGCGGCCTCCGGCGCTCCTGCCCATGCCCATTCTCTCGCCGCCATGTCGCTGCATCCAGCCGGCGGCGCGGAGGAACGGGGGCGGAAGACGGGACTCGTGGGGCGGCCTCGCCACTCACGAACCCTCCTTACAGCGCGCGGCCGCTTCCCCTTCCCCTCGGCACAGGCGCGACGAACTGACGCCAGTTCGTCGCGCCTCTGATGAGGGGGAAGCCCTCGCCGCTGCGCGCTGCAGCGTTCTTAGCGCACAGCCGGCGAGGGCTTCCTCCTCGGCACAGGCGCGACGAACTGACGTCAGTTCGTCGCGCCTGACGAGGGGGGAAGCCCTCGCTGGCTGCGCGCTTACAGCGTTCTAGCGCACAGCCGCGAGGGCTTCCCCTCGTCAGAGGCGCGACGAACTGACGTCACTTCGTCGCGCCTGTGCCGAGGAGGAAGGGGAGGCGGCCGCGCTGTAGGAGGCCCTAAAGAGAGGCCGGAGGAGGGAGGGAACTCTTCCTCCTTTCCTCCCTCCCTGCGGCCTCTCTTTCGGGCGTTCTTACAGCGCGCGGCCTCCTCCCCTTCCTCCTCGGCAGAGGCGCTTCTGCTGCTGCTGCTGCTGCGGCTGCTGCTACGGCTGCCGCTGCGTCGCCGTGGGGGCCGCCCTCGTGGCCTCCCCCCTCCCCTCGGGTTCGTGAGTGGCGAGGCCGCCCCACGAGTCCGTCTTCCGCCCGTTCCTCCGCCGGCTGGATGCAGCGACACGGGCGGCGAGAGAATGGGCATGGGCAGGAGCCGCGGAGCCGCCGGAGGGGGCGCGAATATAGCGTAAGTACATCGCGGCCCCCTCTGCTCCAGCGCCTCCCCTCCATGTTAGTGTATTCGCTCCATAAGACGCAGCTAATTTTTCTTCCTACTTTGGGAGGAAAAAAACTGCGTCTTATGGTCCGAAAAATACGGTACATGCTTAAACAAACAGAAGTAAACAATTTGCTGGATATAAAGTGGAAGAAAAAAGTATTAAATTTATAGAAAAACTGACAAAAGATAAGCTGGAAACCCACTTTTAAAACTAATGTATGTTTATGTTGGTAGTTTTAGAGCTATAGGTAGAGATGAAGGGTTAGAAGGCATCATCATCAAGTTTGCAGACGACACCAAATTGGGAGGGATAGCCAATATTCCAGAAGATAGGAGCAGAATTCAAAATGATCTTAATAGATTTGAGAGATGATTGGCCAAAACTAACAAAATGAAGTTCAACAGTGACAAATGCAAGATACTCCACTTAGGCAGAAAAAATGAAATGCAAAGATACAGAATGGGGGACGCGTGGCTTGAGAGCAGTATATGTGAAAAAGATTCTGAAGTCATCGTGGACAACAAGTTAAACATGAGCCAACGATCTGATGCAGTGGCAAAAAAAACCAATGGGATTTTGACATGCATAAATAGGAGTATAGTGTCTAGGTCCAGGGAAGTCATGCTATCCCTTTATTCTGTCTTGGTCAGAACATACCTGTGAGGAATCACACTGTGTCCAATTCTGGGCACGGCAATTTAAGGGAGATGTTGACAAGCTGGAATGTGTCCAGAGGAGGGCGACTAAAATGATCAAGGGTCTGGAGAACAAGCCCTATGAGGAGCGGCTTAAAGAGCTGGGCATGTTTAGCCTGAAGAAGAGAAGGCTAAGAGGAGACATGATAGCCATGTATCAATATGTGAGAGGAAGTCATAGGGAGGAGGGAGCAAGCTTGTTTTCTGCTGCCCTGGAGACTAGGATGTGGAACAATGGCTTCAAATTAAAAGAAAGGAGATTCCACCTGAACATTAAGAAGAACTTCCTGACTGTGAGAGCTGTTTAGCAGTGGAACTCTCTCTGCCCCGGAGTGTAGTGGAGGCTCCTTCTTCGGAGGCTTTTAAGCAGAGGTTGGATGGCATTTGTCGGGGGTGCTCTGAATGCGATTTTCTGTGAAGTCTTTGGGGCCCTCTCTCTCCCTCAGGGGAAGGCAATCCACATCCCCTGGGCATAGGATGTTTATAGCAACTTATGTGGTCACTCCATCCAAGCCCAGGCGGATCGCCACAGTTACTACTTGAAAACATTGAGGAAGAAACCAAGGCCAGCCTATGGGTTTCCAGATACGTAGGACACTGGTTCTCAACCTACTAGGCAGTTTTACTTCCCCAAGAGGACTCTTTTGATAAATAAATATAATTTACATTAAGAGAAACAAGGCCTAACCCAAGGCTTGTTGAATTCAGCCTCATTCTCCAACAAGAGAATCTAGGTGCCTTGATTCCAAATGTCTTGATGTGCTTGTAACTTACTGGGTACAAGTTGTTATTGTAGCCACAGTTCTGACAATCTGTATTTTTTGGGTCCCCGTTGCAGGTAATCTGGCCCCAAAGTGAGACCAGGACAACCACCAGACTTGCAATACGAAGGAAGACATTCCTGGTAACACAAAAAAGCAAACACAACGACTGTTAATTGATGAGAAAAGAAAATAATACCCCATGTTCTGACTTCCTCCATAAATTGCTAACTGATTTCCTATATTGTGCTGCTCTTACTCATCTATGGGCTTAAACTGCCTTTTGAAGGCACTAGAGAGACACAAATTGTTTTCAAGTGCTCCCTTGAGAGGTCTTTTTATCTCAAAATATGTTTGTAATTTTAAAAAAATGTTTAGGAATAGCAGATGTCCCAGATCTACATCTGTTGCACTGAGCTGTTTTAAAGTCTTTGCTACTGAAAGAGACCTGAACCAAAGGGAAAGCCTGGCCTCGCACAGTGTAATCGGTCTAAGGAACCGTTTATACCCCAGGATTATGTCAATTTGATGCCGACTTCTGGTTTTGAAGAGCAGTCTGTTTCTTATGTTTAATGCCGCTTAAGCAGCTGAGGGGGAGAAGGGGCCTGAGGCTGTTAGAAATGGTGGGAGTTGGAGTCCAAAACACCTGGAGGAAGGCTTAAGTTTGCCAAACTAGAGCAGTGGAATGTAAGATTAGTTGATTATATAGGAATTGGGGGAGCTGCAAACTATAGTATGGCCCCGATATCCACAATAATAACAGATTAGAGCAAACCCAATTGAAATAAAGGAGGTCTGGTATAAGAATACCATAGAATTGCAGTGGAAGACCTAGAAAATGCCTGGAAATAACGTAATTTGTCAGATGTGGATAAATGAAACGATGAATATGGAGGTTGTGCATTTTAAAGATGAATTGCTCCTACTAGGAACATGGAGAGGGAGGCAATTCACAAACACTGTCTATCTGTTCATCTATCTGTCGATTATTTATTTACAGCATTTATATTCCGAAGGGAACTCAGAACAGAGACACGGCAAATATTCAATGCCGTCAAACAGTCAGGACAGACAAGATAGAGGTATATGTCGGCATTTCCCCCCAATTTCAACGTTCTGGAGGTTGTGCTTGTTTCTGGCCACAAGGGGGTGCTGTTGCTCCATCCTCTATGACGAAGAGGATCATAGACTTCCTCCTCCTTTGATTGATGGCATTTTCTGGTACTTCTTTTTTTTAAAAAAATGGTGCTGTAAATTACCTCCCTGCTTAAGCGTTGCCTAATTTCTCTACTTATAGTTCACAGCTGTTTTTGAACTGCTTAGGTGCACAGTGAGATGGATTGAAGGTTGGATGCTCACTCCAACCTGGGCTTCGAACTGCCAACCTTTCGATTGGTGTGATCTATTGCTGCTGGTGATTAACCAGCTGTGCTAAAGTCTGGCACCAGATTTATCAGTCAATATATCTGTTGATCTATCTGTCGATCTTGTCTATCTGTCTGTCTGTCTGTCTAATTAGAGGACAGAGAAATTCAGCAACCCCCCCCCCCCCCCGGCCTGCAAACACTGTGGCTGTATTTGACTGCCCATCCCATATCTCAATCCCTCAATCTACCCCAGACCACCAATAGTGTCCAACATCACTAACCAGCATGCTGTCTAAGCTGCTAAAAATCCCTTCAACAATATATCAAGGACTGCAGGAAGTAATAAATACTTCTTACTGCTCCCTAAGCTGATCTCATAGAAAACATTGATATAAAATAGCCCCTAGGGCAGGGGTGCTCACACTTTTTCAGCATGGGAGCTACTGATTAAAAAACCAAGTCCCAAAGATCACCTACCCAGAAATGTAAAACGTATAACTATTTTCTTATTTATTTATATTTATTATTCATTTTTATGTACCGCTCCTTCCAGCAGGCTCGGGGCAGTTTACATAAAATGAAGTTATAAAACATCAACATTTCAATTTAATAACAACAATATAAAACAGAGCATAAAAATACATCCAACCACCCCATTTCTCCCACACTGCCATATTACCACACATATTATCAGCCAGAAAGTAAGAAGAGAGGCTGTTGAACTGCAAGGCCATTTAATACTCAGCAAGATAAACAAAGGGGCATGCAAAAATACATCCAGGCACCCCATTTCTCCCACATTTCCATATTCCCCAACATATATTTCTCAAGGAACAAAAGAAAGCAGAGAGGTTTTGGAGCTAAAAGGCCATTTTTAAACATTAAAAATAAACAAAGAGACATGCCACAGAACAATCAAGCACCCACCCCAAAGGAAAAAGACCGACCTTTGAGATGCGGTAAGGAAATGACCCCAAAGCTTCTCCTCCTCCGTCATTGCTCCTATTTCCACACCGCCAGCATGCATGCCGCCTCCAAGAGCTCACGAGAAGTCCGAGAGGCAGAATGGGCACTTCTGCGCATGCGCGCGGGGCCAGCCATGCATCGCGTCATCCAGGCCCGCCCCCTTTGGTCTCCTACGACTCTGAGTGGCTGGAGAAGGACGGAGGGAGGAGGAAGAAACCAAAAGAAGGGGCCCATTCTGCCTCTTGGATTCTAGAGCTTTTGGAGGCGGCGCGCGAGCAGGGAGCGGGGAGGAGCAACGACGGAGGACTTCTTTGCAGCATGCAGGGGCGCATGAAGAGGACCAACTGCAAAAAACCTGGTCAGGGGCTTCAAGATCACCAGGATGAGGCCCAAAGATCACCCTGGTGATCCCGATCACCATTCTGAGCACCCCTGCCCTAGGGCCTTTTCTACACTTGTGATGGCACGCCTGAGCCTTTGGGAAATCTATAGTGTCTGGCTTTACTTGGGGGCTATCTGTATACCTTCTGTTCAGATTAAGACCCTTTAACACAGAGATACACTTTTCACTTTAGGCAAGGTGAAAAGATAACCAAAATGAGTTTATTGCAAACAAGATGAATAAAGGGTTAGCTCCACCAAGGTCATTTACCCAGCCCTCGCTCAGGGCCAACCTAAGTCTGAAACGACTTGAAAGCACACAACAACAACAACAACAATCCTATCTCATCAGCCAAAAGCAGGTCCACACTTCCCATTGAAATACTAATAAGTTTATATTTGTTAAAACTGTTCTTCATTTTAATTATTGCATTGTTTTAAAGTGGTTTTTTTGCACTACAAATAAGATATGTGCAGTGTGCATAGGAATTCATTAATTTATTTTTTCAAATTATAATTCGGCCCTCCAACAGTTTGAGGAACTGTGACTTGGTCCTCTGTTTAAAAAGTTTGAGGACCCCTGTTCTAGAGTCTTCTGCCTCTGGTGCAAAGTGATGGTTATAAACTGTCTTAATCTTCTTTTGTATGAAGCATAAGCTGGTTATAAGCTTCTGTTGTCTTTTGGACTGGTGGTATAAAATACTGCTGAATGCAGGTGCTAAGGGTTACTTGGTTTTAGGATTACCAGACAATCCCAAGCCTAAATCACAGTAGCTCTGCAGTAGAAACAAAGGAGGAGTCCAGCAAAGAGGAAATGGAATGAACCATCTAAGGCTGGCCTCTAGGGGGTATTATGCTCCACCCAATAACTACCGTAATACAAAGGAAGGTATCTACACCAGTGTTTCCCAACCTTTTTTGAGCCACGGCACACATTTTACATTTACAAAATCCTGGGGCACACCACCAACCAAAATGACACTCTAACACAGTAATACATATAGTTAATATGTTTTTAAATGTATTTATACACTCAGTGTGAAACCTGGGCCTGTTTCGATGAACACAACATAGATATCCTGGCAGGAATGGCAGAAAGACGCACACGAAGGTCTTGCTCAACAGCTGGGAGTTATAGTTCACCTGCAATCAAAGAGCACTCTGAACTCCACCAATGATGGAATGGAATCAAACTTCCTACACAGAACTCCCATAACCAAGATAAAATGCTATAAGAGTTTGGTGGGCATTGACCTTGGGTTTTGGAGTTGTAGTTCACCTATATCCAGAAAGCACTGTGGACTCAAACAATGTTGGATCAGGACCAAACTTGGCATGAATACTCAATATGCCCAAATGTGAACACATATGGCGTTTGGGGAAAATAGACCTTGACATTTGGGAGTTACAGTTTCTGGGATTTATAGTTAACACACAATCAAAGAGCATCCTGAACTCTTGCAACAATGGAATTGAACCAAACTTGGCATATTGAACTCTCATTGCCAATAGAAAGTACTGAAAGGGTTTGCTTGGGAATTGACCTTGAGTTTGGAAGTTGTAGTTCTCGTACACCCAGAGAGCACTGTGGACTCAAACAATGTTATGTTGTTGTTTGTTTTCTATGTTCGGTAGGAGGGGGAAGAAAGGGTATTGGAGGTTCCAATTTCCCACGGCACACCTGATGATCGCTCACGGCACACTAGTGTGCCACGGCACACTGGTTGGGAAACACTGATCTACACTATTGGGGAAATCTATGAACAGGGGGAACTAAAGCAAAGGAGAGCCAAAACTTCACAACACTATATTTTTATAGTGCTACATACCCAGGGGCGGTCTAAGGTAATTTTATATGGTAAGCGAACATTATTTTGGCACCCCCCCCCCAACATTATTTTGGCACTCCCCCATGTAAAACAAATATACAATTATAATATCACAATGCCATTAGTATCATTATATTGTATCAATGTATATACAATATATTATAGTACATACTCATACTATATTATATCATAATTATATTATACTACATTACAATATAATTATATTATAATATATTGACATTATAATATAACATTCTATTATATTATTATTATAAAATAATAAATAAAATTATTGATTTAAATAAAATTATTCTCTACTAAATATTTTCATTACTCCTATAAAACTCAAATAACCCAAAATAAAGTAAAATAAAATATTATATATTACTATTTGCCTGCGCAGTTGCGCCTGTCTCTCCTTGATGCTCCTGGCCGGCGTGTGCGCGTGTGCAGAGAGGTGGGTGGGTGGGGTAGGGTTCACACGTGATTGGGCCTGGCGAGGGAGTTCGCCTCAGCGCGCGGCGGCTACTTTCGGAGACGGCTGTCAGGAGGCGATATGTCGCCAATACCCCTTTGGCTCCACTCCACTCTCCCTTTGTCTCCGCCCCCTGCCTGCCCAATTGGGTCACCGTATTCCGCGGCAGGGCGGAGACAAAGGGAGAGGGGAAGCACTCCCTGACTGCGCAATAGGGAGTGCTTTGCTTACAGGCTTTTGTGCACAGGAGCTACTGGGCATGCACGGAGGTTTTTGCACATGTGCAGTTGCTCCTGCGCTCAACTTCAGCTCTGGAGCAACTGCGCCTGCGCTAAAACCTCCGTGGATGCCCAGAGGCGGCACAAGGCCGGGGCCCAAAAGCAGGCAGCCGCGGCGCTGCCTGAGGAACATCGGCAGGGCCAGGATGCTGTCTGGCGCCGTCGCCCGGCAGGCAGGGGAATTCGCCCCTTCCCAGATGGCGCCCCATGCGGCCGCGCCCTTGGCCTACCTGTAGGACTGCCCCTGTACATACCACTATGAACTCCTGGGATTTGTAGTCTGTTGGTGCCCTGGAGCATTTCCTCAAACTACAAATCCCAGGATACGACAAGATAGAACCACGGTAGTTAAAATGAAATATAATGTGTCTAATTGTGTAGCGTGAAAAGGTTCCTAGTCTACTATTTACTCAGCATGACAATTAATTAAGCTTGAAGGATCTTATCATTTAGAACAGATGAGTGTAATTTAGGAGCTGCGGAAATCAAGACAGGCTCCCTGCTGCGTACAACAAGGATGAAGATACCATTAGCATATTGTATAGAAAATGCTCCGGACTCTAACTTGCACAGCAGAATAGTTAATCCACCCTTTGCTACCAGTCAGAGGTGACAGTCGCCTCTCCAAGGAAGAGACATGATACTAGCTGCCTCTGAGCACCAGGAGGAGGATGTCTTATACCTGAGGAGTGTTATTTTGATTTCAAAGCTGAGCGGGTATTTCTCCAGTCGAACAATGCTCTCGGAGATGATCGGGACAATGAGGTTTGCGAGAGTGATGACAACCGAAGGGAGATAAGCCACCAGAAGTTCCAGGAAGAACTGGCCTTTAACTGGGGAGTCTGCCTGCAAAACAAGAAGAAAACCTCAATCGGGACCATTTTCCTTTCTCCAGAGACAAAGGTGGATGGAGAGGGTGGCGGAGAGAGAGCGAGCCTTACATCTCTGCTGTTACAGACAGAACTTCAATAGGTTGATTATGGAGTGATGGATGGAGCTGGGCTGAGGGAATTCCTGCCTGCTTCAAGACTAAAGCCATCGTCACTAGGCTCTTGAACCAATTTTCCAACACAGCAATTGCTAGTCGAAAGATAATATAAAGCAGAGCTTTCCAAACTCTGTGTTACAACACATTAGTGTGATGGCTGCAGTGTGTAGGTTATTTATTTATCGTGTCAGGAGCAAACCAAACAGTTGTATTGCATTAAAATAAAACAAACAAACAAACAAAACACAAAATTTGCAAACTTGGTATTCTATTAAATGTCCTTTGACCAGTAGCTGGCCACTTGGGGGTGCCCCTGGTGTTGCTATAAGAAGGTCCTCCATTGTGCATGTAGGGTTATAATTTGTCCACTTATCCAACGTTCTGCTGGCCTGTTTATGTTGGATAAGCAAGACTCTATTGCAGTGTTTCTCAACCTTCCTCATGCCGTGACACCTTAATACAGTTCCTCATGTTGTGGCGACCCTCAACCATAAAATTATTTTTGTTGCTACTTCATAACAGTAATTGTGCTACTGTTATGAATCGTCATGTAAATTTCTGATATGCAGGGTGTATTTTCATTCAATGGAACAAATTTGGCACAAATACCCAATACACCCACATTTGAATACTGATTGGGTTTGGGCGTGTGTGTGATGTCATTTGGGAGTTGTAGTTGCTGGGATTTATAGTTCACCTACAATCAAAGAGCATTCTGAACTCCACCAGCGATGGAACTGAACCAAGCTTGGCACACAGGACTCCCATGACCAACAGAAAATACTGGAAGGGTTTGGTGGGCACTGACCTTGAAGTTTGGAATTGTAGTTCATCTCCATCCAGAGAGCACTGTGGACTCAAACAATGATGGATCTGTACCAAACTTGGCACTGATACTTAATATCCCCAAATGTGAACACTGGTGGAGTTTGGGGGAAATAGACCTTGACATTTGGGAGATGTAGTTGCTGGGATTTATAGTTCACCTACAATCAAAGAGCATTCTGAACCCTGCCAAGGGTAGAATTGGGCCAAACTTCCCTCATGAAAACCCCATGGCCAACAGAAAATACTGTGTTTTCAGATAGTCTTTGGTGACCCCTCTGACAGGTCCTCATGGCCCCCCCAGGGGTCCTGACCCCCAGGTTGAGAAACACTGGCTAAGTGTCAGCTACATAAGATCTCTCTGACCAGTAGGTCATGAGTTCAAGGCCTGCCCGGGTCGAGGTGGGTGCTCGACCTTTAAGTGTAGCCTGCTGTCGACCTTTGCAGCCCGGAAGACAGTTGCATCTGTCAAGTAGGAGATTAAGGTACCACATTAAGTGGGGAGGCAAATTTTGACTGAATTATGAGGCCATTAAAGAACTCCAGGAACGCTGAGGAATGCGAAAGGAACAGAAAGGGACGCTGTGAACGCTGAGAGATGAGGAGTGCGTCAGCTCCCCCTGGTGGCCAGAGTTTGCCTCTGTTCGTCTATGTGTGTGTATTGTGGAAAACGGCAGGGATTGTCTGCTAAGTATGTGTACCTGTAATCCGCTCTGAGTCACCTTTGGGGTGAGAAGAGCGGAATATAAATAAAGTGTATTATTATTATTAATATATTCATACATGGCATGGGGGTGGACTAGATTTCCATTTTGACCCCTTCACTGCTTCTGTGGGGTAGGATCCACTGAAAGTTGGTAGGAGGAAAGTGGCACGAATAAACTGAGCATATTGTTCCCTTACCTGTCCCAGCAGCCACTGAGAATAGTCTGTTGCCCGGTAGATACAGTAAAACGATGCTCCCAATAGGCCCAACACAATGATGTTGACCAGGCCTCTGAGAGCATAAAGACAGGCCCGCTGTGATGTGGTTTGTTCTGCCTGGCGCTTGCGGAGCGCTGCCTCCTCTAAATCCATCTGTAGCCAAGGAGGGAAAAGGAAACGAGGGGTTCTTTAGCAGCCCAAAACAAAGGAGAAAACCAAGTCCCTGAGCCATTACCTCCTTTCCAAATCTTCATTTATTATTTTCGTACAGTGGATGCTATTAAAAGCAGGGAGAAAGTGATTAACCCCTTTCCCAAATCTTCATTTATGCTTTTCATACAGTGGATGTTATTAAAAAAAAAGCAAGGGGGAAAGGGGAAAACGCCTCCATTATGTGTGATTATCCAGGGAGAGTAAATCCTGTCAAGAGCTATTAAGAATTAGAAACTCTCCAGCTCCCCCCCCCCCCCCCTTTTTTCCTGCTTGGCACAGAAGGAAAAAACCTAGCAGTGGGAAATAAAGATATCCTTCTTGCATTTCTGCTAAATGCAGACTCAGGGTAGGTGGTATAATAAAGGGGAAGAAATAGGGAAACTCGACTTATGCTTGCTTCCCTTTTTTATAAGTGTTCCAGTAGCTTTTGACAATAGCACAGCAGGCAGAAGATCAATAGAGATAGTTTTCTCCAGCAGGCGGAAAGGAGTAAGGCAAAGATAGAATTCCTAAATGTATTTTTGCAGCTGCTAAAAGACCTACGTATTCTCAGTGGGAACTACATCCTTTTTCAAAATGTCATAGACGAAAAGCCAGATACATGCGGCCAAATAACATCAGGGGATGGTAAAGAGCTGTATTGTTGAAGGCTTTCATGGCCGGAATCATTGGGTGGCTGTGAGTTTTCCGGGCTGTATGGCCATGTTCCAGAAACATTCTCTCCTGATTTTTCACCCACATCTATGGCAGGTATCCTCAGAGGTTGTGAGGTCTATTGGAAACTAGGCAACTGAGGTTTAGATATCTCTGGAATAATGTCCAGGGTGGGAGAAAGAACTCTTGTCTGTTTGAGGCAAGTGTGAATGTTGCATTTGGCCACCTTGATTAACATTGAATGGCCTCGCAGCTTCAAAACCTGGCTGTTTCCTGCCAGGGGAATCCTTTGTTGAGAAGTAGTAGTTGGGAGGTCTGATTGATAATACCCAAGGAATCTCACCTACAGAGGAGTTTTGGGCTGGATCTCTCGGCATTACTTCACGAACGAAGATTCTTAGGAAAGACTCATCAGATGCTTTTTACAAGCGCGTTGATGACTAAAAAGGCCAATCTGAGATAGGCAAGTTCAGTTGCAGAAAGCAAAGCAGAAAGTCTCCTTTGGGTGATGTTGTTTCCAAGTTGCGGTTCTTTCTGCGTTATCGTTTCTCTTCGAGACCCATTCAGCGTGTCTTCTCGAAAGAGGCCGCAGCATTGTGGATAGTGCCTCTCCATGCCTCCTGATGTGAGGCCAGGGTGAACCATTGTTGGTGATCAATCTGGCCGAGCCTGAGATTTTGTTTCAGGGAGTCCTTATATCTCTTTTTGGGGGCGCCTCTCTTGCGCTGACCCGTGGCGAGTTCACCCATGGGCTGATTCTACACTGCCATATAATCCACATTATCAAATCAGATAGTCCAGATTATCTGCTTCGAACTGGATTATGTGGGTCTACACTGCCATATAATCCAGTTCAAAGCAGATAATCTGGATTTTAGATGGCAGTTTAGATGGGACCTCGGTGATTCAAATTTGCCAAATTATGTAAGGATGGGGAATGACTCAATGCCTCCTACTCTAGATGTAGGGGAGTCTGAATTATGATAATAATAATTATTATTATGTTTATTTATACCCTGCTTTTTCTCTCCACAAGTACACTCTCTGATTCACCTGTTCCAGGGTCCATGGCTTTAGTCATTGCCTTATTATATTATTCTTGTAGTGCATATTTTTGTAGAGAACTCTGCTTAGAGAACTCTAAGTGCGCATATTGAAAAAAGGAAAGCAAGCAGGCAGGCAGGATCAGTCTATTTATTCACTCCACTCTGAATCTAATCTGTGTGTTTACTTTACTATTTATTATGCTTAGATTGTGACTCCCTTCTATGGAACTGCTGCCAATTAATATATGGACTTGGGACTGATCCAATCCAGCCCTTCTTAACTTCAGGAGATTTGCTTGTATCCTGTGCTTGAAGGGATTGGTGATCTCTCTTCTGTTCCCACTGCAAATAAATCCTAAACCCCACCAAACATGAGAAATCGTTCCTGCTTTTCCTGATTTGCCTTACCTTTAGTTCATAGCGAATGCTCTTGTGCCTTAACTTCACCATCTTTTCTTGCATCAGGCTAAAATCCCAGCCAGCAAAGACTTTATCACTATATGATCCAAAAGAAGCATCTTCACTGACCAGGCTGCGTTTGAGACAGGAGACTGACCTGGAGAAGGATGGACGCAAACAATACAGCAGGTACTTAGAATCATAGAATTGGAAGAGACCTCGTGGGCTATCTAGTCCAACTTTCTGCCAAGAAGAAGGAAAATCGTTTCCCCCCAACGGATGCCCATGCAGTCTCTGCTTAAAAGCCTGTCTGCTTAAATGTTCACGGAACATTCAAAATACTCTTAAAAGCCTCTAAAGAAGGAGCCTCCACCACACTCTGGGGCAGAGAGTTCCGCTGTTGAACAGCTCTCACAGTTAGGAAGTTCTTCCTAATTGTCGAAGGCTTTCATGGCTGGAATCACTGGGTTGTTGTAGGATTTTCGAGCTGTATATGGCCATGGTCTTTTGTCACCATCTAAAACAGGGGTCGGGAACCTTTTTGACTCAGAGAGCCATAAAAGCAAAATATTTGGAAATTTATTTCAGTGAGAGCCATATAATATATATATAATATATTTTAAGACTGAATTCAACTAAACGTACATACTATGAGAAAAGGATTCCACCGGCAGAATGACGGGACACTTCAGACCTAGCTCTGCAAAAGGCATGCTCAGGACTCTGGGAAGGAAGAGAAGATGGAAGGAAGGAAGGGGGAAAGAAAGAAAGAAAGAAAGACAGAGGAAATAAAGAAGGGGGGGGAGAAAGAAAAGAAGAACGAGCTATGGAAAAGGAAGAAAAGAAAAGCAGGAGAGAGACAAGAAGGGGAAAAAAGAAGAAAATGGGGAGGGAGGAAAGGAAAGGGTGGGGAAAAGAAAGGAAAGGGAGTGAGGAAAAAGTTAATGAAGGGAAAAGAAGAAAAGAAAGAAGGGGAGAGAGAGGGAAGTGAAAAGAAAGGAAGGAGAAGGAAAGGAAGACTTGGGGGAAAAGAATAGATGAGTAAGGAAGAGGGAGGGAGAATGGAGGAAAAAAGGAAGGGGAGAGAGGGGTGAAAAGGAAGGAGAGAAGGAGAAGGAAAGGGTGAAGGGGAGAAAGAAATGAAGGAAGGGGAAGGAAGAGGGAGAATGGAGAAAAGAAGGAAGGGGAGAGGGAGGAAAAAGGAAGGAGAGAAGGAAAGGGTGAAGGGGAGAAAGAAAGGAAGGAAGGAAGCGGGAGGAAGGAGAGAATGGAGGAAAGAAGAAAGGGGAGAGAGGGAGGGAAAAGGAAGGAGAGAAGGAAAGAATGGAAGAGGGAGGAAAAAGAATGAAAGAAAAAGAGGGAAAATTGCGTCACTCCTCCCCACTGCATGCTGCGAAACCGAGGCCCAGGCTGGTCTGGAGAGCCAGATGCAATCATGAAAAGAGCCACATCTGACTCCCGAGCCATAGGTTCCCTACCCCTGATCTAGAACAAGCCCAAAAAACCTACAACAACCCAATTCTTCCTCATGTTCAGGTGGAATCTCCTTTCCTGTCGTTTAAAGCCATTGTTTCATGTCCTAGTCTCCAGGGCAGCAAAAAACAAGCCTGCCCCCTCCTCCCTATGACTTCTCACATATTTATACATGACCCTCATCATGTCTCCTCTCAGCCTTCTCTTCTGTAGGCTAAATATGCCCAGCTCTTTAAGCCACTCCTCATAGGGCTTGTTCTCCAAACCCTTGATCATTTTAGTAACCCTCCTCTGGACACATTCCAGCTTGCCGACATCTCCCTTAAATTGCCATGCCTGGAATTGGACAGTGTGATTCCAGGAGTGGTCTGACCAAGGCAGAATAGAGGGTTAGCATGACTTCCCTGGATCTAGACACCAGACTCCTATTTATGCAGGCCAAAATCTCATTGGCATTATTAAAACAAAGGATTCCTGGAGATGTTTCTTCTCTTGGGACAGAGGATGATTTATATGATGTACATAAACCTGTTCTCACCTCCGGACAATCCACGCCAGGCAGAAGAGGAGGTAGAAGAAAACCGTGAGCAGATATGCAAGAGGGACATTGTATGAGAAGCCCACAAAATCAACCGCTGAATTTTGGTAGTAGCCGTAGAACAAGTAGGTGAGCTCCATGAACCCCTGCAAAGAGACATACAATCACAAGGACTGGGGAATAAATTAGCATGTCCCTTCTCGTGCTCACCTGTGGCATGCAGTCTCTCACCTGGCCCGACAGAAGATCCATGATGTAGGAAAAGTAGCTGACCAAACCTTGTGGGGCAGGATTATAGTGCAGACAAGATGCATTCACTGAAATAAATAAATTGGCAAAAAGTTAACTTTTATCCTTCTTCCCCAATTCCTATAGAACAGTGCTGTCCAACTTCTTCCGACCCAAGGGCCAGAAGAAGTGTCACTGATCACCTCGGGGGCCGTAGGTGATCAGTGAGCAGGGGGCGGGGCCACGCGTGGGGGCGGGGCGGGGGCGGCGCCAAGGGCAGCGCGTCATGCCAGGCCTCTGACGCGCTGCCCTTGGCACCGCCTACTGCTCCTTTTCGCCGTCTCCCCCGCCCTTCCTAGGAAGGGGGAGCCGGTGAAAAGGAGCAAGGCGGGGCCAAGGGCAGCGCGTCAGAGGCCTGGCGTGACGCGCTGTCCTTGGCGCCGCTTACAGCTCTCGGCTCCCGCCCTTCCTAGGGAGGGGAGCCGACGAAAAGGAGCAGAAGGCGGCGCCAAGGGCAGCGCATCAGAGGCCTGGCGTGACGCGCTGCCCTTGGCACCGCCTACTGCTCCTTTCGCGGCTCCCCGCCCCTTCCTAGGGAGGGAGCCGGCGAAAAGGAGCAGAAGGCGGCGCCAAGGGCAGCGTGTCAGAGGCCTGGCGTGACGCGTTGCCCTTGGCGCCGCCCTACTGCTCCGCCCGGCTCCCCCGCCCTTCCTAGGGAGGGGGAGCCGGCTAAAGGAGCAGAAGGCGGCGCCAAGGGCAGCGTGTCAGAGGCCTGACGTGGCACTGCCCTTGGCGCCGCCTACTGCTCCTTCGCCGGCTCCCCTGCCCTTCCTAGGGAGGGAGGCCGGCGAAAAAGGAGCAGAAGGCGGCGCCAAGGGCAGCGCGTCAGAGGCCTGGCGTGACGCGCTGCCCTTGGCACCGCCTACTGCTCCTTTTCGGCGCGGAGAGAGGGACGGAGGGGGTGGTTCATGGAGGAGGAGCTAGCTCTCTTCCTCCTCCCTGCCCCTCCCCCCCCCCCAGCCGGCATTTTTTAAAAAAAAATTAGAATTTTTTTAAAAATAAAAATGGCGGCCGGGGGCATAGCGGGGGCTGTGTCCAACAGGCTGGGGGGCCGTGTACACCCCCCGGGCCGCCAGTTGGACAGCCCTGCTATAGAACCCACTAATTTTACATTATACTGCTTTAATTTGGTGAGATAGGCATAATAATAATAATAATTTATATTCCACTCTATCTCCCCAAGGGGACTCGGGGCGGATCACAGTACACATACACGGCAAACATTCAGTGCCATTTTTGGATCAACAGACCAGAGACAGACAGAACGGAATGGATGTATGTTGTGTCCCCACCCAGCTTTTTGGCTCCTTGGAAGTTGTGCTCGAATCGAGCCACAGGGGAGTGCTGTTGATCCATCCTCTATGACAAAGAGCCATCAGGACTTCCTCCTTCCTTTTGGTTGCCGGGTATTTTCTGATCTTTATCTTTATGGTGTTGTAAAATACCCCCCCCCCCCCCTGTTTTAGTAGTATCTAATTTCTCTACTTACATCTCAAGCTGTTTTTGAACTGTTTAGGTAAACAGTAAGCTGGGCTGATAGTTGGGAACTCATGCTGACCTGGAGCTTCGAACTGGCAACGATTCAGTTGGTAGATCTTGTCATTGCTGGTGATTTACCAGCTGTGCTAAAGCCCGGCCCATGGGCCTGTGATTTACCAACTGTGCAAACAGCCAGTAGGCTGTTAGGAATTGTGAGAATTGAAGTCCAAAACACCTGGAGGACTGAAGTTTGCCCATGTCTGGGTAAGATCCTCTAAATCAGGGGTGGGCAATTACTGGCCCTCCAGGTGTTTTGGACTTCCACTCCCAGAAATCCTAGCCAGTTTACCAGCTGTTAGGATTTCTGGGAGTTGAAGTCCAAAACACCTGGAGGCCGGTAATTGCCCACCCCTGCTCTAAATCAAGGTGTTTGGAGACAGGGTGATTGCCTAAACCCACACTTCACGACAGGGATATATATATAGAGAGAGAGAGGGAGAGAGAGAGAGAGAGAGTCCATGGACTTTGTCCACAAGTGCCAAACTTGCTGTATGATGAAGAACACAGTGATTCTACAAATAAATTCAGCTTTTGATCTCCAAAAAAATATGTTTCTAGACCTCATTGCTACAGATCTTTCTGTTACATATAACTTCTTCCTGTTTCCATACTTTCTTGCTTCCAAAAACAAAACAATTATTTCTGCATCTAACTTTGACACAAATTTTATAATTAAGTATGGGAATAATGCAGCTTCCAGAAGTTGTCAGATTGCAAGTACTAGCATGCCTTGCCATGAATATGGAATCTATGGATACAGACAGCCAAATATATAATTTCACTTTATGCTTGAGTTGTTCTTGTTGCTGCTGCAGAGGCTGGTATTCCCGTCATCCCCATGAAAACATAATGAAGGAAAAGCTACACTACTTTAATTTCTTCTTCAGAACTACTCAGTATTTATTTATTTACAGTACTTATATTCCGCCCTTCCCACCCCGAAGGGGAATCAGGGCACATATATGTTAAACATTCAATGTTGTTACAGACCGACAAAGATAGACAGCTGTACATAGAGTTATATATAGGCTTTCCCATCTTCAGCATCTCGGAGTCTTGTGCTCCGTTCCGGCCACAGGGGGTGCTGTTGCTACATCTTCCTTGCCAAAGAGCTTTGTTCGTAAACTTCCTCCTTGATTGAATTTTTGTGGCATTTCCTTATGGGTGCCTTAAATACCTCCCTACTTTAAAGTGGTACCTGTTTATCTACTCACATTTGCTTTCAAACTGTTTGGTAGGCAGGAGCTGGGATAAAGGCCAGGAGCTCACCTTGACCCGGGCTTCAAACTGTTAACCTTTTGATTGGTAGCTGGCGGTTAACCTGCTGTGCTAAAGCCCGGGTTTTTGGAAGCAAAAAAGTATGGAAACAGGAAGAAGTTATATGTAACAGAAAGATCTGTAGCAATGAGGTCTAGAAACATATTTTTTTGGAGATCAAAAGCTGAATTTATTTGTAGAATCACTGTGTTCTTCATCATACAGCAAGTTTGGCACTTGTGGACAAAGTCCATGGACTCTCTCTCTCTCTCTCTCCCTCTCTCTCCCTCTCTCTCTCTATATATATATATCCCTGTCGTGAAGTGTGGGTTTAGGCAATCACCTTGTCTCCAAACACCTTGATTTAGAGCAGGGGTGGGCAATTACCAGCCTCCAGGTGTTTTGGACTTCAACTCCCAGAAATCCTAACAGCTGGTAAACTGGCTAGGATTTCTGGGAGTGGAAGTCCAAAACACCTGGAGGGCCAGTAATTACCCACCCCTGATTTAGAGGATCTTACCCAGACATGGGCAAACTTCAGTCCTCCAGGTGTTTTGGACTTCAATTCTCACAATTCCTAACAGCCTACTGGCTGTTTGCACAGCTGGTAAATCACTAGCCCATGGGCCAGGCTTTAGCACAGCTGGTAAATCGTGAAAAGAGCTGGCGGTTAACCTGCTGTGCTAAAGCCCGGCCCTCAGTACATTGGGGGGGGGGGTCAAAAGGGGGAGATAAAAGCTCTTTTCACGATATCCAACCGTTTTAGCACTTTCCCATTGATGATTGAGATCAATCCTTATTTACTATACCTGGCTCAAAGACCCACCCAAACTGCTGTTGTGTTGACTTGTCCAACTGAGGTGCAAGCTCTCGAATGCTGCGTTTGGAGCGACCACGAATCCCACCACCAGCAGAGAGGCCACGAAATTCATCAGAACCAAGAAGCGCAGGAAGTTAAAGTAAGACTGGATCCCTGTTCCAAAATGGCCTTTGAGGAGATGACATGAAAATCAAGGGACAGGTTCAGAACAACAACCCTGGCTGCAAATGCAGCATCCACAATATGACTCTGGGCTACTTCAGGGATCTTTGCCATACCTCCAATGTGGTGCAGGGAGCTCCGCCACATCTCTACGTATGAGAAAGCATTCCCTGCTTGGTTCTTCAGGCGACGTAGTGTCCGCCGCTTCCCCACACGCCATAGATCCCACCCAGTGAGCCTTTTGGCTGCCTGTTCTTGCAGAGCCCTTGAAAAGAAGGACATAAAGGGTAAGGAGAGAAAGAGGGTACGTGGCTTAATGAGTGGGTGCATTTATCAAAACCTATGCTTGTAGCTCATAGGAAAGGTAAAAGTTTCCTCTTGACATTAAGTCAAGTCGAGTCTGACTCTGGGGGTTGGTGCTCATCTCCATATCTAAGTCAAAGAGCCGGTGTTGTCCATAGACACCTCCTAGGTCATGTGGCCGGCATGACTGCATGAAGTGCCGTTAACTTCACGCCAGAGCGGTTCCTATATATCTACTCACATTTGCATGCTTTTGAACTGCAAGGTTGGTGAAGCTGGGGCTATCAATGGGAGCTCACCCCGTCCCACCAATTTGAACTGCCAACCTTCCAGTCAGCAGTTTAACCCTAACCCCTTGGAACTCATAGAATCCTAGAATTCTAAAATTAGATGAGACCCAAAGGCAATCCAGTTCAACCCCTTTCTGCAATGCAAGAACACACAATCAAAGCCCTCCTGACAGATGACCATCCAACCTCGGCTTAAAAAACCTTCAGATAAGATGACTCCACCATGCTCCGAGGCAATTTTTTTCCTGCCATGTGAATCAATTGTTCCATTGTGTCCTACTAGTCTCCAGAGCAAAGGAAAACAAGCTTGCTCACTTCTCAATGTGACATCATTTCAAATATTGAAATACAAGGCAATTTTCAAGTTATAAAAATGTGCCTCTTACGTTCTGTATAGGTGACGTTCCTCATTTGAAGATTTTGATTATTTGAGGATTTGATTAAAATGTTCTTTTAATCCACTAGTAGGAAACTAGCCATGAGAAACCACGGCTCGAATCCCCTCTGGGTGATCTTCAGCAAGTCACACCCTCTCAGCCACATAGGAAGGCAAGGATAAGAAAATTCTGTGATAGTTTCACCCAAGAGTTGCTATCGATCAAAAATTACTTGAAGGCACCCAACAACAATACTTTGGTTGTATTTTCCTGCATTGGGTTGGACTAGATGGCCCTTATGGTCTCTTTCAACCCTATGATTCTAATAAATATTGGCAGAAGTTCTCCAGTTGATAGTGTTGAAGTAAGATTGAATTTTGCCTTTAAAAATGTTTAGTTATCTCATTATTTATAACTAACAATAATAAGACTCTGGCATAAGCCAGTAAAGGTCATCCCAGTGATTATTGGCACACTGGTTGCAGTGCCTAAAGACCTTGGTCTGTACTTAAAAACAATCAGCACAGACAAAATTACCATTTGTCAGCTGCAATAGGCCACCCTACTCAGATCTAAACACATTATTCGCCAATACATCACACAGTCCAAGACTCTTGGGAAGCCAGCATAGTGATCTTATACAAAAGCCAGCATAATGATCTTGTTTGCTGTATACTAATCTTGATAATAATATCATCTTACCCACCTCTTCCTGCGGATCAAGCAGGGATCAATAACATATTAAAATACAACTTATACAAGCAGTTAAAAACACATTGCCTACTTAAAACATCAGATAAAGTGAATAGACAGGACTGTTAAGTACAAAAAGTTCCAGAGTCTGCATTCTTTGTTAATTATCATATTTACCTTAAGCAGCAATGTGGGTTAAATAGGTTGCATGCAAAATGAGGAGGGAGTCTGGCTCAGGAATCCACTTAGGTTCCTTATGGGATACTAGACATTTAGAGCATATGGGAATGGATCTGGATCTACAGCAGGCATGGGCAAACTTGGGACCTCTAGGTGTTTTGGACTTCATCTCCCACAATTCCTAACAGCCTACCGGCTGTTAGGAATTGTGGGAGATGAAGTCCAAAACACCTGGAGGGCCCAAGTTTGCCCATGCCTGGTCTAAATTATGTTATTTAATTGGAAAAGTGCTGGGTAGCTTCTTTTTCCCAGCTGGTTAACACCTTTTCCATTCCATGCATTTGCAGGACCATACTGGTTGAGGATGATAGGCATTGCAGCCAGGGGCGGATCTTAGAGGAGGCAAAGTAAGCGGCCGCCTCAGGGCGCCATGTGGCCAAGGGCGCATCCGGCCGCGGCCGCCAGGTTCGGTGCATCATGCCACGCCATTGCTGCGGGCGGGCGGTGCGCGAGCGGGAGGCTCTGCCCCAGCTGCAAAATGTTCCCTGGCTTGTCCTTTTCATCCTCTTGGGAGTGCTCTGTTTTAATAGCACATGCACGAAACTTTCATGCATGCACTATTGGGATTGAGCGCTTCTGGTGGAGGGAGTTGCTAAACGCACTCCCAAGAGGATGAAAAGGCTTGGGGAACATTTTGCAGCCGGAGGCGCGAGGCTCCACCCTGGCTGCAAAATGTTCCCCCCTCCTTTTCATTCTCTTGGGAGTGCGTTTCACTACTCCCTCCACCAGAAGCACTCGGTCCTAATACTGCATGCGCAAAACTAGCTGTTTGCGCGCATGCGTGCTCCGGGGCACGCGCCGTCATCACCACACTGAAGACCCAGGGGGCGCCAAAAAAAGGTTGGCTTACTATAATTTTTTACCTTCATCCGGTCCTGATTGCAGCCCAACATACTTGGAAGGTTACAAAGTATGGAAGTTTCTTTTGAGAAAACCTCTTGAATATTCATCTTCTTCCCCCTTCAACAAACCAATGCCTTTTTTTTACCTGAGTTTTCGTTTCTCCACAAGCGAGAGGAGCAGCTCTTTCAGAGGTTTGCTGTCTTCTTTTTCCTCGCCTGACACAAATTCTGGGATCAGATCTTGGGGATCAACGGTAGGCTCCGATGCCTCATCCCAAGCTGCTCCCCAATCCACTGCCTTGTTGCCGCGCAAACGTAGTGTCTGGTTGCTTGGCAGCTGGAGAAATAGAGACGGGGGTCCCCGGCCACCCCAAGTGGGCTCTAGAGAGAAGATTCAGAATAGAATAAACATGTGTGTCAAGGAGACGATGCCCACTTTTAAAGTATGGTCATCCCTCCACATGTGCGGATTTTATTATTCATGGATTTGATTAAAATGTTCTCTCATCGTCTTCAAACATCAGACAGAGAAGACATTGGTGGGAGTCGTATCAAGTGCAAATCTGTAAAACAGGTCACTCCTTCCAAAACAAAGTAGTCTGTGATCCTTGGGTCTGCGCAGATGCATGATCTATTGGGATCCCATAATACAGTAGAGTCTCGTTTATCCAACCTTTGCTCATCCAACATTCTGTATTATCCAACGCAGTCTGCCTCCCGTCCGGATCCACAACTGTTTCAATACATTGCGATGTTTTGGTGCTAAATTCGTAAATACAGTAATTACTACATATTGTTACTGTGTATTGAACTGCTTTTTCTGTCAATGTTTGGTAAAACATGATGTTTTGGTGCTTAATTTGTAAAATCACAATGTAATTTGACGTTTAATAGGCTTTTCCTTAGTCCCTCCTTATTATCCAACATTTTCGCTTATGCAACGTTCTGCTGACCATTTATGTTGGATAAGCGAGACTCTACTGTACCATCATTTCGAATTTGCATAACTGCACGAGATTCTAATTTCCCCCCCTTTTTTGGTCAACAGATCTTAAGATCTCCTAGCCAGTGCCAAGTTGGGAGGTGTAGTCTAAAAAGTAACTTTTCCAAGCTCTGGCCTCCATCAGTGATGTTTACAACATAAATCCACTTGACCTGGGAGGAAAGGTAACTATGGCATAGATACGCATCTCCTCCTTTCTTTGGAGGGAGTTATGTATCCCCTTTTATGCCTTCAAGCCTATCATGCCCACTCCATCTCAATTGGTTATTCTTTTTCATTGAACACAGCCCCGTTGGTCTTCCTATTTATTTATTTTATCGTGTCAGAAGCAGTAGTGTTATAATGTATTTAAAAAGACACAAAGTTAAAAACTTGGCATTATACTAAATGTCCTTTGACCAGAAGCTGGTCACTTGGAGTGTCTCTGGTGTTGCCGTGAGAAGGTCCTCTGTTGTGCATGTGGCAGGACTCAGTTGCATTGTAATAGTGCTCTGTAGTTTGCTCTTTTCCACACTCGAGAGAAGGACTCCACTTTGTAGCCACGTTTCTTAAGGTTAGCTCTGCATCTCGTGATGCGAGACCACAGTCTGTTCAGTTCCTTCCAAGTCGCCCACTCTTCTGTGTGCCCAGGAGGTAGTTTCCATCTGGTATCAGCCACTGATTGAGGTGCTGAGTTTTAGCCTGCCACTTTTGAACTTTTGCTTGCTGAGGTGTCCCTGCGAGTATCTCCATAGATCTTAGGAAGCTGTTTCATGACTTAAGGTGTTGGTATGTTGGCTATTATAACCATAACGAAATACAGGTTTGAGTATCCCTTATCCAAAATTCCTGGCAACAGAAGTGTTCCATAATATGGATTTTGTAATACTTGCATAATAATAATTTATTAATAATAATTTATTTATTTTATTTTTATACCCCACTTTCATATTCCCGAAGGGACTCGGGGCAGCTTACAAGGGACATGCCCAGCAAATACAGATTAAAAACAAGCATACAAATGCAGTCAACATCTAAAAACATTATAGACAAACATCATAAAATAATTTATTAATAATAATTTATTTATTTTTTTTTTTATACTATATCGTGCAAATGACAACAATAGTGGGTTTGGGACAACAATAGGATTTGGGATCTTCCCTAGAAGTGATTATTCCTATGTAGAGCCAAGGGCAAGTGCGGCAAACAGAGGGCTGGGCTACGAAGAGAATGCCCTGACCTTATTAAAGTGTTAGAAGTGCTAGAGGGGACCAAATCAAAGTGCAGGGGCTTAGATAAGGACGTGAGACTTCTTTGGTGAGCTGCCTAATCAAAAGCACAATGGAACAACCAGGTTTTTAATGAGATATATTAGAGAGGGGAACCAATTCTAAGCATGAATTTAATTTGATTCATATGCACGTTGCACACATATCCTGGTGATAGTTTTGTACACCGTATTTTAAATATTTGTGCACATAAAATAAAAGCAATTGTAAATAAAACCACCAGAAAGCGTTTTTATTATCTCGTGCACAATTTTTGAGGACGCTGGATTCCAGACAAGGTATAAATTATGTATTTATTTATTTACTTTATTTATATTCTGCTCTTCTCACCCCAAAGGGGACTCAGAGCGGATTACAGGTACACATACTTAGCAGACAATCCCTGCCATTTCCACATACACAACATATAGACGAACAGAGGCAAACTCTGGCCACTAGGTGGAGCTGACACACTCATCTCTCAGCGTTCCCAGCGTCCCTTGTTGTTCCTTCCGCATTCCTCAGCATTCCTGCAGTTCTTTAATGGCCTCATAATTCAGTCAAAATTTGCCTCCCCACTTAATGTGGTACCTTTATCTCCTACTTGACAGATGCAACTGTCTATAGGGCTGAAAAGGTCGACAGCAGGCTACACTTAAAGGTCGAGCACCCACCTCGACCCGGGCAGGCCTCGAACTCATGACCTACTGGTCAGAGAGATCTTATGCAGTTATTTATTCAGTTTTGTATGCCGTCCTTCCCCGAGGGCTAAGGGCGGCTTAATTAAATTAGCTGTTATTGTATGTACCTGTCCTTTTAAAACTATTCATTTGGTGTACTTTCCTCTTCCCGTAAAATGATTTGGAGCACTTTAACAATTTACTGTTTCTTTATGCCGTGTTATTGCTGCCCCACCAAAGGGATCAGAAAGATTTCCCCTGGCTTTCCCTATCTTTATGTTCTCTATATGAGTTGAATACAGACCAATGCAAAGATTACAGTCCATTTCATATGGAAGGCGTTGCATTGGGGCCTATACCGGGCACGAGCAAACTTCAGGCCTCCAGGTGCTTTGGGCTTCAACTCCCACAATTCCTAATAGCCTAACAGCTGTTAGGAATTGTGGGAGTTGAAGTCCAAAACACCTGGAGTTTGCCCGTGCCTGGCTTATACAATCCTCTTTAATGAGGTTAATAGGTCTTGACTTGTCTGCTTTCCCCTATGAACCTGTTTCAATTTTGCTCTTTCATGTTTTGGGTATCAAATACCAGCCAACTGGTCCCACTTCTGGTTCAAATGAAGGACTTCACTTTCGGAGAGGCTTATAATCTGCGTATTACCCACCTCACCTCACCTCTGAATGTCCCTCCTTCCTTTGATCAGAGAATTTATTTAATGTTATGAATGTTAAAAAGTGTTGGAGGTTATTTTTGGGGGTGTTTATCAATCAGTCCCAGGTAAATCTAGCCAACCCCAAGGCAATTATTTCGTGGTACCTGTTTCATCGTCACGCCTCCCCATACGGTCCGTCCAGTTGTTATCCATGGCTGCAGGTTACAGGTACATTTCTTCCTCCCTGCACTTTATTCCTTTCAGTTTAGGGAACAAGGAACAAGGAAGTGATTGAGCAAGCCTGGGCTTGGATTAATTATTCCTTGTTGGGACAATTTGCCCCTTGAACAAAGGCAGTCACTTGGCAACTAATAGATCAGAGCCCTGGAGTAATGACAGCAATGGGCAGAGTTTGCTTCCGTGTAACTAGCTTTTCAATTGAGAGCATAATTTTCCATTGAAAATGCTTCCTCTAAGCCAGTGTTTCTCAACCTTCCTCGTCATGTCACGACCCCTTAATACAGTTCCTCATGTTGTGGTGACCCCCAACCATAACATTATTTTCATTGCTACTTCATAACTGCAATGTTGCTACTGTTATGAATTGTAATGTAAATATCTGATGTGGAGGATGTCTGATATGCAGGATGGACCAAATTTGGCACCAATACCCAATATGCCCAAATCTGAATACTGGTGGGGTTGGGAAGGGGGATTGATTTTGTCATTTGGGAGTTATAGTTGCTGGGATTTATAGTTCACCTTCAATCAAAGAGCATTCAGAACTCCACCAACGATAGAATTGAACCAAACTTGACATACAGAACTCCCATGACCAACAGAAAATACTGGAAGGGTTTGGTGGGCATTGACCTTAGTTCTCTAGTGGGGACACAGCAATTGAAATTCAGTTATTTACAATCAGAATTGCAAGAGCCCTGTTTTCAAGTCCAGAGGTATATTCTTTCCTGCTCTCTGAAGAGTTAAACAATGAATATTCAAACAACTTTGATAATAAGTTCATAACAATCGGGACCACTAAATGCATCATTGCTCAAACATGCCCCAGAACATGAATGGCACTGCAGACTAATTCAATCAGAGAAGTTAGCTATAGCAGAGCACCCAATGAACCAACCTGGACACACCATATTATTTGAGAACACATAAAAGCTGGACCACTCTAACAGCCACCATGTCAGGCTACACAGAGAAGCCACTGAAATCCACAAGTGTATGGACAATTTCAACAGAAAGGAGGAAACCATGGACATGAACAAAATCTGGCTACCAGTATTAAAAATACCTCTAAAATCAGGGCAGTTAAGAAAGAGCAAAACTCAAAAACAGAAGAATTCCAGACAAGAAACAATCAGGGCTAGTTAATAACCTCCCAACAAAGGATTCTCCCAGTCAGGAAGCAGCCAAGCCGGTAAGCTGCAAGGCTATTCAACGCTAATCACTCGGAAGAGGCGACCAACAAATCGAAATTATAAATAAATAATCAAAGTGATCAATTACAGCATTCACGCTTGCCCCAAACAGATAAGAATTCTTTCTCCCACCCTGGACATTCCACAGATATATAAACCCCATTTTCCTAGTTTCCAACAGACCTCACAACCTCTGAGGATGCCTGACATAGATGTGGGCAAAACGTCAGGAGAGAATGCTTCTAGAACAGGGGTGCTCATTAGGTAGATCACGATCTACTGGTAGATCGCATAGGGCGTCCTGGTAGATCCCAGGCAGGGCGGGAGGAAGGCTCAGTCCCACCCCGCAGGCTCCCGACGCCGCCCAGGTGCAGAAGGAGGTTGAACTGGATGGCCCTTGGAGGTCTCCTCCTATTCTACGAACTCATTGTTATTATTATTATTATTATTATTATCAGAGGCTGAATGGCCACCTGGGAGGAACGCTTTGATTGTGTTTTTCCCTTATGACAGAAGGAGGTTGGACTGGATGGCCCTTGGAGGTCTCCTTCTACTCTAGGAACCTATTGTTGTTGTTACTATTATCAGTAGTAGTAGTAGCAGAGGCTGAATGAATATTATCATCATCATTATTATGAATAAATTCAGGGGCTTATTATACTCACATTTACAGTAGTTGAATTCAGTCTTAAAATATGTTATATGGCTCTCACTGAAATACATTTCCAAATATTTTGCTTTTATGGCTCTCTGAGTAGTGGGTAGGTAGATCATTTTGACTTGGTTGTTTTATAAGTAGCTCGCATGCTGAAAAAGTGTGAGCACCCCTGCTCTAGAACATGGCCATACAGCCCAGAAAAATCACAGCAACCCCATTTCATAACAAAACTCTTTTTTTCCCAGTTAGGCATCAGCCTAGGCCGCAAAATATTTTTTACACACAGTATCGTCTTTTTTATTTTTGAATATAACAACGCTATTTTTGTAGCAGGCCAGGTTACATTGACAATAATTTGGGAATTCTGTAATGCAGAGCCAATTTGTCAAGACTCGCATCCCCCCAAATATGTATTTGTAGAGCTTGTACATCCTAGAACAGTATTTTGCAGTCCGAAATTTAAACGTCACAGCTTGACACAGCTTCCCCATAAGTGAACACCGGTCTTTAGATACAGTAGTTTTTTCTTTGCAAAATGTAATGTTCCTGTTAGTACCTGTCCAGCAAATCAGTGGAACATTATTCTTGTTGTCTCCTCTTTCCACAGTCCCATGATCCAGGCCTATAATTGCCTTTTTACCTCCCAGAACCTCAACAGAGGTATCACCGATTCTGGGCTAGGCAAGAGCAGCACAATAAATAGTTTTGCAGTTCAAAGCAAAACTCTGAAAACATAATTGATTTGATTGTGTCTTTCCATATACCGTATTTTCCGGTGTATAAGATGACTGGGCGTATAAGACGACCCCCAACTTTGCCAGTTAAAATATAGAGTTTGGGATATACTCGCTGTATAAGACTACCCATCTTCCAACGCACACCAAATAAAAATTTTAAAAGCATCAGATTTGATTTCAATATGGTAAATTTGCTATTACTGTACCTCCTTCCCTGCATCTCAGATCTTGCACATGCACGTCACTGCAGTCTTCAGAAGCGAGATCTGAGAGGCAGAGGACGGGGAAGTACGGTAATAGGATACAAGGGCGGGCAAAAAAGGTAAAAGAGGTGTGTTTTTCTGGACCCAGAGCCACTCTATCTCTTTTCCATACCCCCGGTGCCCCAGACGCCTGCAGCTTGCTCTGCCCTTTACTTATACCTTCCTGGTGAGGCGCCCCTTCACCTCACCATCGGGACCGCATTAAGTCCACGAATCCTGCTGAATGGATTTTCTTCTACCGTACTTGTACAGCGTCGCCCTTAATGCTTTCATACAGTCGCTGCATACGGCAGGGACGTGGCCACTGCCATTTTTGAGCTACCCCCACCATATGCGGCAACCACAGATTCTCCAATCCAGATTGGAAGTTTCAGCACCCGCTCTATAAGACGACTCCCAGTGCATAAGTCGACTCCTGGTGTATAAGTCGACTCCCGCGTATAAGATGATTCCCACGTATAAGACAACCTCTGACTTTTGAGATTTTCTTGGGTTAAAAAGTAGTCTTATACACCAGAAAATACGTTACTTCTACTCCATGGCATCCTCAGCTGATCTACCATACAGAAGGAAGCCTCCAAATCCCACTCCCAAACCCAGCACATTATTTCAAGGATTCAGCCGTGCAATTTAAATAAAGGATCCTATATAAACAAAGGAGTTTTGGAAATGGGACGAGAGATGGCTTGCTTTTGCAGATACCCAATTTGTCCCAGTAAAGCTTTTGAGATCTGGAGTAAGCGTAAAAACACAAAAGGAAATATGTCTAAAGGGAGACGGATGCTAGGAAACAGGGCTTCTACATTTCCTTGGAGGGGAGCAAAGGCTAGAAAGAAAGCCGAGAAGCCCCCAAAGTGTGAAGAAATAGATGGGATTTATCCTCCTTAGGATTCACTAGTTTCAAAGGAGGAGCAGGGATGTCAAGGCTCAGTTCCGGTTTGCTTTCCTTGGATTTTCCAGCTATTGGTGAAACTTAGCAATAGTAGTCTTATACTGAATGCTTCCCTGACCCCCAGGGCCTTTGGGAGCGTTTGCATCATCCTTGTCTCCGCCTGGTCATTCCATATGTTGTAGGCTCTCCACGGCTCCGTCTTTGTCTTTCTGGGAGGCCTGCTGCCTCCTGAAGCCCAACACTTTTCCCAGCAGGAAGAATGCCAGGGCCGCTCCATGGATACAAAAGTAGATGGAGCTCCAGTACCGGACGGTGTCCTCAAAGGTGAGCAGCACAAAACCCATGCACATGTAGTCGTAAGCCCTCATCTTCAGGAACCACTGCACCCAGTCACCAAAGAGGCGCTGAGAAGCCGAGAGGTGTTTTAGGAGCCCGCTCTCCATGGCTCCCTCCGCCGCGAGGCACACCGGGATGGTAAGGAAGCTGAGGTAATAGCCGGGATGGATCCCATGCCAGTAGGCCGAGATCAGCATGGTCCAGGCGCTCCTGAAAAGGAAGCATTTCTGTTTTATTTCCTCAAATATTTATTATTATTATTATTATTACTACTACTACTATTGATCTCATTATCATGGGATCTCAGGTGGCACACCAGTAAAACAATTGAAAATAATTCCATATTAATACCAATAAAGTGTTTTGAGCAAGAATACGAAAGAGCTTGAATGGATAAAATAGGAATATGAAATATTGGGTTGTTGTAGGTTTTTCGGGCTATATGGTCATGTTCTAGAAGCATTCTCTCCTGACGTTTCGCCTGCATCTATGGCAAGCATCCTCAGAGGTTGTGAGGTGTCACAACCTCACAACCTCTGAGGATGCTTGCCATAGATGCAGGCGAGACATCAGGAGAGAATGCTTCTAGAACATGGCCATATAGCCCGAAAAACCTACAACAACCCAGTGATTCCAGCCATGAAAGCCTTCGACAATATTAAATATTAAGGATTTAATGATTTAAAACGCAGTGGGTTAAACTGCTGAGCTGCTTGACCAAAAGTTCGCAGGTTCAAATCCGGGGAGCGGTGTGAGCTTCTGCTGTCAACCCCAGCTTCTGCCAACCTAGCAGTTCGAAAACATGCAAATGTGAGTAGATCAATAGGTACCACTTCTGCAGGAAGGTGATGGCGCTCCATGTATACATGCCGGCCATATGATCTTGGAGGTCTATGGACAACGCTGGCTCTTCAGCTTAGAAATGGAAATGAATACCACACCTCAGAGTTGGAAACAACTGGACTTAATGTCAGGGGAAAACCTTTACCTTTATTTACCGTTACAATTTATTAATTTTATTATTAACTTCGTTTCTACTTCTCCTTTCTCACCCGAAGGGATTCAAGGCGGCTTAAAATCCCAGCAAAAAATTCAATGCTGGTAAACACCAGTACTAACAATAAAAATTAAACAGGTCGAAACTATTAACATCAAACAATAATAAAATACATCGATATGCAAATTTTAAAAGCATATAAAGTGCATAGTTCAATTCATCCATAACTCTGCTCATAATCTTTGACCCAGACCGTGTCGAAACCATAGAAACTTATTCTTTGAATGTCTGTGCGCAGAGCCAAGTCTTCAGCTTTTTCCTAAAACCCAGAAGGGATGGGACCTGCCTGATGTTGCAGGGCAGGGAGTTTCACAGCTGAGGGGCCACCACGGAGAAGGCCCTGTCTCTCGTCTCCACCAGTTGCGCTTGCGAAGAAGGTGGGACCGAGAGCAGGGCCTCCCCAGAAGATCTCAAAGTTCAAATAGGCTTGTAAGAGGAGGTGTGTTCGGACAGATAAGTTGGACCAGAACAATCATTATTATTACTGTTAATTTGAGACTATGCCCCCCCCCCCCCAATTCTTGGATCCTTCACAATTTCTTTCCTACGCATTATCAATTTCTGGCCTCCCCTACACTGCCATATAATGCAATTTAAAATTACATTATATGTTCAGAGTACTCATATAATGTAATTCAATGCAGTTAGACTGCATTATGCGAGTCTACAGTGGCCATGTAATGTTGTTTCACACTACATTATATGGGAAATACAATGCTTCCATTGCTGTTATCAGGTTTAACTATTCTTTTAATTTCCATAAACCTTCACTATTTCTTTCCAACCAAATCTATATTTTGGAACTTCCCTATCTCAACGAATCTACCATCTGTTGTGATCTTCCACACTTATATAATTTGGTTCTTTCTTTTTTGGCCCATATGCTATTCACAGCGACTCTTCTGCATAAATTGAAGAGAAGTACCTGCCTACGATACCTTCATTTCGCAATTAATCCCTCCCTTTCATAGTACTTACTGCTAATTATCTCATTTGCTGCACACATCATAGAGTGCTTTATCATACTGCTCAAATTGGCCGTAATATTTTCGGATCGTAATTGGTTTAGTAATGGACGTTTTCCTCTCAAAACCCTCATCTGAACATTCATGCCTGTTTTCAATGGCTTCCAGAATGTTCAGCTCCTGCTGTCTTCATGCAAGTCCTGTATTTATTTATTTATTTATCATATTTCTATGCCACCTCTCTCAGCCCGAAGGCGACTCAGGGCGGTTTACACAAGGCAGTCTCTGCCCTTCAATCAAAACACAAGCAAAACAAAACCTAACAATAACCATATAACATAACAATTAGCAATTAAAACATACAAATGCAGTCTCAGTGTCACGCCACTTTCCGTCAGATTCCATAGATCTAATTAAACCTTTATATTTCTCAGCAAATGCTTGCTCAAACAGCCAGGTCTTTACTTTCTTGCGAAATAGGGAGGGATGGCCGATCTGATGTCACTAGGGAGGGTGTTCCAAAGTCGAGGAGCCACCACTGAACCCTGTTTAGGGCCTTTACCGAGAGCAGGGCCTCTCGGATGATCTTAAACATCTCGATGGTTACGTTTGACAGGTAAGTCGGACCAGAACCATTTAGGGGCTTTAAAGGCTAAAGCCAGCACTTTGAATTGTGCCCGGTAGCAAACTGGCAGCCAGTGGAGCTGGCACAACAGGGGAGTTGTATGCTCTGAATAAGAACATAAGAACATAAGAAGAGCCATGCTGAATTGGACCTCAGCCCATCTAGTCCAGCATTCTCTATCACACAGTGGCCCCCAGTTGTACACGGGGATCTCGAGCAGAAGGGGGGGGGCAAAACCCTGACCTGCTCCCGACCCCCCCACAACCAGTACCCAGGGAAATCCTGCCTACCTCAACCAACTCCGAGGTGGCACTTGAATGTCCTTTTCAGTAACTACCGATACACTTGGTATCCATGAATCTGTCTAATCCTGCCTTGAAGTTGTTCAGGCTGACAGCTGTCACAACCTCTTCTGGAAGTGAGTTCCATTACCCAATGACCCTCTGGGTGAAGAAATATTTCCCTTTATTAGTCCTAATTTTCCTACCTTGGAGCTTCAGGGAGTGCCCTCTAGTCCTAGTGTTTTGTGACAAAGAAAATAGTTTTTCTTTATTCACCTTTTCTATCCCATGCATGATTTTATACACTTCGATCAAGTCACCTCTTAAACGCCGTCTTTCGAGGCTGAAAAGACCAAGGCGTTGCAACCTGGTTTCATAAGGGAGCCGCTCCATCCCTTGGATCATTCTTGTTGCCCTTTTCTGTACCTTTTCCAGTTCCGTTATATCCTTCTTGAGGTGCGGAGACCAGAATTGTACACAGTACTCCAAATGTGGCCTTACCATCGATTTGTAGAGAGGTAATACAACATTTGCTGACCTATTTTCGATTCCCTTTCTGATCATGCCTAGCATAGAATTTGCCTTTTTCACTGCTGCTGCGCACTGGGTAGACATCTTCATTGAGCTGTCCACCAAGACCCCAAGATCCCTTTCCTGGTTTGTCTCGGAAAGCTTTGACCCCATCAATTTGTAGGTGTAGTTGGGGTTGGGTTGAATGCCGCTCCTGTTATCAACCTGACTGCTGTCCATTGGACTAGTTGCAGCTTCCGAACAGTCTTCGAAGGCAACCCCACGTAGAGAGCATTGCAGTAATCTATACGGGATGTAACCAGAGTGTGGACCACCGTGGCCAAGTCAGACTTCCCAAGGTACAGGCGCAGCTGGCGCACAAGTTTGTGCAAATCCTCCCCTGGTCACCGTCAAAACCTGGGGTTCCAGGCTCAGTGATGAGTCCAGGATCACTCCCAGGCTGCTAACCTGCGTCTTCAGGGGGAGTGTAACCCCGTCAAGCACAGGCTATAACCCTTTGCCCTGTTCGGCCTTTCGATTGACCAGGAGTGCCTCTGTCTTGTCTGGATTCAATTTCAATTTGTTAGCTCTCATCCAGTCTGACACAGTGGCCAAGCACTGGTTCAGGACCTTAGTAGTAGGTGGGAAGGAGTGACAGAGTTGGACATCATCTGCGTACAGATGACACCGCACTCTGAAACTCCGGATGACCTCCCCCGCAGCTTCATGTAGATGTTAAACAACATGGAAGATAGTATTGAACCCTGAGGAACCCCACAAGATAATCGTTGTGGGGTTGAACAGGTGTCTCCCAATAACACCTTCTGAGATCGGCCCTCCAGAAAGGACCGGAGCCACAGCAAGACAGTACCTCCAAGGCCCATTCCTGCGAAGTGTCCCAGAAGGATACCATGGTCAACAGTATCTAAGGCTGCTGAGAGGTCCAACAGAACCAACAGGGACACACTCCCCCTGTCCAGCTTCCGGCGTAGATCATCCACTGTACATGGATTTCGGGGTCTTACTAGTACTCCTTCCTCACTTTATGAAGTTCTACTCACCTCATGACATAAGAGCGGACAGGGGCACTTTTGTAGATGTACTGTGCCAACCACCATTGGACACTCATGTTCCAATAACGCATGCCGTCCTTCACCTTGACGCAAAAGTCTGTGCCATGTGGATCAATGTTCTTGATGGTTTCATAATCATAGGTGACTTCGGTTGCTTCCCCATCAGCTGATCTACTTATCAGAAAAGTAAAAAGAAAAAGCAGTAATGGATTTGTAACCTCCAGAACTCTAATGCAATCTATATATAAGCTGCCTACGGATGATAGTCTGGAAACTTCCTATAGTACAGTACACTGGAGTTTTGAATAGAAGGATTATGTCATAGTTGCACTGTAACATCTGCGTAATAGTAAACATTATGATTCTTAAAATCAGTCCTACATTTTTAAGAATTATAAATAATAATAAAAATAACTTAATTCTTATCTCCCCCCCCCTTTCACCATCTCCCCAAAGCGAATCGGGGGGGGCTTACATATGGGACAAAATGCCCACAAGACATAAATACAAAATATCCACTAGGGCAGTGTTTCCCAACCAGTGTGCCGTGGCTCACTAGTGTGCCGTGAGCAATCATCAGGTGTGCCGTGGGAAATTGGAACCTCCAATACCCTTTCTTCTCCACTCGGGCTCCCTTCTTCCCAGCCTCGCTCTGCTCACTTTGCCTCGCTTTGCTCTGGGGCGAGTCTGCGCAGTAGCGCCCGCACGGGTCACATCTTCCCCCTCCCCCCTCCTGAACATGCTCACGCTGCCCCCTTGGATCAAAATGGCAGCAGAAGCGGCAGTGTAGAAGAAAAAGTGTTTGGCAGGAGGGGGAAGAAAGGGCGCGAAGGGGAAGGGGGAGGAAGAGGTCTCTGTCGAAAGCTGGCATGGGCAAACTTGGACCTTCCAGGTGTTTTGGACTCCAACTCCCACCATTCCTAGCAGCCTCAGGCCCTCCCCCCCCCCTCAGCCATTTAAGCAGGAAAGGACCTCAGGCTGTTAGGAATGGTGGGAATTGAAGTCCAAAGCACCCAGAGGGCCAAAGTTTTCCCATGCCTGTTTTAGGGACCTTAAAGTGGTGAGCCTCCTTCCAACATTGTGATTCTGGATAAAAAACAAACAACAACATAACATAACATTGTTTGAGTCCACAGTGCTCTGGGTGTAGGTGAACTACAACTTCCAAACTCAAGGTCAATTCCCAAGCAAACCCTTTCAGTACTTTCTGTTGGTAATGAGAGTTCAAAATGCCAAGTTTGGTTCAATTCCATTGTTGCAAGAGTTCAGGATGCTATTTGATTGTGTGTTAACTATAAATCACAGAAACTGTAACTCCCAAATGTCAAGGTCTATTTTCCCCAAACTCCATCTGTGTTCACATTTTGGCATATTGAGTATTCATTCCAAGTTTGGTCCTGATCCAACATTGTTTGAGTCCTCAGTGCTCTCTGGATATAGGTGAACTACAACTCCAAAACCAAACTCCTATAGTATTTTCTCTTGGTTATGGGAGTTCTGTGTGGGAAGTTTGTGTCTTTCTGCCATTCCTGCCAGGATATCTATGTTGTGTTCATGGAAACAGGCCCAGGTTTCACACTGAGTGTATAAATACATTTAAAAACATATTAACTATATGTATTACTGTGTTAGAGTGTCATTTTGTGTTATTTTGGTTGGTGGTGTGCCTCAGGATTTTGTAAATGTAAAAAGTGTGCCACGGCTCAAAAAAGGTTGGGAAACACTGCACTAAGGCAAAAACACAATTAAAATAAGAGCATAGTAAAATATAACAATTCAGATTTAAAACATAATTAAATAAAACATAAGAGTATAAAACAGCAGCATTGAAACTCAATCAAAACAATGTTAAAGAAAAACCAATAACCAGTAATACAGTGGGCTTGACCAGGCTATAAAAAGGGCTGGCATGGGATAGTGCAAACAGTGTACCATAGGACCAGAGTATTGGATGAAGTGTAGAGAACAAAATATTATCAGGCAACCTAGGGACTAGGTATTTATAACTAAGTACTAGGTGTTCACAAATGCTAACTAAAACATACAGGTTTTCAAATCCCTGCAAAAGGAGGACAGTGTGGGGGCTTGCCTAATCTCCCTTGAGAGGGTGTTCCAAAGTTGGGGGGCCACAACCAAGAAGGCCCTCTCCCTCGTCCTTACCAGTCATGCTTGTGACGGTGGTGGGAGCGAGAGGAGGGCCTCCCCGGCAGATCTTAGAGCCCGCGGCGGTTCACAGGGGAAGCTGCAGCCATGAAGATAGGCAGGACCCGAACTGTTTACAACAGTGGTTCTTAAACTGTGGACCGTGAACCACCAGTGGGCTGCGAGGACAAAAAACTGGTCTGCGAGCCTCCGTCCTCTTTATTTATTTATTTAATTTCCACTCCTTTTGTGCCACCTGCCATTCCTCTCCTGTTGCTGACCAGCCCCATCCCCTTGGATACACCACACCAGCTCTAGATGATTAAATATGTTTTTCTGTGGGCGAGCAGATGGCGACTACTGGATGGCATGTGTTCTGTATCAGAAACTAGAGCTGATGTGGTCTATCCAGTGCAATTTTCTGAATCAGCACCCCAAATAAATAAACCAAATCTAAAGTTGACCAAAAACAGATTTGTAACATTTTTGGTACTAACGTTGGAGAGTGATTCCTAGTCAAGTGGTCCCTGGTAAAAAAATAAAATAAAGAAAAACGATTGGGAACCACTGGTTTAAATGGTCAGTTCCTGCAGAGAAGGTCCTAGTTAAATGTTCCATCCAAAAGTTGTATGGTGTTTGTGGAGGAAAAAGCCTTCCCTACCTTCAGTATACGTAGAGAAAACAATGGGCTTCGTGGCCTTTAGAAGAGTAAGGAAGGGATTGTAGATTGCCTATTTATTCAGTTGTAAACACAGTCTTGAAAGGGCAAGAGGATGATCTAATAAACTTAATTTCCTCTTAATTTTAAAAAGCGTCCTTCAGCCATGAAGCTTATCGAGTGAATATACCTTTTCAGTATTTCAGCCTCACTTATGATTATACTATGTAACATGATTTTTGTTCCTGGGTTATAAATGTCATTTCCTAATTGGTCCTATCATAAAAACATGGAAACATTTTGCTGTAAGTTTTCAGTGAATATTGTATAGACCAGTGATTTTCAACCTTTTTTGAGCCGCGGCACATTTTTTACATTTACAAAATCCTGGGGCACACCACCAACCAAAATGACACAAAATGACACTCTAATACAGTAATACATATAGTTAATATGTTTTTAAATGTATTTATACACTCACTTAGTGTGAAACCTGGGCCTGCTTGTCTTGCTGTGATCCCAAATTGCCACTGTCACTTGATGCGCAGCTGCAGCACTAACTCTAACTTTGTTTACTTAGCCGCGTCTGAGCGAATCCAAGATGGCGCGACCATAGCACTCTCGCATCACTTCTTAGGTGAAGCGAGAGTGCTATGGTTCCATTTCTTAAAGGGACAGATGCTTATATATGAATGAAGTTCGAAAATAATTTCCCACGGCACACCTGATGCTCTCTCATGGCACATTAGTGTTCCGCGGCACACTGGTTGAAAATCACTGGTATAGACTCTCAACCAATTCAACAGACTTTGTGGCAGCCACAAAAACAAAGTTCTGAGGCTCTATACCAGGCATGGGCAAACTTGGGCTCTTCAGGTGTTTTGGACTTCAACTCCCACAATTCCTAACAGCCTCAGGCCCCTTCCTTTTCCCCCTAAGCTGCTTAAGTGGCTGGGGGGTGGGGGAGAAAGGGCCCGAGGCTATTAGGAATTGTGGGAGTTGAAGTCCAAAACACCTGGAGAGCTCAAGTTTGCCCGTGCCTGCTATATAATATTCAGTGTATCCAAAGTAAACAAAGTGAAGTGTCCACACACATACATTGTAAATGCAAAATATATTTAAGGCGCCCAACCATGCAGGCTTGTGTTCCATTAATCATGTTAATTTGACAAAGGCTCAACATCTGTAAAGCAGGATCCATAATGCAGTTCTCTAAATATGAACTGGAGAAGCAATCCTAAGCTAAAAAGGAGGCGCCTTCTTCACTCACTTGCTAAGAGGCTCATATTCCAAAGTGGGTCCCCCGCCCGAACGCGCTTTGGCAGCAGTCGGATAAGCCCCGAAGGCAGCAGCGATGCATGCGCATTCGGCGCACAGCCAGGCCACGTAGAAGCGCATGCGGAAGACGAAGAAGATGGGCACCATGTAGAAGAGGCGGAAAGGAAGCGCTCGTTCGTAGAAGGCGTCGCTCCGGACATAACCAAGAGGGAAGAAGTGCGAGACCGCCAGGAAAAAAGCCCCAAAAACAGGAATATATTTTGCCCTGGAAAGCAGCGGTTGCCAGCTTGGGATGGCAGTGGAATCAGGCTGATTGAGCCAATCGTAATGAGTCCGGTAGCGGAAAAACGGACCTGGATAGAAGAAAACAACATTCAGATCAATGCACCCATGGAGAGAACTGTGCCACAGAAGGCCAAGGCAAGACAAGGGGGAGAATATAATTCCAGCACACATAATTTAAGAATATATGTAGCTTGGATGCAATGTAAAGGTTTCATGTGCTCAAAACAAACTAGGTGCTTTTTGTCCACTGACTGAATCGGATGATATAAGGACAACCTATGGTAGGTCAGCTTTCACTGCATGTTTCTACCTCTCCGTTCTTTAGGAGAAGTAAATCTTGAAATATGATTACATGAAAGACAACCTTCTCTCTTTCAGGCACATTCAATCGTCAATATTATGTGGAGAGATCCCCTGGAGAAGCCAAAAATTCCCATGTAGTATTATGCAGTGTTAGGGAAAACTACACTAAAATATAGCAGAGCATTCAAAAAATCAAACAGGATACAAAAGTTGAGCATCGGCTCATTAGTAAGCAAAGCGTGAAGGTGCCGTGCGATGTGGCTGGAAAGAATTTAGAGCTTAGAAGGCAAACATGCAGAGTCCAATCTTAAAAGGATCACAAAAGGTTTATTTACAGTAAAAATAACTACCCGTATTTTCCGGTGTATAAGACGACTGGGCGTATTTTATTTATTTATTTATTTCACTATATTTATATGCCGGCCTTCTCAACCCCGAAGGGGACTCAGAGAGGCTTACAGCAAACTGCAAATACAACAAACTTCATTACTGCCATACCACAATATCACATTGCACTCTAACATTACATTCCAATATTATTAGTAATATTGCATGTAAAACAAATATACAATTATAATATCGCAATATCATTAGTATTATATTGTATCAATGTATATACAATATAGTATACCATACTTACTATATTATATCGCAATATCATTAGCAATACTGCATGTAAAACAAATATACAATTATAGTATCACAATATCATTAGTAGTATTATATTGTATCAATGTATATACAATATAGAATACCACACTCATATTATACTATATTATATCACAATATCATTAGCAATATTGCATGTAAAACAAATATACATTTATAATATCACAATATCATTAGTATTATATATTATATTATATTACAGTATATATTATATTATATCATAATTATATTATACTACATTACAATATAATTATATTATAATATATTGACATTATAATATAATACAACATTATTACATAATATTATATTGTTGCTGGGGGAGGAGCTTTGATGTTGCAAGAGACAAGATGGATCTGTCTTCTCTGCTCCCTTCTTCACTCAGGCCCCAGAGCGGCCATAAGACGACCCCCAACCTTTCCAGTTAAAATATAGAGTTTGGGATATATTCGCTGTATAAGACTACCCCTCTTCCAACACACACCAAATAAAAATTTAAAAAGCATCAGATTTGATTTCAATATGGTAATGTTCCTATTACTGTGCCTCCTTCTCTGCCTCTCAGATCTCGCACCTGCGCACCTGCACCGCTTCACTGCAGTCTTCAGGAGCGAGATCTGAGAGGCAGAGGAAGAGGTATGGTAATAGGACCCAAGGGCGGGCCAGACAGGTTAAAAAGATGTGTTTTTCTGGGCCTAGAGCCACTCTATCTCTTTTTTCCATACCCCGGGTGCCCTGGATTACTGCAGCTTGCTCCGCCCTTCACTTGCACCTTCCTGGTGAGGCGGCCCTTCACCTCACCATCGGTACTGCATTAAGTCCACGAATCCTGCTGAATATATTTTCTTCTACCGAACTTGTACAGCATCACCCTTAATGCTTTCATACAGTCGCTACATATGCAGGGATGTGGCCACTGCCATTTTTGAGCTCCCTCCACCATATGCGGCAACCACAGATTCTCCAATCCGGATTGGAAGTTTCAGCACCCGCTCTATTAGACGACTCCCGGAGTATAAGTCGACTTCTGCGTATAAGACGACCCCTGACTTTTGAGAAGATTTTCTTGGGTTAAAATGTAGTCTTATATGCCAAAAAATACGGTAACTACACTATTTAATTCTAAGGTTTCAAAGGGAGGGGAAAAACAAATCATTACAGAGAGAGATCTCAAAGCACACAGCACATACTCTTACACTGAAGTCAGATTCAAAAAGGCTTGCAGTAGAAAAGTAGGCATTTTAAATAACCAATCAGAATGAGAGCAGAAAGAGAGAAAGGAGGAGAAAAAGACACATTCCCAATTGTCATTCCGGAAACATGGGGGAAGGGAACCCCTTAAGACTATTTTAAGCTAACTAACTGCTCCTTGTTGAGGACTTGGGCAGTGTGGGGTTGAATCCCAACATGTAGAATATCCGCCAACAATTTGATGCCAATGGAACGCATACCTATTTCCCCTCCGTATAGTCCAACGAATCATCTGTGTACTGGACAACATAAACATAATATTTTGTGTATGGTGTATATATCTCTCGCATTACTTCACGAACGAAGATTGTTAGGAAGGACTCATCCCATGCTTTTTACAAGCGCGTTGATGACTAAAAAGGCCAATCTGAGATAGGCAAGTTCAGTTGCAAAAAGCACAGCAGAAAGTCTCCTTGGCTGATGTTGTTTCCAAGTTGCGGTTCTTTCTGCGTTGTCGTTTCTCTTCGAGACCCATTCGCCGTGTCTTATCAAAAGAGACCGCAGCATTGTGGATAGTGCGTCTCCATGCCTCCCGATGTGAGGCCAGGGTGGACCATTGTTGGTGATCAATCTGGCCGAGCCTGAGATGTTGTTTCAGGGAGTCCTTTTATCTCTTTTTGGGTGCGCCTCTCTTGCGCTGACCCGTGGCGAGTTCACCATAGAGTAGTATCTTTGGGAGGCAGTGGTCCTCCATCCTAGAGATGTGCTCTGCCCAGCGCAGCTGTGTTCTCAATAGCATGGCCTCAACGCTGGTGATCCCTGCTTGCTCAAGGACAGCAACGTTTGACACATAGTCGGACCAGTGTATATTTAGGATTGTGCGAAGACAGCACTGATGAAAGCGTTCGAGGAGTCGTAGGTGTTGGCGATAGGTGGCCCATGTTTCAGACCCATAGAGGAGAATAGACAGTATGATAGCTCTGTACACACTGATTTTGGTGCTTTGCCTCAGGTGCTTGTTGCTCCAGACTCTTTTGTATATATAGTATGCCTAATATTAATGTTATTATTGTGCACTGTGAATTTCTTGCATCTAAATAGTTTAATAAAAAAAATCATAAATGAATCAGTAAGAATAGGTATATGGACGCCTTGTGCTATTCTCACAACGAGGAAAGAGAACGACTGAAGTTACAGCATGGAAGCTAGAAACACGCACAAAGGTCACTATTATGAAGGTAATTCTTGGAATAACCACCAGAGGGCAGTAACATGCTTGTGTCAGTAGGGGAAAACAACAGGATTAGAGACAGATAATTTCTGGAAATGTTGAAGATAACAGGAAAAGAAACCCAATTCTAATCTCTGTTTCTAAATGGGGGGAGGGGGAAATGGGAAAAATCCATTCTTCTCATTTATTTTATTTTTAGGGGTGTTCCTCCCATCTATGTAAGACAGCAAAAAAAACAAAATGAAAGAAAAGATGAAATATGATTTATTTTCCTTTTAAAGGAAACTGCAACAAAATTAGTATCCTCTGCCGCTACTTTATTTAGAATATCCATAATCTGAAACGCTCCAAAATAGTAAACTTTTTGCTGCCAGCTGCTCATCTATATATATAAAGGAGACACGGCCGTGCAAAGGACTTTATGCACGGCCAAACTACGCCCCAGAAACACCAATCCAACGAGACACAATCCCACAAACCACAAGGTATTGCCATCACACAAAAAAACCCACCTTCCTACCTTCCAACCCCCCCAAAATCAGCCCCCAAAAACCGCCCATTGGCTCCCGTTCTGCGCTGGCCACAAGCGCAGAACAGAGCGAGAGCCATCGCGCAGGCGCACTCCAACCCCCACCACCCCACAACGCAGGACAGAGGGTGAGCAAACACACTGCGCACTCTGACTCCCCCCCCCCCAACCCATCCCATCCCCCTCTCTCCCCACACACCAGCAACTTCACCGCCACACCGGCGGCGACCAACCCGCCTCCTCCGCCGCCTCACAGAGGGAGACCCGCAGCCGCTCTCCAAAGCATCGGTCGCTTCTGGGGCTCTCCGGGGAAGCAGCACTGAAAAGACCCCAGAAAACTACAAAAACAAATGGCGCCCGAACAGCTTCCGGTCCGGCCGAAAAGGCTCCGACGGAAGTCGATCCGTCAGGAAAAGGGTCCGGCCGGAAACTGACACCCAAACAATGCCGAGCATCAGTTTCCGACCGGACCCTTTTCCTGACGGAATGACTTCCGTCGGAGCCTTTTCGGCCGGACAGGAAGCTGTTCGGGCGCCATGTTCTTTTGTAGTTTTCTGGGGCATTTTCAGAGCTGCTTCCGGAGAGCCCCAGAAGCCCCCCTGGCCCGGTGCCACAAGAAAATATGGCAGCCGCCACGGACGAGGCGTGGGGACGCTGCCCTCGCCGCTACTGCCCTCCGGATGGCAGAGGGTGAAAAGGAAAGGACTGGGTCGCTGCTGCCGCCTTCTTTTCCCTCCTCAGCCCCCTCTTTTCCTCCATCAGCCTCAGGGCCTTTCCTTCCCCCCTCAGCCTATGGCCCCAAACCCCCTCCCCACGTCAGCCCCAGGCTCCTTCTCTTCTCCCCCCTCACCCTCAAACCCCTTCTTTTCCTCTCAGCCTCAGACCCCTTCTTCCCCCCCCTTTCCCCCACTCATGTGTATGTACACATGCACAAACATATACAGTACCATACACACGTATACATATATAAACATACATACACATATATACATATACACACACATATATACACTACATACACACATATACACATGCACACACCCACCAAGACCATAAGTAGCATCATTTCAAACCCTTACATACTCAGACTTTCCCCCATCTCCTAAATAGGGCACAGCAACGCGTGCCGGGTTCAGCTAGTTTCTGTATAAGTCTTCTGCTTGTTCGTTTGCAAGCCTGGCAGAATCCCCAAAGATCTCCTCTATAGTACTATTTTCTCCCCTGAATATCAGGTCCCTCATATTTGTTTCTGAGATCCTCAGTCTCTCTCCAGCCTCATGTCTCATCCACAACATGAACAGTAAATAAACAAGATGCAAGGGTGGAGAGAGGCATGAGGCTGCAGAGACACACGAGGATCTCTGATATGAGAGCAGGCATCGGTTTGCACTGAGCACTAGGCTTGGATTCCTGCCATTTCGCAGATCTGCAGTCTCTCCCCAGCCTCACGTTTCTCTCCAACCCCGCAAATATATTGTATACTAAATTACTCATGTTGTGTATTGTGCATATGTGTATATTATGTATATGCAAATAATCCCAAATACCGTATTGATTTGAGTATAAGCCGAGGGTGGGAAATGCAGCAGCTAACCTTCTTCTAACCTTCTTCAATGTAAATGTACTTATGTATCCTTCCAATAATAATAGAGTAAAATAATAGATGCAATAATAATAGAGTAAAATAATGGAAATGTAATAAAAGTAATAATAAAGTAAAATAATAAATGTAAAAATAACTATAATAAATAGAGTAAAATAGTAAATGTAATAACTAACTAACTTTATTTATTATGAGTCGCCCTCCACCAAAGGTGCTCTGGGTGACTTACACAATTAAAATAAACAGGTTACATAGTCACCGCTTGTTACTAACAATCATAGGCTCTTCTGAAAAGCCATAAATGTAATAATAATAATATATTTATTTATTTACTCAATTTTTATACCGCCTTTCTCAGCCCGTGGGCGACTCAAGGCGGTTCACAGAAGCAAAAATTCAATGTTACTAATCATAAAACAATTTAAAAAACCATTAAAACCATAACATTAAAATTAATATAGAGAGTAAAATAATAAATGTAAGAATAACAATAATAAAGTAAATAATAAATGTATTAATAAGAATAAATTGAGTAAAATAATAAATGTAATAATAATAATAATAATAATAATAGTAAACCTCTCCTTGTTGTGGGGGAGAGGCTTGCGTACCCTAATGAAGTTGTGAGCTATGCTGGCGGTGGCATAATAGCCACCGGTAGGGCCTCCCGTGCCAGACAGGTCACAACCTAAGGGTCTGGCAAAGAGCGTCAACGGGCAGGATGGGCTCTCTAGCCTTTTGGCAACCATCCTAAGAGAAGGAAAACTCTGATTTCAAACCCGGGCAGATGGTGCTCGTCTAACCCTGTAAGGTCAACCATCTAAGAGAAGGAAACTCGAACCAAACCTACGACCTGAAGACCTCGCTGCCACTGTCCCAGCTTGCTAGGCCCCAGCAAACAAACCTTTGGTTTAAAGGGTGAGGCAAGTTCTGTGCACGCTGCGCTCCACCAGAAAGGTCCATTGCACGGGCTCGAAGGACACATCCAACCTCCGTCATCAACACGCTTGTAGAAAGCATGGGATGAGTCCTTCCTAAGAATCTTCATTTGCAAAGTAATGCCAGAGAGGGAATAATAGTAAAATAATGAATAACCTTGACTCAAGTATAAGCCAATGGGGGGATTTTTCAGCCTTAAAAAGGGGCTTATACTCGAGTATATAGGGTACTTCGAATTTTAAGCATTTCAGATAAGGGATAATCAATCTGTATGTAGTCAGAGGTCTAAAGGAAAAGCCCATATGGCTGCTGAAGGCAAAGTCCACTACGGGCATTTAGAGGTGTATGCTTATTAATTTCACCTTGCCCTATTGATTGCAAGTGTCTGAGAGGTAACGCAGGTACCTGTCATGAGCCCCACGTAGCAATAACTGTAGCACAGGATCTCTACCAATCCGGGCATTTTGGGAATCACGCCAATCACAGAAGACTTGGAAAAGGACGTCACTTCTTGCTTCTTTGCCTGGGTGAATTCTTGCACCTCATTGGCCAAGCTCACCATCTGCAGGGACCAAATATTAAAGGCATCAGGGGAAGTAGATTTCCTAGGAGATAATCTGCAGGCTCAAGCCCCAAATCATTGCTCTCGGGGCCTTTTTTTTTGGGAGTGGGGGGAGTCGTGGGGATTCTCAAACAGGACACCTCAAAACAATAAAAAGAGGAAGAAACCAAATTAGAAGGAGGAAGTTTTCTGGTTTTGATAAACCATTGGTTGTTGAAGTGTTAGAGAACATTGGTGAGGAGTAGGTTTGCCAGAGTGAAAACCGGAGAGGTTGTGTAGAAAAGAGAACTTCAGCAGGTGTTGTGTAATGCTATTCAGATAACCACATAGCAAGCAACACTTTCTGAAATCCCCTTTCTACACAGCTATTAAAAGCACAGAAACCCTCTCCAGTTTTTCATTTTAATATGTGTGCTAATAGAATTTTTGCAATGTTTGTGTGTTTTGTCTGTGCTATGACCTGCCTCGAATTGCAAGGAGAGGCAGGTAAAAAATTTTTTTTTAATTATTTGATACACAACAAGATTAGTACACAGCAAACAAGATCACTATGCTGGCTTTTGTATTCAATCACATGTTGAGCACTTCCCAAGTGTCTAGGACTGTGTGATATATTGCAAAATAATGCGTGCAGATCCGAGTAGGGTGCTCTTTTGCAGCGGACAGATGGCAATTTTGTCAGTGCCAATTGTTTTTAAGTGCAGGCCAAGGTCTTTAGGCACTGCACCCTGTGTGCCAATCACCACTGGGACCATCTTTACTGGCTTGTGCCAGAGTCTTTGCAGATTTATTATTTTTATATCATTATTGTTGTTGTTTAACAGAGAGCTCTTCTAATACCAATTTGTAACATCATCAGGACTTACCCCTTGCAATTGTACATGTCTCTTATTCTCAGGTTTTGGCCCTGAAATCTTAGTCCTGACCTCAGGGGCTACAACCTACTTAAACAGTGAATTGCTGCTCTTGGGGCTTGCAGCAAAGGCAACTCTCCCCTTTCAGATATAAATAGAAATAAGGTAATCCAGGGAATCTGATGTGGTTAGGTGCCACAAAAACAACTGTGGCTCCCAAACCACACTGTTCCCATTGCTGCTTTAATCCACCCACCACACTGTGCCATATACCTTGAGAGTGAGCAAAAGCTGCACAGCGTTGGTGAAAGGTGTCGGCTCTGGGAATTCAAAGAAGGTCACTGTGCGGAAAAAGAGCAGGTAGGAAAAGGTCCATCCGAGGGTCAGGTAGTGGCAGGCCCTGGTGCGGAGTAGAGAAAATAAAATTGAAAGGCTGATAATTTTTTATTTATTTATTTAATTATTTATTTAATACAATATTACAGAAAAAAGAAAAAGAAAAAGATGGGGAAATTTTAAAACACAAAAGTAGAAAGTAGCGGATAACATGATTCAGGTGACAAGTAACATGTTCCAAGTAGAAGTATAAAAAAGCTTCAAGAAAAAGAAAAATACAAAGTATGTGCACTGAAATTTTGGGGTAGTGGTGACATATCTGTCATCCTTCTGATAGTTTTGATTAATTACTAGCGTATAAACCCGGGTGTCAGAGAGGCCACTGCCACCCTGTTTTCATGCCTTGTTTCACTTTCTTTCCTTCCCTCCTCTCATACCTTTCGCCTTTTCCATTCTCTTCCCTTCCTTCCCTTTCTTCGCCCATCTTTTGCTTGCTTTCACCTTCCCCCTCTTCTTTCCTACTCTTTCCTTTCCCTTCCTTCCTCTTCCCGTCTTTTACGGGGTACAGGGAACGCACAACGCCCTTGTTACACCAGCTCCACTGGCTGCCAATTAGCTTCCAAGCACAATTCAAAGTGCTGGTCTTAACCTAGAAATTCATATACGGTTCTGGCCCAGTTTATCTGTCCAAACATGTTCTCCCCTATGAACCATCAAGGACGCTAAGATCTTCCGGAGAGGGCCTGCTCTCGGTCCCGCCACCTTCGTAAGCGTGTTTGGTGGGAATGAGAGACAGGGCCTTCTCTGTGGTGGCCCCCCAGCTATGGAAGTCCTAAGTGAGATCAGATCTGCCCCTTACCTCCTGTCCTTTAGGAGGCTAGTGAAATCCTGGCTTTGGAAGGAAGCATTCCCAGAATAAGGACCTAGACCAGGCCTGGGCAAACTTCGACCCTCCAGGTGTTTTGGACTCCAACTCCGACAATTCCTAACAGCCGGTAGGTGTTGGAGTCCAAAACACCTGGGGGGCCGAAGTTTGCCCAGGCCTGGTCTAGACTGTTTTTAGACAAGTTAATGACCACATATATGGATTGAGTTGAATTTGATTTTATTTGGCGATCTGGTTTTAATGTATTTTATCTATATGTATTTTAACTTTGAATTGCTGCATGATGTTTTAATTTGTGTCTATTGCATTGAATTTTTGCTGTAAGGCTGGTCTGAGTCCCTCTTCGGAGATGAGAAGATCGGGATATAAAAGTTTTAAATAAATAAATAATAAATAATGTAAGGTACACAACAACAACAACACTATCCACAAAAGGCCTGGCTCTACGTCTGTGTGCTCACGTTGCCTTCTATGAAAGGCCCTTCTCCATGATCTTTGAAGTCCTCTCTTGTTTTAGCAAGTTTCACCAGCAACTGATCAACTACGGGCCTGTTTGATTTTGTTTTTCTGCTGTCACTATCTTTCTTCTATATATATAAGAAGAGAGCTGTCATCCTAAGTAGCCTATAGCCAGCAAAACCACACAAGGCAGACATACCAAATCAGCCCACATACATACAAAACCCCACGAGGTATGTTTACCACCCAAAAAATAAAATAAAAATTAAACAACACAACCAAAAATACAAAAAAACAATTGGACTACAACTCCCATGATCCCCCACGCCGCCACCCCTCTAGCAATTTAGAGTGTCGGAATGTTGGTGGTGCTGGCCAATTAGAGGCATTATGCAAATACTCCCTCAGTTAGAATGTAGAGGCTGGGATCCACCCCCCTCCGGCAGTTTAGAGCATCGGAATGTTGGTGGTGCTGGCCAATCAGAGGCATTATGCAAATAATCCCACAGTGGCAACCAATCAGAAAGCTGGCACATATCCACATACATACATACATTCACTTTGTTGTCCCAGGCCTGGGAATACAGTGGGACAGGACTAGAATACAACAAAAGGAAGGTACAAATCCCAACTCATCCTGAGCAAACTGCTAAAGGTCTCTTAATGTTATCAACAAGAGGCAAAATGGCCATCTGTCCAGAGTCCTTTGATTGTGCTTTCCCACCATGTGGGTAGAAGGGGTTAGCCACAGACTATGGCACAGCAACGCGTGCACGGGTCAGCTAGTTGTTAATAAATTCCCAAGCTTAAGTCAGAGGCAAACGAAATCCAGATCAAGGAAGGAATAGAAACATCTCCGCGTATACTATTTTGAGTACTGACTTTCAGTATGAGAACTGAAAAGAGCTCACGGTAGTTTTGCACAAAGTCTGCTCCAGATGGCTTCCAATACTTTTCTCATGTTAGCTGCCTATTTTCAACAGGGTGCAATCATTCCGTGGCATTTGAGGCAGAGAAAATCTACCGGTCTTAATCCTTGCCTTCACTGCCATCCCTTTTTCCTTGTGAGTCCTATCTTTTTTAGATTGTAAGCCTGAGGGCAGGAAACTGTCAGATTAACAATGTATAAGCTCCTGTGGGTATCCTTTTGGCTGAAGAGAAGGACATACTATGTACTCTAAATAAGTCAGCAACCAACATTAATTTCAACAGCAAAGTTGATACACTCTGATAAGGGGAAAGATACATGCAGGGAGCAACCATTCATGACATACAGGCCAATACTATTTTCCTGAAACGCTGCCACAAATCACTTAAAGATCTACTAATAGATTCTGATCTATTACACTATGTAATAAAATTTGAAACATTTTCTCTTCCTGGATTGAAAGTATTACTTCCTGCTTAATTTGGAAATTAGCTGTTATATCCCAGAAACTTGGTTGAATTCGTTGAGACTCTATGAGAGATATCCACTGAAAAACTATAGCAAAATGTGCTGCAGGATGTCTCTCCCGCAAAAACATTATTTGTTGCAGTTTAATAAAGTTTTGCCATGTTTTATGACAGAACCAATTAAGGAATGCCATATATAACCTAGGAACAAAAATAGTGTTAAAAGGTGTTATTGTTCATCCCTGCTTTAGACCTCAGTTAGGTGCCTTGGAGACTTGACCCACAATTAACTACACATAATTCCTTGCAGAACGTGGCCTCCCCTTCCAGATAGATCTTAGTGCATCTACACCAGGGGTAGGGAACCTATGGCTTGGGAGCCAGATGTGGCTCTTTTCATTATTGCATCTGGCTCTCCAGAGCAGCCCAGGCCTTGGTTTCCCAGCATGCACCCTTTCCTTCTCTCCTTCCTTCTTTCCTCCATTCTCCCTCTTCCTTCCTTTCTCCCCCTTTATCCTTTACTTCTCCTTTTCTCCTTCCTTTCCACTCCCTATCTCCCCTTCCTTCTTTCTTCCATTCTCCTTCTTCCTTCCTTCCTCTTCCTTCCTTTCTTTCTCCTTCACCCTTTTCTTCTCTCCTTCTTTCATCCATTCTCTTCCTTCCTTCCTCTTCCTTTCTTTCTCCCCTTCACCCTTTCTTTCTCCTTCTTTCCTTCATTCTCCTTACCTCTTCCTTCCTCTTCTATTATTTCCCCCCGAGTCTTCCTTTCCTTCTCATTCCTTCCTTTTCACTTCCTTCTCTCTCCTTCTTTCGTTTCGTCTATTCCCTTCATTACTTTACCCTTTCCTCACTCCCTTTCCTTTCTTTTCCCAAAGCTTTCCTATCCCCCCTTTCCATTCCCTTCCTTCGTTTCCCCTCCTTGTCTCTCCCCTGCTTTTCTTTTCTTCCTTTTCCATAATTTGTTCTTCTTTTCTTTCTTCCACTCCCCTCCCTCTTTTATTTCTTCTTTCTTTCTTTCTTTCTTTCTTTCTTTCCCCCTTCCTTCCGTCTTCTCTTCCTTCCGAGAGTCCTGAGCATGCCTTTTGCAGAGCCAGGTCTGAAGTGTCCCATCATTCTGCCGGGGGAATCCTTTTCTCATCGTATCTATATATATACTCACATTTAGTTGAATTCAGTCTTAAAATATATTATATACAGTATATTATATGGCTCTCACTGAAATAAATTTCCAAATATTTTGCTTTTATGGCTCTCTGAGTCAAAAAAGTTCCCGACCCCTGGTCTACACTGTAGAGCTAATGCAGTTTGACACCACTTCAACGGCCATTCCTTGATGCTATGGAATCATTGTGGAGTTTTACAAGACCTTCTTGGCCAGAGAGTGCTGGGGACATGAGAGAAGCCTCCACGCAGGATTGTAACACATCTGTACGTCCCCTGGGCAACATCTTTGTAGGTGGATGATTTCCTCACACCAGAAGGGACGTTCAGTATGCAACCATCATTTTCAGAACCACGCATGACAATAATCTCGATTAACATCAGAAGCATATCAGCTGCCAAAAGAACAGCTGCTTTGTGAACTTGTCAAGATAAGAAATGTGACGTGCTGTGTGTGTCCAAGAAACACATAGGGATAAACAACAGAAATGACAAAAAGTCCCAGGAATTATCTTAGTGGCAGAAAGACCAAATGGGCAGCACGGAAGTGCTGTCTTTGTAAAACCAGGCTTCCAAGTCAGCAGTGCCCATAACACTGGAGAAAACATTACAGAGGTTAAAACAGAGCTTAGTAACATCATGATTAACACTGTGTGAATATCAAGCAAAAAGTGAGTTCTAGAAATAATATCATATGAAAGCTGACTGGCACAGTCTGTGGATCACAACCAGATACAGTGAAGACACCTGCCCTTGCGCTTTGCTACTTTGCTGCTGACTACACATGCCCAGTGTGGAATACATCTCACCATGTTAAAACAGTGGATGTGGCTCTTAATGAGACATGCCACATTATCACAGGATGTCTACGCCCTACACCACTGGAGAAATTACACTGTTTAGCCAGTATTGGACCACCTGACATCCGTCAGGAAGTAGCAGCCTGTAATGAAAGGACCAAGGCATTGACATCTCCGGCTCATCCTCTTTTTGGATATCAGTCAGCATGCCAATCGGGGCCGATCTTAGTGGAGGCAAAGTAAGCGGCCGCCTCAGGGCACCACGTGGCCAAGGGCGCATCCGGAAGCGGCCGCCAGGTTCAGAGCATCATGCTGCGGGCGGCTGGCGTGTGGGGGGCTCCACCCCGGCTGCAAAATGTTCCCTGGCTTTTCCTTTTCATCCTCTTGGGAGTGCTCTATTTTAATAAACTTTCACACATGTGCCATCGGGTTGGAGCGCTTCTGGTGGAGGGAGTTGCTAAACGCACTCCCAAGAGGCCGAAAAGGACAAGCTTTTCATCCTCTTGGGAGTGCATTTCGCTACTCCACCAGAAGCGCTTGGTCCCAATAGCGCATGCGTGAAACTAGCTGTTTGCGCGCATCCGTGCTCCGGCATGTGCACGCCATCATCACCACACTGAAAACCCAGGCGGCGCCAAAAAAAAAGGTTGGCTTACTATAATTGTTTACCTTTGTCCGGTCCTGCTGCCAATGCCTTAAATCAAGAAATAGCTTCCAAAGATCCACAGAAATACTCACAGGAACAACTCAGCAATCAAGATTCCAAAACTGGCAGGCTAAGGTTCAGTAATTCAATCAGTGGCTGAGACCGGGTAAGAAACTCCCTCCTGGGGATACAACAGACTGGGCGACTAGGAAGGCGCTGAACAGACTGTGCTCTGGCACCACGAGGTGCACAGCCAATCTTAGGAAATGGGGCTACAAAGCGGAGTCCATGACATGCAAGTGTGAAGAAGAGCAAACCACAGACCACCTACTACAATGCAGTCTGAGCCCTGCCACATTCAAAGTGGAGGACCTTCTCACAGCAACAACAGAGGCACTCGAAATGGCCAGCTTCTGGTCGAAGAAAATCTAGTTTTTTAGCTTTGTGTTTTTAAAAACATTATAACTGATTCCTCAATTACCTTCAGACATGATAAATAAATAAATACCAAAGTGCTACTCCCAAGATTCCATACTACTGAGCAATCACAGTTAAAGTGGTGTTAATCTGCATTAATTCTACAGTGCAGGTGCAAACCGAGATGTCACCCTTCGTTTTATAATACTTCCTGGCTTTTTGCATGATCCCATAAATCAAAATGTTTCCCTAATTAACTCCCTTTACCTTGGCGAGATGTTGATAATAAGCCACGTCCCCAGGATGGTGATGAGCGAGTGGAGAGTATGGATGTGGCAGGTGGCTATAGTCAGCAATAGCCCTGCAGCTGCCCCTCCAAACTGCTTGGTCTTTAGTCCTATGGAGAAGCAAAGGAACATGTTTCCTCAAATCAATGGCATGCTGAGCTTGAGATTTGGGTAGGTATACAACTAAGAACTCATGGGATGAAATCATAGGTCACTGGTTGCCAGAGAACCCGGGATGGGTTTTTTTTTTAACACAACACACAACTCCATGCTAACTGAACGATTTTGAATTGTGGTATAAACATAATAATCGTTCCTGATTTTGTAAGCAGTTTGGTGTGATGGATAAGGAATATCTTATGCCAGTATGGGCAAACTTTGGCCCTCCAGGTGTTTTGAACTTCAAAACACCCGGAGGGCCAAAGTTTGCACATGCCTACTATAAAGGATGGGGGTATATTTTAATTAGGGCAGATTTCCTAATCTATTCCACCGCTGCCACCACATATAAAGGATGGGAATTTTAAATCATGGCAGGGCAGGCCTTTCCTTCAGGCCCGGATTAACCCCTTTTGGCGCCCTAGGCCACACTTTGGAATTACGCCCCCAAACCAACCTCTACCACACTCCCTCACCTCCACCTCCTCGCGGTGCCGCGCGACCATCTTCCTTGAGTCAAGGAAGGAGGGTGCGAGGAGGAGGCGGCGGAGGGAAGCCCCACCCCCCAGGGCCGCTGCCGAGCATGCGCAGCAGGAGGGCGCAAGCGCCTATGCCTCCTCCACCATGTTCCTGGGTGCTGCGCATGCCCGGCAGCGGCTCCGGAGACTTCCCTCCTCCTCCTCCTTGAGCCCTCCTTCCTTGAGGGGGGCGCCATTCCCTCCTCCCCTGCCCCCTCACAGCACTCTCCCCCCGCCCTCCCCCAAGAGAGAGAAAGAGAGTCATCTCCATGCCGCGCGTTGCGGTTTTGTTTCAACATTTATTTTTTTAGGTCTGTGTGAACTGCGCCCCTACTTTTACAGGCTTTTCCTAGCCTTCCAGGTAGGGAATCACTACACCTACCTTATGCTATAAATTCCCACTGGAGGACCTAGAACAGTGTTTCTCAACCTTAGGATCGGGACCCCTGGGGGAAGGGGTCACGAGGGGGGTTCAGAGGGGTCACCAAAGACCATCGGAAAACACGTTTCTAATAGTCTTAGGAACCCCTTTGGCAGAGAAGGCTGAAGATCTCTCTGCCTGTCCTCTTCCTCCCACCAAAAGCCGTCCTCCTGCTGTGATTGGCCGGCCTCTCAACTGGCCTCTCAGTCAAGGGGAAGGCTATTTCTGAGACTCCAAGTGGGGAGGGAAGAGCAGACATGTTCAACCTATGGCAGCATGGTGCACATGCACAGGTGAGGGAGAGCATGCAATGCTGGAAGGAGGTTCTCGCCAGCAAGTCCCTTCAAGGTAGGCGAAAAAGCGCCCGTGTGACGTGGGACAGAGTGGCCCACCAGCATCCATCACTGTTTGAGTTCACAGTGCTCTCTGGATGTAGGTGAACTATCAATTCCTCCCAAATACCTCCAGTATTTTCTGGTGTTTATGTGGGTTCTGTGTGGGAAGTTTGGCCCAATTCTATAGTTGATGGGATTCAAGGGGCTCTGATTGTAGGTGAACTATAAATCCCAGTGACTATTTATTTATTTACTTCTTTATATTTATTTGCTTCATTTATATTCTCACCCCGCAGGGGATTCAGGGCGGATTACAATGTACACACAAACACATAAGACAGACAGAGGCAATTTAACATCTGGCCACCAGGGGGAGCTGTCGCACTCCTTCATTCCTCAGCATGTTTTCTGGAGATCTTTTTATGGCCTTGTAAATCAGTTAAATTTAGCCTCCCCACTAAGTGGTTCTTTAATTTCCTACTCAGCTCATCCTGAGGATGGAGGGCTGGCCGGACTCCGTAGCCTTGAAGCCGTTACTGGATGGCTGCGAGCCAGTAGGTTGAAGGTGAATCTGGCGAAGACGGAGATCCTTTGGCTAGGCCGTCCGGGCAATAGGGAACTCCAACTGCCGACCCTGGATGGCGAGGCACTATGCCCGTCATCATCAGTAAAAAGCCTGGGTGTCCATTTGGACCCTCTGCTATCAATGGAGACCCAAACCTCCAATGTTAGCAGAATCGCATTCTTCCATCTGCAACAGGCGAAGCGTCTGGCTCCCTCTCTCTCGCGGAACAACCTAGCCACGGTAATCCAAGCCAGAGTCATTTCAAGACTTGACTACTGTAACGCTCTTTACATTGGCCTACCCTTGTCCGTGAACCGGAAATTGAAGCTAGTGCAGAATGCTGCATCCCGGCTGCTCACGGGGGAGCCCGCGAGTTGCCGTATAACACCTATACTGCAGAACCTGCACTGGCTACCAATCGAATGCCGGATCACTTTCAATGTGTTAGTTCTTACTTTCAAGGCCTTACATGGTCTGGGGCCAGTGTACCTTCGGGATCGCCTGATTCCATATAACCCTCCGAGATCACTCTGTTCTGAGGATCAGAACCTTCTCGACATCCCTAGTGTGAAGGCTTTTCATCTGACTTCGACAAGGCGCAGGGCATTCTCAACCATTGCCCCTGTACTGTGGAATATGCTACCACCAGAAACGCGGGCTTTGCAAGATTTAATTTCTTTTTGCAGAGCCTACAAGACATACTTGCACGGGCAGGCCTTCGAGAACTCGTGATTTAATCATGTTTTATTTGCTGTTTTTATAGTTCTTATGTTTTATTGTGATGTTTATCTGTTGTTCGCTCTTTCCGAGCTATGTTGTAAACCGCTCCGAGCCATTGGGAGTGGCGGTCTACAAATCCAAATAAATAAATAAATAAATAATACTTGACAGATGCAACTGTCTTTCGGGTTGCAATGTTCGACAATTACAGTGACTACAACTCCCAAATGACAAAATGACCCCCCCAACCCCCCCCCCCACTAGTATTCAAATTTGGGCATATCGGGTATATGTGCAGTGAATTAGTAGCAAAATTACAGTTATGAAGTAGCAACGGGGGGAAAAAAATGGTTGGGGATCACCACAACATGAGGAACTGTATTAAGGGGTCGCGACATTAGGAAGGTTGAGAAACACTAAGTTAAAGATTCCTAAAGAGATGGTTAAAGAAGTTTTTAATGTTGATATTCACAAGGATTTAGGAGCCCTTAACCATAGGCAATTGGGCTACGTCTAGATCACCCATCTTAACCTCAACTCCATGGTGGATTCCCTTCCACAACATAGTATGTTGTCCTCCAAATTTAGCACTTACCCCCTTTTTTGAAGAGGAATCCAATTGGAATGGAGATGAGAAGCACAGACAAGTAGATGATTTCTTCAGGTGACATTGTGGCCGGCTGGCGGGAGAGAAAGAATCAACGCAAGTTACACGGATCGAAGCCAGAAAGACTGGAAATACCAGGCAGAGATGTGTGACTCGGACCTTTTTTTTCTTTCTCTGAGGCCAACTGCCTTCAGTTAGAGGAAAACTCACAAGGTGATAGTAATGTAGCATTAAATGTAATGTAGCATTAAACAGCAATACAATCCCGGAGTTTGAAGCAGAAGTTTAAGAAACCTTTTTTTTCTGTGACTACAAATCCCAGAATCCCTCGAAATCCAAAATCCAAGAAAATAACTCCTCCAACTTTCGTCTTTCTTCTCAACCAATCCACCCAGCCTGAGAGGAGTATCGTGCATATTGCTTAATACCATGCCTATACTTCATTGGTTTTAACTGCCCCATTTTGGGAGTTGTATTATTATTTATTTTATTATTTTATTTCCGGCATTTTACCCCGCTCTTCTCAACCCCCGAGGGGAGGACTCAGAGCGGCTCCCAAAAAGGCACAATTCGATGCCAACACAGTAAAACACAGTAAAACACAGGATTAAAACCCCCTAAACATTACACATTAAAATACATTAAAATACAATTACATCAACATATCATACACATTCATTTAAGTTAAGAAAAGCAGTGTTCCATCCATAAAAAGCATTGAGCCCTATTCATCAACTTTTCATTAAAATCCAGTCTAAAATGCTGCCTTGTGCTAGTGTGCAAACGCCTGGTCCCATAGTCAGGCTTATACTTTTTTCCTGAATGTCAGGAGGGATGGAATTGATCGTATGTCACTAGGAAGCACATTCCACAGATGGGGAGCCACCACCGAGAAGGCCCTCTACCTTGTCCCCACCAGCCGCATTTGAGAAGTTGGCGGGAGCGAGAGCAGGGCCTCCCCGGATGATCTTAAATTACGAGGTGGGACGTAGCGGCAGATGCATTTGGACAAGTAAGCTGGGCCAGAACCATTTAGAGCTTTAAAGGTCAAGACCAGCATTTTGAATTGAGCTCGGAAGTGGATAGGCAGCCAGTGGAGTTGACACAACAGGGGGGTGGTATGCTCTCTGTATGTAGCTCCAGTTAGTAATCTGGCTGCCACCCGTTGGACTAGTTGTAATTTCTGAACTGTCTTCAAAGGCAGCCCCACGTAGAGTGCGTTGCAGTAATCTATTCGGGATGTGACCAGAGCATGGACGACCGTAGCCAGATCAGACTTCCCAAGGTACGGGCGCAGCTGGTGCACGAGTCTTAACTGTGCAAAAGCTCCCCTGGCCACCGCAGAGACCTGGAGTTCCAGGCTCAGCGATGAGTCCAGGATCACTCCCAAGCTGCGAACCTGCGTTGTAGCACAAACATTGTAACCAAAATATCTGGATTCTTGCAACAAAAGACTGGAATCCAGGAGGCAAATCTAAGAAATGCTGGGACTCTAATGACTTAACTTGCCATCCTGTTTGTTCCATTTAGAATAGAGCCATTCAATCAATTGTTGAATGGCAAGTGAATAGGAAGATAAAGCTAATGTATTCAACAGTTGGGTTCGGTGTTATAGTTCAGGGGGCACTCAGATAAATGTGTAACAAGCGGATACAGGAGAGATAAGAAAAATCCTTCTTTACCAGTGTGTATATTGATCACTGCCATGTACTCAAGGTAGCTTTAAAAAGGAATGGAGAAATTTGTGGAGGAAAGGCCAATCCGCCAATAGCTATTATTAGCCAATAGCTATTGCTCACGATGAGTGGGAGTTGCAACGAAATGTCATACCATGTCCTTTTCCCTTGGTAGCTCTATAGCTTAGAATAATTACAGTTTGGATTACAACTCTCATTGATTTCTCTCAAATATCAATATGTTTGTGTAAGTATGTGACTTTAAGCTGCCTGTTGACTATGAATTTCACAGATTTCACGGATCTGGTGCCTTAGTTTTAAAATGTCATCTCTTAAATCTGCTTTAATTTGTTAATTACGTTTATTTATTTTGAAGTTTCTTTATTTTAACCTGTTTGATTTAATGTTATTTGCAAGCTGCCCTGAAATCTTTTTGCCATAGGGTCAGATATCTATCTATCTATCTATCTATCTGTCCGTCTGTCTATCTGTCTATCTGTCCGTCTGTCTATCTGTCTATCTATCTATCTATCTATCTATTAGATTCGCCCCCTCCCTCCTGACTTTTAGGAAGCAGGTGAAAACGTGGCTGTGCAATGAGGCCTTCGCAGAATGAAGGAAGAGATTGCGAAGCGACTAAAGTCGCTAACCACTTGATACAGACTGAATATATGGGTTAAGTTGGACTTGATTTTACTTTGATGAAAGGCTTTTTAAATGTATTGTATTTTATTGTAAATTTTATTGTAAATTTATGATGTTTTTAGATTTTAAATGTTAGCATTTAATACTTGCTGTTTGCCAGTCTGAGTCCCTCTTCGGAGGTGAGAAGGCCGGGCTATAAAAGTTTTAAATAAATAAAATATTTATATTGAGGGTTTTTTTAAAAAAATTTTAACCTGTTTGATTTAATGTTATTTGCAAGCTGCCCTGAAATCTTTTTGCCATAGGGTCAGATATCTATCTATCTATCTATCTATCTATCTATCTATCTATCTATCTATCTTTAAAGCCCTAAATGGTTCTGGTCCAACTTACCTGTCCAAACGCATCTCTCCCTATGAACCATCGAGATGTTTAAGATCATCTGGAGAGGCCCTGCTCTCGGTCCCGCCCTCTTCACAGGCGCGATTGGCGGGGACAGGAGACAGGGCCTTCTCAGTGGTGGTTCCTCAGCCTTGGAACGCTCTTCCTAGTGACATCAGATCTGCCCCCTCCCTCCTGACATTTCACAAGAAAGATAAGACCTGGCTGTTTGACCAGACATTTGCAGATGAAATGTAATTAACTTAAATTGAGACCTAAGGAACGATGACGACGCAATGGAAATTGATTTTAATAATGCGGCGTTGAGATTGTGTTTTTAATTTTAATTAGTGTTTTATATGGTTGTTTTATTAATTGTTGATGTATTTTATCTGTGGGCAGTTCTTTCCATGTGTACACCGCCTCGAGTCGCCTTCAGGCTGAGAGGGGCGGTATAGAAATATAGTAAATAAATAAATATCACCATAATAAAAGTGGAAATATGTATGTGCTGGGGTGTCCACTTACACAGGCAAGCTCCTGCCTCCACAAACAACTACAGCTCCCACTAGTCAAGGCCCACACCAAAGGCCCACACCTTCAATGACACTACAGGTTATAGTAAACACCATGAACATGTCCTATAGCCCTGTCAATGTCCTCCACAAACACCATAATGTCCACCACCCAAGAGGAGGCTTTCATACAGAGACAATTTCACCCTAGATTCTATGTGTTTCCTCCACCATAGACACCCAGTGTTTCTTACTTTCTTCATTGGTGTGGAATTTGCATAACCCCACCCACTGCCGCTCCCTTAAACCTTTCCTATTATTTTCTACGGCACACAGCAAACAGAGGAATTGATCAGCAACTGAACATACTAGAGAGGTTTGGGGAGAATTCACCATTATTTATAGGTGTTGCAGGTACTGGGATGTATAGTTCACCTGCAATCTAAGAGCACTCTGAACTCCACCAACAAAGGACCTGGAACTAACTTGGCACACAGAACCTCCATGGCCAGCAAAAAATACTGGAGGTTGCTCCGAGTTTTCTGTGTTGTCTGGACATGTTCCAGAAGCATTCTCTCCTAACGTTTCACCCACATCTATGGCAGGCATCCTCAAAGGTTGAGGGATCAGACCTGCCATAGATGTGGGCGAAACGTCAGGAGAGAATGCTTCTGGAACATGGCCATACAGTCTGGAAAACTCACAGCAACCCAGCAATTCCGGCCATGAAAGCCTTTGACAATACTGGAGGTCTTTGGAGAAAATTCACCTTGATTTTTGGGAGTTGTAGTTCACCTTTATGCAGAGAGCACTGTGAACTCAAACACCAATGATCTGGACCAAACTTGGAACACATACCTAATGTGCCCAAATTTGATTACTGGAGGAGTGGGGGAGGGGGGGGAACTGACCTTCCTTTCTGGGAATTGTAGTTCACCCACAACCAGAGAAACTGTGACCTCCACTGATGATAGACCTGGACCAAACTTAGCACAGAGAAACCCCATTACTATCTCAACCTACTGGAGGGGTTTGAGGGAATGACTCACCATATTGGGAGTTGTAGTTTACCCTAAAGCCAGAGAGCACACTGAACCTCACCGATGATGCATCTAGAAGAGCAAACTTGCCCAACATAACAAACTTGAAGTACTGGTGTAGTTTTTTGAGGTCAACCTGGCATGATGTGAGTCGTAGTTCACTCACCACCTTATGAATTTTGTACAATTAAACACACACACAAACACACACAATAATAATAAGAAACAGAAATAAACGGGATTACCAGTCCTCCTCCATGAACTATTTCTGTTCTAGGTGGTTAAGATAAGAAGAGTAAAACAACTGGTTGCGTTATTGCATTACAGTGGCTTTAATCGAATCATTATATGGACATGATAACATGAAGAGATTGTGCCCAAGTTTTCCTTTCTTTGCCCTCTGCACTCTTTTTTTCCTCATCTTCTGATGTGCCTTTTTAGATCGTAGACCAAAAAAAAACTGTCCGGAAATCTGTTTTGTTTGTCCTTGATATCTTAAGAACCTCGTCAGATGAGTAAAGGGCATATATAAATAAAAAATGAAATTTAATGATGTCTTAATGAACAATGTCTTTTAATATACAGTATGTATATGGTAATGTGTTTTATATTAATGGAAACAAAACTTGATTATAAATGCTATTGAAACATCTATGCTCAGAGCAACAGCATACTAAATAAGCATCTAATTGGCTACTGAGAGTTGTGTGGTAGTGCAAGATAGAGTGTGGAAAAGCTTTGGGACTGCAACTCCCAGAATCCCCAGGCAGCATGGCTATTCTTCCTGGGGATTATGGGACCTATAGTCCATGGATGTAGCCATGTATTGTCGAAGGCTTTCATGGCCATAATCACTGGGTTGTGGTGTGTTTTCCAGGCTGTATGGCCATGTTCCAGAAGCATTCTCTCCTGACGTTTCACCCACATGTTGGGCACGTTTGCTCTCATCGATGCATCATCGGTGAGGTTCAGTGTGTCTCTGGCTGTAGGGTAAACTACAACTCCCAATATGGTGAGTCATTCCCTCAAACCCCTCCAGTAGGTTGAGTTAGTAATGGGGTTTCTGTGTGCTAGGTTTGGTCCAGGTCCATCATCGGTGGAGGTCACAGTTTCTCTGGTTGTGGGTGAACTACAATTCCCAGAAAGGAAGGTCAGTTCCCCCCGCACTCCTCCAGTAATCAAATTTGGGCATATCAGGTATGTGTGCCAAGTTTGATTCAGATCCATTGGTGTTTGGGTTCACAGTGCTGTCTGGATATAGATGAACTACAACTCCCAAAAATCAAGGTGAATTTTCTCCAAAGACCTCCAGTATTGTCGAAAGCTTTCATGGCCAGAATTGCTGAGTTACGGTGAGTTTTCCAGGCTATATGGCCATGTTCCAGAAGCATTCTCTCCTGACGTTTCATCCACATCTATGGCAGGCACCCTCAGAGGTTGTGAGGTCTGAGGTACAATGTAACAAGGCTGCTCTGATGATCTGAAGTAAATAGAGTTGAGCCTAGGAACAAGGACATGGGTTTCCTGAAAACGAAGTAGTCTTCTTTGGAGGGGAAACAATTGAACAAGGATGATGATGATAATAATAATAATAATAATTTTATATTCCGCCCTATCTCCCCGAAGGGACTCAGGGCGGATTCCAAACATAAAAGGCAAACATTCAATGCCCGAACACAACAACAATACATCCATAAGTAACAGAATATGGCAACCCAACATATAAAAACCAATTGTGACTTAACAACTAAAATTAAATAAAAATGTTAGCAGACAAAAAGACAAAACATCAAACAGAAGCATCAATTTATCAGTTCCTTGGGGGCAAAAAGATTTATCATTGATCTATTCAATGATCTATTTATCATTGATCTTCGCACAATCCTAAATATACACTGGACCAACTATGTGACGAATGTTGCTGTCCTTGAGCAAGCAGGGATCACCAGCCTTGAGGCCATGCTATTGAGAACCCAGGTGCGCTGGGCAGGGCACGTCTCTAGGATGGAGGACCACCGCCTCCCAAAGATACTACTCTATGGTGAACTCGCCACGGGTCAGCGCAAGAGAGGTGCCCCCCAAAAGAGATAGAAGGACTCCCTGAAACAACATCTCAGGCTCGGCCAGATTGATCACCAACAATGGTCCATCCTGGCCTCACATCGGGAGGCATGGAGACGCACTATCCACAATGCTGCGGCCTCTTTCGAGAAGACACGCCAAATAAGTCTCGAAGAGAAACGACAACGCAGAAAGAACCGCAACTTGGAAACAACATCACCCAAGGAGACTTTCTGCTGTGCTTTCTGCAACCGAACTTGCCTATCTCAGATTGGCCTTTTTAGTCATCAACGCGCTTGTAAAAAGCGTGGGATGAGTCCTTCCTGAATCTTCGTTTGCGAAGAAATGCCGAGAGAGAGAGAGAGAGAGAGAGAGAGAGAGAGAGAGCTGGTAGGGAAAACAGGGCACAGATACGGATGGAAGGATCCAGGAACATATTATGTTCATCTTCAAAGGGTGCATCTACATTGTGGAATTAATCCAGTTTGATGCCACTTTAACTTCCATGGCTCAGTGCTATGCAATCCTGGGACTTGTAGTTTGGTGAATTTGGCAACTCCCATGATTCAATAGCACTGAGCCATGGCAGCAAAAGTTATGTTAAACTGCATCAGTTCTGCAGTGTAGATCAGGCACGGGCAAACTTCGCCCCTCCAGGTGTTTTGGACTTCAACTCCCACAATTCCTAACAGCCTACCGGCTGTTAGGAATTGTGGGAGTTGAAGTCCAAAACACCTGGAGGGCTGAAGTTTGCCCGTGCCTGGTATAGTCAAACACTGTGCTCCCAGTCCTGATTATAATTCCCATTTAAGTGGATCTCACCCAAACCAGTTTCACACTCATTGCACAAGTCACGCCACCTCCTCCTGGCTCTTGCTTCCTTCCAGCTGCTTTATGTCAATGTCCTTGTCTTTCTAATCCCGTATCACACTCCCCACCACATGCTTTCTATATTTAAGTAGGACTCCTTGCACCAGATTAAAAGCAAGCGCCTTTCTAAAGATGCCAGCCAGACACAGACAGGGAGAAGACAGCCAAGGAATCCTTTGGCACGTACTTTTTCGGCCTTTGTTTCCTAAACCTCTCTCTCTCTCTCTCTCTCTCTCTCTCTCTCTCTCTCTCTCTCTATATATATATATATATAATATTGCAGTAAGACAATTGGGGTGCTCTGTGCCCTTTCCCAAACGAATTGTAGCCCCAATCCAAAAAGTAAACAGAAAACATTTGGATTTGTACTATGGCGTCTAGAATCCCTTAGCCACTGCTTGAGAAATTCTAAGACTTGGAGAGGTCCTGGATCCTATAATACAAAAAAAAATAACTTTTTCAAGTTCTGAAAAAGAGTAGACAGCTGAGATATTGGAGCAAAGGAGAGACATGTGCAAAGAGAAACACTATAATAAAAGACAGGATTTTGTGTTTACTCCAGGCATGGGCCAACTTGGGCCTTTGTGGTGTTTTGGACTCCAACTCTCACCATTCCTAACGGCCTCAGGCCCTTTCCTTTTCCCCCTCAGCCCCTTAAGTCAGTGTTTCCCAACCAGTGTGCCATGGCACACTAGTGTGCCGTGAGCGATCATCAGGTGTGCCGTGGGAAATGGGAACCTCCAATACCCTTTCTTCCCCCTCCTGCTGAACACTTTTTCTTCTCCACTCGGGCTCCCTTCTTCCCAGCCTCGCTCTGCTCGCTTTGCCTTGCTTTGCTCTGGGGCAAGTCTGCGCAGTAGCGCCCGCATGGGTCACGTCTTCCTCCCCCCCCCTGAACACACTCACGCTGCCCCCTCGGATCAAAATGGCAGCAGAAGCGGCAGTGTAGAAGAAAAAGTAAGTGTTCGGCAGGAGGGGGAAGAAAGGGCGCGAAGGGGAAGAGGGAGAAAGAGGTCTTTGTCGAAAGCTGGCATGGGCAAACTTGGACCTTCCAGGTGTTTTGGACTCCAACTCCCACCATTCCTAGCAGCCTCAGGCTCTTTTCCTCCCCCCCCCCTCAGCCATTTAAGCAGGAAAGGGTCTCAGGCTGTTAGGAATGGTGGGAATTGAAGTCCAAAGCACCCAGAGGGCCAAAGTTTTCCCATGCCTGTTTTAGAGGGACCTTAAAGTGGTGAGTCTCCTTCCAACATTGTGATTCTGGATAGAAAACAAACAACAACATAATATAACATTGTTTGAGTCCACAGTGCTCTCTGGGTGTAGGTGAACTACAACTCCAAAACCCAAGGTCGATGTCCGCCAAACTCTTATAGTATTTTCTCTTGGTTATGGGAGTTCTGTGTGGGAAGTTGGTGTCTTTCTGCCATTCCTGCCAGGATATCTATGTTGTGTTCATCGAAACAGGTCCAGGTTTCACACTGAGTGTATAAATACACTTAAAAACATATTAACTATATGTATTACTGTGTTAGAGTGTCATTTTGGTTGGTGGTGTGCCCCAGGATTTTGTAAATGTAAAAAATGTGCCGCGGCTCAAAAAAGGTTGAAAAACATTGCCTTACGTGGATGAGGGGGAAAAGGAAGGGGCCTGAGGCTGCTAGGAATGGTGGGAGTTGGAGTCCAAAACACCACGAAGGCCCAAGTTGGCCAATGCCTGATCTACACTGTAGAATCAATGCAGTTTGACATCACATTAACCGCTGTGGCTCAATACTATGCAATCATGAGAGTTGTAGTTTGGTGAAGCACCCGCACTTTTGGGCAGAGAAGGCTAAAGACCTTGTAAAACTACACCTCCCATGGTGCCACAGCATTGAGCCGTGGAAATTAAAGTGATGTCAAACTGCATTAATTCTACAATATAGATTCAGGCTTCATTAAGGTGTGGAAGGAGAAGAAAGCACACGCATTATGGAACGGAGGGAGAAAAGGAAGTTTAAAAGGGGTGGGAGGGGAAACACCAAAAGTTAAGAGTTACATGCTTGAAAAGGAAATCATGATGAAATTATATGTTCCTCTTTAGGTGAAGCACGTAAGGAATTCAGGGTAAAGTTAAGCACAGCGATACATCCCTGAGAAAATAGGAAGCGCATCTACACCAGGGGTGCTCATTAGGGAGATCGCGATCTACTGGTAGATCGCGTAGGGCATCCTGGTAGATCGCAGGCAGGGTGGGAGGAAGGCTCAGTCCTGCCCCGCAGGCTCCCAACGCCACCCAGGTGCAGAAGGAGGTTGGACTGGATGGCCCTTGGAGGTCTCCTCCTATTCTAGGAACCCATTGTTGTTATTATTATTATCAGAGGCTGAATGGCCATCTGTGAGGAATGCTTTGATTGTGCTTTTCCCTTATGGCAGAAGAAGGCTGGACTGGATGGCCCTTGGAGGTCTCCTTCTACTCTAGGAACCTATTGTTATTTATACTATTAGTAGTAGTAGTAGTAGTAGCAGCAGAGGCTGAATGAATATTATCATCATTATTATTATGAATAAATTCAGGGGCTTATTATACTCACATTTAGTTGAATTCAGTCTTAAAATATATTATATGGCTCTCACTGAAATAAATTTCCAAATATTTTGCTTTTATGGCTCTTTGAGTAGTGGGTAGGTAGATCATTTTGACTTGATTGTTTTATAAGTAGCTCGCATGCTGAAAAGGGGGGGGCACTCCTGATCTACACTGTAGAATTAATCCAGTTTGGCACCACTTCGACTGCCATGGCTTGATGGTATGGATTCATAGGAATTGTAGTTTGGTGAACCACTATTTGGGAGTAAAACTGCAATTGCCATGGTTCCTTAGCACAGATCCATGGCAGTTTAAGTGGTGTCAAACTGCATTAATTCCACAATGTAGGTCAGGCATGGGCAAACTTCGGCCCTCCAGGTGTTTTGGACTTAAACTCCCACAAAAGGCTGTTAGGAATTGTGGGAGTTGAAGTCCAAAACACCTGGAGGGCTGAAGTTTGCCCATGCCTGGTGTAGTTACACCCTTTGATTCAGACTGTATGTGTGGAGTGTATTTCCAAACTATGCATAACATCAAACAGCAGTAAAAGTCAAAATTCATCATTCAGGCATCCAGAAAAGCAAATTGGATTTTTTTTCAATCCACATAATCTTTGGTTTAGTAATTTTGGGGATTTTAAACAGCAGGGAATTCCCTGATTATTGGTGAAAAAAAGGAACTATATCCACCCAATTCCTCAAGTGGTTTGAAGGAAGGAGAGAAAATAGCTCCATCATCCCTCGGGAGGATGAAAAGTGTGCCAAATGTCTTTGTGCGGCCTTTAGAAGGTATGTTGTCAGACTGCTCTGAGATTATGGCTTAACAATGATGAGGCATATTATTTTTCTCCCCTGATCTTAGCTTGATTAACTAAAGGTTGAGCGTCCCTTATGCAATACTTTTGTAACACAAAATACTCAAACATTGAGGAGATGGCAGCTTTGCTTTCAATGTAAAGAAACATTGTTTCATGCACAAAATCTTTTACAATATTGCATGTAAAATATAACCCCTTATATCAGCGTTTCTCAAGCTGGGGGTCAGGACCTCTGGGGACAGGCCCTTAGCCAGGATTTCGATCCGGGGGGGGGGAGCTGAGTTTGATTCAGGGGGTTGGGACGGGGGGCTGAGTCTGAGTGAGAGAGGATCTACCCTAGCAAACCCAATACCCTTATGCATATGGGATATATTGAGCATGGTGATCAGATCATGATATGAATAAGCATAACAGTTTAAATAATGTACCAGTAAGGCCTTCTCACTGACCACCCTGAGAATTTGGGGGAGGGGGCTGAAGCTCCTCAAGGACCCCCTGGCTACGGGCCTGTTCGGGGGTGTCGTGAGGGGGTGTCGGAGGAGCCACCAAAGACCATCAGAAAACACAGCCTTTTCTGTTGGTCTTGGGTGTTCTGTGTAGGAATTTTATCCCAATTCTATCATTGGTGGGGTTCAGAATGCTCTTTGATTGATTGTAGGTGAACTATAAATCCCAACAACTACAACTCCCAAATGCCAAGGTCTATTTCCCCCAAACTCCGCCAGTGTTCACATTTGGGCATATGGAGTATTTGTGCTAAGTTTGGTCCAGATCCATCATTGTTTGACTCCACAGTGCTGTCTGGATGTAGGTGAACTACAACTCCAAAACTCAAGGTGAACTACAACTCCAATGCCCATCAACCCCTTCCAGTATTTTCTGTTGGTCATGGGAGTTCTGTGTGCCAAGTTTGGTTCAATTTCATCATTGGTGGAGTTGAGAATGCTCTTTGATTGTAGGTGAACTATAAATCCCAGTAACTACAACTCCCAAATGTCAAGGTCTATTTCCCCCCAAACTCCACCAGTGTTCACATTTGGGCATATGGAGTATTTGTGCCAAGTTTGGTCCAGATCCATCATTGTTTGACTCCACAGTGCTGTCTGGATGTAGGTGAACTACAACTCCAAAACTCAAGATCAATGCCCATCAAACCCTTCCAGTATTTTCTGTTGGTCATGGGAGTTGTGTGTGCCAAGCTTGGTTCGATTCCATCGTTGGTAGAGTTCAGAATGCTCTTTGATTTTAGGTGAACTATAAATCCCAGCAACTACAACTCCCAAGTGACAAAAGGAATCCCCCACCCCAACTGCACCAGTATTCAAATTTAGGCATACCGGGTATTTGTGACAAGTTTTGTCCAGTGAATGAAACTACATCCTGCATATCAGATATTTACATTACGATTCATAACAGTAGCAAAATTACAGGTATGAAGTAGCAATGAAAATAACGTTATGGCTGGGGGGTCACCACAACATGAGGAACTGTATTAAGGGGTTGCGGCATTAGGAAGATTGAGAACCACTATCTTGTGTGTGTGTATATGTGTGTGTGTGTGTGTGTGTGTGTATGCAAATATTCCAATATCTGAAATCCCAAATACTTCTTGTCCCATGCCTTTCCGGTAAGAGATACTCAACCTGGGACATTACATGATATAATCTTGAAAAATCCCATTTGAACCAAGAAAGTCATGAGGTGCATCCACACTGTAAAATTAAGGCAGTTTGATAGCATTTAATCTGGTTTGGCTCAACACTGTGGAATGATGAGATTTGTAGTTCGGGGCAGTTTGACAGCATTTAAACCTGTGTGCCTCAATACCATGGAATCATGGGATTTGTAGTTTGGGTGCAATTTGATAGCATTTAAACTGGCTTGGCTCAATACTATGGAACTGTGGGATTTGTCGTTTTGAAAGAGAAGGCGAAAGACCTTGTAAAACTACAGATGACAGGATCTCATAACATTAGGTGGCATCTACACTGTAGAATGAACGCAGTTTAATTGCTATGGAATCACTGGAGTTGTAGTTTTGCAATGCTTTGCTTTTCGACTTATAGCAAACTATAAGTCCTTGGATTCCATAGCACTGAGTCATGGTACTTTAAAGCGGTGTCAAACTGTGTTAATCCTACAGTGTAGATGCCCCTTTCTGCCAGTTTAGGCCTTTGTTTGTAAACCCCCTCCTCTCTCTCTCTTTTCTCTGCCCTTTCCCCTTTTCCCAAAGGACCCCTGCTCTCACCTTTTCAGGAGAAACCTTCCCAAACACGTGTAGCTTGACCCGAACGTGGGAATGGGCGGAAGAAAGCGTGCAGGAGGGTTTTAGCCTCTTGCAAAAGCCATGCCTGGGGTGGACCCAAGCCTTGCAAAGCCCGCCTGCCTCTTCCTGCCTGCCTCGCACCGTTTCCTCTCCTTTGCCGTCGCTGCTGCTTGGTGCCAGTGCTTCCCTCTCCTCCTTTCTCTCCTCCTCCGCTCCTTTCTCCTGAATCCACTCCGCAATTTCCCTCTCGCCCTTCTGCGGGAAGCGCCGCCTTGAAGGCTCCCATTGGTTCAGCCTCGCATCGCTCCAGTCCCGGGAAGAACGCAAGAGGAGTTCAAAGGGTAGGGCGACCTGGATTGAAACCGGTTTAAGGGCGGGTGTGGAGGCCCCAGGAATCGGGGTTTCATTGGAAACCCGACCTAAGGCTCTCCAAATGTGTTGGAACTACAGTACCCATCAGCAACTAGTTGGGGATGATGGGATTTGTTGCCACAACACCTCTTGTCTTTGTTGTTGTTGTTGTTCCATGTGCTTTTTTGGTTCTATGTGCTATGTCTTAAACTATTTTATGTTTGATTGTATTGCACTACAGCACCCATGAGTTACTGGCTGGGGATGATGGGAGTTGTAGTCACAACACAGCTAGCTTTTTTGGTTTTATGTGCTATGTCTTAAACTATTTTATGTTTGATTGTATTGCACTACAGCACCCATGAGTTACTGGCTGGAGATGATGGGAGTTGTAGTCACAACACATCTCGCTGTTTTGGTTCTATGTGCTGTTTTTAACTATTCTGTGTTTAATTGTATTGCACTACAGCACCCATGAGTTACTGGCTGGGGATGATGGGAGTTGTAGTCACAACACAGCTAGCTTTTTTGGTTTTATGTGCTATGTTGTTAACTATTTTATGTTTAATTGTATTGGACTACAGCACCCATCGGTTACTGGTTGGGGATGATGGGAGTTGTAGTCACAACACATTTAGCTTTTTGGTTATATGTGCTGTGTTTTTCACTATTTTATGTTTAATTGTATTGCACTACAGCACCCATCAGCTTTTATGGTTGTATTCTCTGGCTTTTTGGTTCTATGTGCTGTGTTTTTAACTATTTTATGTTTAATTGTATTGCACTACACTACAGCACCCATCAGTTACTGGCTGGGGATGATGGGAGTTGTAGTCACAACACAGCTAGCTTTTTTGGTTTTATGTGCTATGTTGTTAACTATTTTATGTATAATTGTATTGCACTACAGCACCCAGCAGTTACTGGCAGGGGATAATGGGAGTTGTAGTCACAACACAGCTAGCTTTTTTGGTTTTATGTGCTATGTTGTTAACTATTTTATGTATAATTGTATTGCACTACAGCACCCATCAGTTACTGGCTGGGGATGATGGGAGTTGTAGTCACAACACAGCTAGCTTTTTTGGTTTTATGTGCTATGTTGTTAACTATTTTATGTATAATTGTATTGCACTACAGCACCCATCAGTTACTGGCTGGCGATGATGGGATGTAGTCACAACACAGCTAGTTTTTTTAGTTCTATGTGCTATGTCTTCAACTATTTTATATTGTTTGCACCCATTTACTGGCTGGGGATGATGGGAGTTGTAGTCACAACAGCAGCTCTTTTGGTTTTATGTGCTATGTTTTTAACTATTTTATGTTTAATTGTATTGGATGTTACTGGGATAATGGGAGTTGTAGTCACAACACAGCTAGCTCTTTTGGTTCTATGTGCTATGTTTTAAACTATTTTATGTTTAATTGTATTGCACTACAGCGCCCATCAGTTACTGGTTGGGGATTATGGGAGTTGTAGTCACAACACATCTAGCTTTTTTGGTTCTATGTGCTGTGTTTTAAGCTATTCTGTGTTTAATTGTATTGGACTACAGCATCCATCAGCTGCCATCTGGGGACGATGGGAGTTTTAGTCATAACACATCTCACTTTTTTGGCTCTATGTGCAGTGTTTTTAACTATTCTATAAGACCTCATCACACCAGAGAATGAATCCACTTTAAATCTGGTTGCTGCCTACTGCAGAATTATGGGCTTTGTAGTTTAGGGAGGAGCCTTTAACAGCCTCACTAGACTACAAACCCCAGAATTCTGCAGGAGGTAGAAACCGGATTTTATTTATTTATTTGAATTTATCAGTCGCCACTCCCGTTCGGCTCAGGGCAACTCACAACAGTAAAATCACAAGATAAAATCACACATAAGAACAATAATACTACAGTAAAATACAAGATTTAAAACAGCACTATAGCTCAATTAAAATAGGTGGCAAAGGTGGCAAAAAAAGATTGCCAAATTTTCTTAAAAGCCAAATGCCTGTTGGAACAGGAGTGTTTTGCATGCCTTCCAAAATACCAACAAGTCTGAGAGGGCGCAGATTTCAGAAGGCAATGCGTTCCATAAAGTAGGGGCTATGACCGAGAAGGCTCTCCTCCGTGTAGCCGCGAGGTGATATTTCTTAACGTGTGGGATCTCCAACAAGTTTCCTGTCTCTGAGCATAACGGTCTAGTCCAATGGTTCTCAACCTTTCTAATGCCACGACCCCTTACTACGGTTCCTCATGTTGTGGTGACCCCCAACCGTAACATTATTTTCATTGCTACTTCATATCTGTAATTTTGCTACTCTTATGAATCATAATGTAAATATCTGATATGCAGGATGTATTTTCATTCACTGGACTAAATTTGCCACAAACACTCAATACGCCCAAATTTGAATACTGGTGGAGTTGGTGGTGGGGATTGATTTTGTCATTTGGGAGTTGTAGTTGCTGGGATTAATAGTTCACCTACAATCAAAGAGCATTCTGTACTTCTCCAATGATGGAATTGAACCAATCTTGTCACACAAAACCCCCATGACCAACAGAAGATACTGGAAGGGCCTGGTGCACATTGACCTTGAATTTGGGAGTTGTAGTTAGTTCACCTACATTCAGAGAGCACTGTGGACTCAAGCAATGATGGATCAGGACCAAACTTGGCATGAATACTCAATATGCCCAAATGTGAACACTGGTGGAGATTGGGGAAAATAGACCTTGGCATTTGGGAGTTGTAGTTGTGGGATTTATAGTTCACCTACAATCAAAGAGCATTCTGAACCCTACTAACA